>PTEX01000059.1:3300541-3427857 GCA_003342815.1 Eudromia elegans | reverse complement strand
TAGGGTTATTCCTCCCCAGGTGCAGGACCCTACACTTGCCCTTGTTGAACTTCATGAGGTTACTCATCTCCCAGTTGTCCAGTCTGTCCAGGTCCCTCTGGATGGCAGCGCAGCCCTCAGGGCTATCAGCTATTCCTCCCAGCTTAGTATCATCAGCAAACTTGCTGAGGGAGCACTCCATCCCTTCATTTAGGTCGTTAATGAATAAATTGAACAGGACCAGACCAAGGACTGACCCCCGGGGGACACCACTATCCACAGGCCTCCAGCTGGACTCGGCACCGCTGATTACTACTCTCTGGGCCCAGTTTCTAATCCACCTCACTGTCCATTCATCTAACCCACTCTTCTGGAGCTTGCCTCTCTTGCTTCCTCTCTTTCTCTCTTCCTCTCTTTCTCTCTTTCTCCCTTCTCTGTTTATTCTACATTGCTTCATTCTGAGCATCAGTATAAACACAAATAAGTTAGATGATATCTGTACTTGAAGTGCTAGAGCCTGGACAACAGGTCCAAGCCAGCCAAGAGTTGACTTACCAATGAATCCTGACACAGTATGCTAGCCATAAATAAAAACAGATTCACCAAACTGCTTACACTGATGGTCTTAAAGGCAACCCAGACGCTTATGCTAGCTACATATAAATATAGACTCACCAAAAGCTATATATAAAAGATAGATTCACCAAACCACTTACTCTACCTGTTTTAACAACGAACCAGATGCTGTAGAAATTCTTCCATGATCTGGTGAAATATTCTGCAAGATATTTTAGGAAACCCTCCCAACTGCAGCCTAGGCTCTGGCCAAGCCCTAGACTAGGGTGGTTGGGAAGTCTGTCACCAGATGCTGCCACCAAAAAAATCAGCAAGTCATTCTGACTTGCTGATTTGATTCTATAAAAGCTAGATCCACTTGCAGTCACTTTGGAGACTTCACTTATGGGTGGACACACTGTGTAAGACCTCCCAATTTCCAAGAAAGTTCTCCAAATCCTCGCTGCAACAGAGGCTCCCCAGGGAGTGTGCATCTGGATGATGGTGACATATTTAGGCAATTGGTTTTGTATCTTTTTCTTAATCACTATTCTCTTTCTCATATAGTAATAGTTAGGTGCATAATCTTCCCTATTTTGTCTGTTGCTAAAACCAAGCATGTAGTAAGTTTATTGTTTTGTTAGATGTATCATTTCTTTTTTCACAGATTATTTGATATAAATAGTAAATACAACCATTCTTTCTCTTTAAGTCTGGTTCTTTCCATCACCCGCTGCCAATTGGCAAAACAGTGTGCTTCTAAGCACATAATCTGCAACTCTACCTATTCATTTGATATTATGCATCAAATGAACAGGCACAGGTTTTTAAGTTCATTGCGGCAGAGGAAGAATATTCAGGCAGGCTATTTATCCTCTTTGGGGTCTGTTGTCTTAAAAATGAAAGTTAAAAGATTTCTATAGCAAACAAATAATGGGAATTAGAAAAATAAATCCTATTTAAATAACTATCCTATTTAAACAACTATGACTTTGTTGACTCAGTAGATTGTTAAAAAAAATAAAAATAAAAAAGCTTTCACAAATGGGAGTTCATAAGAACTATACAGGATTCAAATCTAAGACACTGAAGAAAAGTTATAGGCATTTAGAAAAGGAATGCTGTGTGATAATCAAGCACTTGACCCACCTAAGGAGAATATGCATCTTTTTAGGAATATCAATATGTATCCTTCTCCCCTCAAAAAAATTGAAAGGCTCTAATACTTCAGAAGAATGTCATGTCTGTACAGCCTGACTGTTGAAGAAGGCATCAGAAACTCCTAGCTGCAGGTTTGCAAGAGCAGTGGATTGCAGCATGCAAAGGAAAAGAAACGCCCATGCCTCAGGAAGATAATTGCATCAGGCATTATGTTTGAGTACATCACAGGCAAACAGTGAAGCAGTGGGAGTAGTACAGTTGGAGAACACCTACAAGGAGAGAGTTTTAGCAACACTGACACTGTTTTGTTACAAAACAGAATAAGAAGAAGGAGAGTGATGAAACAAGCTTAAATGCCTTGATACTACTATTCTGGTAACTCATATCTGCTGGATATAAATTCTAGAAGAAATAATACTAATATTTACAGCTTCCATTTACACTGTGACTGAACGAGTGGCATTCCAGAGAAAAACTGCAGGAAAAATCTAGCTATTTGCACAGCAGAAATATTGTCTGCATCCATGAGACTAGCAGGATGTGGACAGCATCTGTTTTACACAGTAGGTGAATATAACATAAAATACAAAGAGAATAAAAAGCACTAAAAAGCAAATTCTGTTAGCAAACCAGTGTTAGGACTGAAGTCCTTAAAAGTCATTATACTTAGAAAAATCCTAATGATAAGAAAATACATGACATTCTTTAAAAATATATTTTATCTATTTATTTATTCACTTACTTATAAGTCATGAAATATCTATCAGAATATTACAGATTCAAGTCTACTATGCAAACACAGAAAATTCTGTATGAGAACTCTGTATGAGCTTCTAAGGCTGAAGACAAGAAGGAGGACACAGGAAGACGCACCTGAGAATCTGGAGGAACTAACGGAGAAGCTCAGCTCAGTGAATGTGATAAAAAAATAAAAAGGTCCAGACCCTTGAAATCTCTCTCTCTCTCTTAAACCAAAACCAAAACCAAACAGGAGGAGAAGATTACCAAAATCTTCCCATCCTGGCTACCCTAAAATAAATGAGTATACTCTTTTAAAAGGTTTATAAAAATCTGGACAGATAGGATAGCAATTTAGCTAATTCTCCTGGAAGTGCTACTTTATCACAAAAGTGATAACATGAAATGCAAGAAAGAAATGCAGTAAAGTCATACAACTGGCTTTTGAAAAATGCACCACTAGAGAAATAAAAAAACTCATGAGACATGGTGAGTGAAATCTGAAAATAAATCATAACAAAATAGAAGCCAGCACAAAACAAATGAATTATTGTGGTTTACAAAAGGAGAAGGAAAAGGATCCAAAGAAAATGAAATCATGTAACTAAAGTCGCAAGCCTGTCAAAAAGAAATAGATATATCAACACACCAATCTTCTGAAAAGAGCTGGTGACCTGTGGCTCAAAATCAAAACTACAAATAGTACCTGGTAAGCAGACTGAAGAAACTCTTCAAAACCATAAAGGGGGTTATTATCTTTCATTGAAAAAGAAGGATTACCTTGCAAGCAACACTGGAACAGCAGTGTTGCAGACGGGAATGCCAGAGATGTAAATGCAGGCATAGCTAAACTGCAAAAATTTTGCCATGGGATATTACGGATGCCAAAAGTTTAGAGGGGTTCATATTCCTGGAAGAAAAATCTATCAAGGGCTATTAAACACAAACCTACCATCCATGCCTTAAAAAGTCCCAGCGCTGGGCGCTGGGAAGTATCACAGTCTGTTTGCCCACTTCTTATATTCTTCCCTAGGCACCTGCTATATGTCAGAGAAGGGAAACAGACCAGTGATCTGGCCCAGTTTGGCCAATTTTAGGTTTTATATTCTTTGTACAGATGGAGAGTATTGGCGCCAATACAAAATAATTATGCTGAATTAAAAAAAAAGGGGAGGCTGGATTCTCATTGTTGCTGAAAGTCAGAAAATTCATCAGCACATACACAGTAGACTAGCAAGACCTGTGGCAGATTACAAAGGCTCAGAGAGCATTCTGGACAAGGGTCCAACTTCTGCACCACCACAACTTCTCTTCATGATCTTAAAGCCATAGAAATACAATCTGAAGATGACTAGATGCCACAAAAGAAAATCCTGGAGTAGGTCTTTTTTAGGTCTTCTTTTTTTTTTTCTTATGATTTCAGAGAAAGAAAGGATATAGAGCAAAAATAATCTAGAGAAGTCAGATGCTTTCAACAGATATACTAATGCTGTTTTGGCTTTAACCAAGGTTTGAACCTTTACTAATAAAAAGGAAAAAAATTGGAGTAGTGCTAAAGAGAGAAAAATAATGTTTCCAGGGAAGATCAAGACAACTCAAGGATTTCCACACTCTTAAGCGTAACAGAAACAAATGGATAAATATCCAAGGAAATAATATCCAAGAAAAATGAGAACGGAAAAAAGATTTACCACAGTTTTGCAAACTATACCTATGGAAAGTATTGTTTCATGTGAGCAAATAGTGAGGAAGAGAAAGTTTTTAATCTGTAACACCTGCAGAGTCATCTCTTCTCGCACATATTTGCTTACCACCATCACTGAAGACCAAAATCATCCAAAGACAGTATTGCATATCACTGGAAACTTCCTTGGGAAAATGGGTTATACAGATCATGAAGAGCAATGGCACAGCTGTTTGGCTAAATCATAAATCCACTGGGATCTCTTCTAGCATGGTCACCTCCAATATTCAGGAATAGCATGTGGGAAAACCAACTGTTAGACTTACAAAATTTCTTACAAAGACCACTGCCAAGCATCCTGGAGATAAAATATTTCTAGCCAGGAGGAAGTACAAATGTTAGAAGAAGCTACTGTTTACCTACAAAATTACTTGCTCTAGATATAGGGTAAAATTCAGATTCAAAGTGTGGCAGTACCATGATGCTTTGGAATACCATAATAGAGTGATATCCACAAATGTTGGTGATGGTATCTCCAAGCTTCCTTTCACTACAGAGGACAGCCATGGGAACAAAGATGATTGGAAATCTCTCCTTTAGAAGAGTCTTCCTGAAAGTATGTTTTCTTTCTCTTTTTGTGCTTACCTGAGCCACAGTAGGTAAATAAACAAATGAAGGGGAGGGAAACTCTTGTATCTAGTGCTTTGCAGGCTTGTGAATAATCCAAAGAAAAGCAATAATGACATGGACCTATCCAGTGCAAAGATATATCTGCCCCACATGATACTGCCTTCATCCTTTGCCAGAGGAACTCTGTGACTGGAACAGATGATCAACTGGAGGGACAATTTGAACTCAACAGAGTAAGAAATCAGTTTCACTAAAACATGAAAATGTCTCAAGAAACCTCAGAGAATTCTCAGAGAATTAGATCAGATACTAGCATTAAATGTTTCCGGTAGTAGGAACCTGAGACCAGAAGATTATCCTATAATGGGAAAGTTTTTTATTCTCCCATTATACAATTCCGACATCTGTCCTCTCATCAAGAAACAGCTCCTCTTTAGTACTCCAAGTCTTGTATCCGAGTAAGAAAAAATGAGGATCCCAAGGAAGCTAGAAATACAGGTTCAGCAAGGCATCTCAAAGAACCAAAACCAATGCAAACATACCCCTCTGTTTTGCTTGGTAGTGTCCTAATATGGGAGTCACTTTTGACCGTTTTCTCAAGAGCGCTACATGAATTTCTCCACTGTCCCATGAGCATTTAGAACTCTTTTAATTACCTTCCTTAGAAAGGAGTCCATTGGCCTGACTCTCGATTTGCTGACTTTAAAACTGATGGAGCTCACAGAGCAATGCTGTATCAAAAATGTTATCCGGTAGCATTATATAAGTTAAAAAATTTAAGGTTTTTCTTTGACTATGAATGGATGGAGGAAAGAATTTTAGGAAGACAAAGTTAGGAATTAAGGGGCAAAATTTTCCATTATAGAGAGGAAACAAACAAGCAAAAATATTTAATTGAATTCCTCCAGGTGATGGCTAGATATCTTTGGATGAATTCCCATATTTCACATTGCTGAATATTGTGTGATTTCTGAAGAGTTAGTACCAGATTAACGGCTCAGAAAAAATTTATTTCAAAAAAAAAGTCTAGATTTTAAAGATTTTTCTGGAATTTAGATAGATAGATAGATTGATTGATTGATTTAGTTGATTAATGGGTAAAAATACATCAGTTCAAATCTGCAGAACTCACATTTTATCAATCTACCTTTAAAAGCCTATGGAGATGACAAAACCCTTTATTTTAAAAAAGCCATGAGAAGCAAGGGATTATTTATGTTTTGTAGGGTTGCAAGCAAAATTAATTGAGAATTTAAAAGATTGACAACTGAAATAAAATAATAAAAAAAGGCTTTACCATTCTCTTGCCTGTCTTCAGCTAGAATATTGTAGCATGTCTTAGAACACTTTAAACACTTTATTAGGTTTGTCATCAGAATGAACTTTATGGAAGGAAGAATAAAATCTTCAGTGATAAATACCTAACAAGCTTTTGGAGCCAAGGAGATGTGCATGTTAGGGAACTAAGAATAGATAGATAGATAGATAGATAGATAGATAGATAGATAGATAGATAGATAGATAGATAGATAGATAGATAAATGAAAAGCAGAAGAAAATAGAAATTGCACGCAGTTACCCATGTTGTAAAGTGAAGCAAATGTGAGACTGGAAACCGGAAGTGAATGGCACCCTGCCAAAGCAACAGCCTCACCATCTGCGGCGAGGTCGTAAGTCAGCGCCATCCTTGAACGTACGTCCCAGGGAAGACATCTAAACAGAACCAAGGAGGGCACCGGCCCCGCTTCTCGAGGAGCTCCAATATGCTGCTGACATCTTCCTGCCAGGGCCGCCACATGCAGGCTCCCTCTCCCACATCAGGAAACGCGTTCGGCACCCGGAGCCGCAAGGAGGGACCAGTGGCCGCCATCCTGGAGCCACCTCTTCCCTCTCGGCTAGGATAACCCACTTGACAAGGGGAAAACTGGCACTGGCAAACAAAGGGCCCCACTGCTACAACAGGCATTTTCTGGGGTACAAGGGAGGGTCGGGACATCAGTTAGCCCCCAGACCTCCCCCAGTTCGGCTTCTCTGGTGGTGGATTTGGTAGGGCTGGGTATTGGAATTCATATTCGGAATTGCTGTTAAGTTTTACTTGAACTGCATTATTCTCCAGGAAAAAAAAAAAAAAATAAAAAAGGATGGGAGTGTAAAATCCAGCAAATGCTGGCCTCTAGCACAGTATCAGCATTGAGTGACAGGGCCAGCAAATAGAACGTCATCTTGCCAGCACTTTGTTTTTTCACCCCTTGAATGAAAGCCAGCCCGTTGGAAATATTTCACCTTTTTTTTTTTTTCTTTTTTTTTCCTTTTTCTCTTTTTGTTTAGTTTTTTTTTTTCTTTCTTTTTTTTTTAAACGTGCATAAATATTCTGGCTCATTCCCATGTAACGTTATAGGAGGTATAGGGGGAGGGGTCTTGAAACACTTCTGTTCTAATAATCTTCTTCCAGAGAGAAAGAACAGGGCAAAAGGCTAGTGAGAAATTTATTGTCTAGCATGCAGGGTGTAATTACCATAACTCACAAAAAAAGAAAAAAAAAAATCCGCATGTTGGTGTGTTTGATTTATGCCATCAGAAGTGTAAGGTTACATGAAATAAATGGCTAATTGGGTTAATTTAATAGCAGGTTAAATCTTTCTTTTATTTTGTGCTAAAGGAACATTAAAAATGGTGCAGTTTTCAAGTGGTTGTGGAAAAGTAGAGTAGAGTTTCTTGATAAAAAAAATATATAGTGCTCCTACTGCTAGGTTTATGGTGGGAGTTACTGGCATTCTTCCAGTTCACTGCATGAAAATCTAAGCTGCCTGTATAAGTACAGAATTTAGTGTTGGGTCTTAAGGTTTTGGTTGGCACCTTGCCAAAGATGTTATGTATTTAGCTGGGAAAATTGCCTAGAAGTTAATTGAGAGGAAAACACTAATATACATTCTCCACCACCTAAAAAAAAAAATGCTATGGATATGCATATGTTGCTGATTCTTGATAAAGGATGAGTGTTTGCAGTGAAGATTTGCTTTAAAATTGATCCCCAAATTGGCTCGATGGAGTTTTCCAACCAAGCCTCTCCATTCACAAGCAACGTTATTGTTTCCGCTCAAGTCTTTCTAATCTTCCCGCTCGCGGTGTCCTTAGGGATCTCCGGCAGCCAGGCGGGATGCGACGGGGGCACGGCATCGCCCCGACAGCTCTGTGCCGCCTCTGTGCTCCAAGCGCTGCTGCTTGCACCCTCTAAGCCCTAGCTCCTCTGCCTCCTGCGAGCTCCCAGCTCATCGCCGTCCTGACCACCACTGCCGCCCAGTAAACCCCAGCAGCTCTGATTACAGAGCAAGCCCTGACATTTAAGCCACTTAAGAGCAACAGATGACTTTGCTGCTGTGCCGTGCGTGTCCTCACCTGGCCGAGCACCTCGCGAACTCGGCATGCCTGGGACTGCCCAGGGCTCCTGCTGGGCAGGGAGGCGTCGCTTTTGCACGTCACCAGGAAAATGAGTTTTTCTCATCTCGGCAGGTGAAACTGCAGCTCCGGACTGCACTGAGCCAGTCTGCAGCCAGCAGCAGCTCTTTAGAGGTTAGTGACCGAGCGACTGAGTGGTTAGTGATGACCTAAAAAGGCTTCAGATCATGTCGGGCAATAGTCTGCTTTTTGGGGTAAGGAGACCAGGAGAGCTAGAGGAAAACAAAATTAGGAGCTATGTTGAAAGCAAGAAGGACAAGGATTTTTTTCTTTTTCTCCTGATTGCAACTGCCTGTCTTCTTTTGTACCCCTGCTGGATGCTCCTGATGCTCTAGGCTCTGAGACACATGAGCAAACTAGAAACAAAGACATTTTGCTACTGTATGAATTCCCTCTCCCTTCACTTAATCCTGTTCTTATAGGGGCCTTGTGCTGAAAGCTGATAATTTTGATGGCCCCTGAATAAAGCCAGGAGCTTGAATTCCTGCCACCAGCTCCTTTATAATGAATAGGGCTAATGAATGCTAGTAAGTGGTAGGAATCTGTGACCAGCTGCATCAAGGCAGGTAATACAGCTCAGACTTAATTGGGAGCAGGTATTGGAAGGCTGTATTACTTTAATTGGTGAGGGGGTTTTCTAAATGGAAAGGACAAAGTATAATGGACAAATTGTGCCGTACAATAGCACTTAAGCCAGGATTGTATGCATTCGTTAATCTGTTGAGGAATGAGGCAATTCTAAACAATTTTCTCAGTGAAACCAACTCCAGAAAGCTTGTCCCTTTTGTTCTCCCTTGGGAAAATGCAAGATTGAAACAGAAAATACCTTTACCGAGGCAATCATTTGCCACGTGTGGAAAGCGGATACAGCTGTAAACTATGAAAGAGGGATCTTTGTAGTACAATAAAGGATGGAAAAAGAGATAAAGCTGGGGATAAGAGTGGGCCTGTCACTGCATCTAAAGGAGGAATAAAGTGATGACATTTACAGTGACAGATGAGACTGTAAAGAGAACTTAGGACAATTTAGAGAGGGAAATTTGATATTTAAAAGAAAGGGCTCTGATAATTAAAAGTAGCATTACATTAAACTGTTACGCATGTCATTAGTGACAGAAGGGAACTGGTGCCTTTTGAAAAGTTAATGATTCGCACAGACCTGCTCTTGAAACTTTGTATTTAGTAAAGTTCACTTGAACGCGGCATACTGTATGCGACACAGCATAAATTTACTCCGTGTTTTGTGATAGGAAATAAGAAAGTTATATGATAATATGGAAGGTGTACTGTAAATACCATATGCCAATGTGTGTACAGTGTGGGTGTATATGTGTAGAATCGTTGTACGCTGGAGGTCCAAGGTAGAGTTGAAAACCCAGCGTATATAAATATTGTCAAAAATGCTCATTCTGTGGAATCCTTGCAAAAGACAGGGTGTGTTTTTCTCGAGGCACGGGTTGTTCACACATGCTTTATTTTTGCCTTGTTTGCGTTCAGCTAGAGCTGCTCAACCTAGTGTGCTCATGGCAACAGAACGTAGCTTAAAAAGTAACCTTCAAAGGTGGAGAGTATTTACAGTGGAACAGTACAGAACACAGAACACATAACCAATTTATGTGACGGCTACAGCTGTAATGGGTTAAGGGAGCATTTGTAACTGAGTTCTGCTAACAGGGCTCTTGCTCTGCTGTACTTCATTACAGGTGGGAAAACGAGAAGGATTGTGTGTCCTTCAGAGTTCATGTAGGCCGGGCAGTGGGAGGAGAAAAACAAAACGAAGCTGAAAGTGAGTGTTGAATGGGCTTTCCCAGGATCCCCAGGTGGGTTTCATGTAGTGGCTAATGCTGAAAATGAGACAGATTCTGCTTTCTGTGCTGGTTGTAAAGGCTGAATTATCTTACCTTTACTATTGTTCACAACTAAAAGTCAATACACAAAGCTGCAGCTTATTCCAGAAATTCTTTGTCAGGAAGAACTATTTTGTTTTCTTGGACATTTTTTTTCATTCCTGCAGATAAGGATAGAATATAATCTCAGGCTTAGAAAATATTTGTATAAATGCATAAGGTAAATTCTAAATTAAAGCTGAAATGCGGACATGCAGGAGTAACATTATTAAATTCTAAAAAAAAAAAAAAAGAGTATGAAATTAATACTTACCTATTTGTGTGGAGAAGGACTTAAATCTGCAGTGGCACTCTGAACAGCAGTGAAGTTTGCCTAGAAGTAGGTGAGATACACAACAAAATAATCTAAGGTAGGAAAGCAAAATGACACACAAGGATTCTCTATGTGATGGGCTATCATTTGCTTAGCACACTAAATAAGATGTTTGAACAGTGACAGACACAGAAGAATACATCTGGAAGACAAGCTAGACTTAAAAGTAAAACAGTATTTACAGGACCTGAACAGAATACTTTGAAATTCTAAAGAAAAAAACAACTACCAATCAATCCTTAAGAATGTCCTAAGATCAATTTTATGTGATAGTTAAATTTACTTTTATAAAGTAAATAAAGAAGCTCAATGTCACCTTGTGTCATGTTCTATACAGTTATTGTCCCTGTAAAGGAAAAAAATCTTTTTTGTCTTTCACTAATAAAGAAATTTCCAAATTTTCTTACAGTTTGGACATTTTTTTTTCCCCTGTGCATGTGAACACATATTTATATTTCTGAATGTGCTCAAAAGAAAAAAAGTTTAGGGCTTTGAAAAGCCTTGAAGTTTGATCTGAAAATAATAGTCCTGTCACAGTGTTTCCTTATTTGGATGTGCTTGCTACATCCACAAACTTCTTAGTGTTTGGAACAGACTCCTCTGTTCAGAACATGACCTAAAGGAAAACAAAAAACAGCAGGGAATTTACAAATCGTGAAAGGTCAGGGATCAGCACGCTTGGGCACTGAAGTCCTTTAGCGATATGTATGTAGTGTCTTACATTTCCTAGCCTGTATTGTGACCTTGAAAAGCCAACTCTGTGGTCTTTGGAGTCAGAACTCTCCCTGATGCCCAGCGCTAGCAGTGAAGCACAGCTGTGCTACCCCTCCCATGTGCAATGAAGCCACCCAGTTGCTTCAAAGGTCTTTAAGCCACTGTTTTACCTGTAGTTAGGTCTCTTGGCACTAGCTAATCTGGATTAGCTCGAAAAGGAGCACTCCATGACTGCATAGCCTCTCACCAGAACCTAAAACAGAGGCTGCAACCCTGCTCTGTGGCCCACGGACATCTGCTGAGTCCTCTGCTTCTGGAAAACCTACGACTGACAGACAGGATTACTCATGTACATTTGCTTCTCAGAGAAAAGTTATGTTAGTTGGTAAATTAAGTATATTAAATACCTTCCTGAAATACCACTTTTGAAAACAATTAGACTACCTGAAGAATTTTATGCGAGACAGACACTAACAGAGGTAATAACATGTGGGTAACAACAGGGGTAGTAACATGTGGTCTGTATGATGGGAAAACTTACAAGAGCAATCTATTTGGTGCAATTCTTATCATGTCCAGGTTTCACGTAGGAAGAGCAAGGAGAAAACAGAAACGTGCTCTCCCTGGAAGCTCAGACTCTGCAGGTGTGAGAGCAAGAGAAGTGCCTGAGCACCTAGGCTGATCCCAGCCATGGTCCTCCAAGGCATCAACCCCAGGACAATGCTGCCATACATTATTCCCAGCACAGCAATTTTTGTTAATGGTTTGATTCATCTTAAGTGCCTTTTCTCCATATCAAATAACTGTGGACTTTAGGATGTGTGTGTATGCATGAGAGATGTCAAAGGGAAGAGAGGAAAGATGCTCCCACACATAAATCAGCTAGCTGCATATTGAACTGTTACCCACCACGCTTATATCCTTCTCAAACAGCTTCAGTTACAAATAGTGTATTCTGTAACTTCCAAAAATACCATCAATGAAAAGATATCCTCGTGTGGACTTTGATTTTTGTTCTTCTGCATTGCAGCTGCAACCCAGCTCTGCAGTTGAG
The DNA here is from genome assembly GCA_003342815.1 of Eudromia elegans. NCBI lineage: Eukaryota > Metazoa > Chordata > Aves > Tinamiformes > Tinamidae > Eudromia > Eudromia elegans. The sequence goes on along the minus strand of PTEX01000059.1, from coordinate 3,415,666 downwards.
AAGCAATTGCCACCTGCCAATTGCTGTTTTATGCCTCTTATAGAAGGGAATCACTATTCATGCCAAATTGTCAAAGGACTCATGGTGGACCATGACACAGGCAGTCAACAACAGAACACGTCCACCTTGGGCATATTCTAACTGATAAAAGTATCAGCCTACTGCCAAATATTTTGAAATATAGCTGAAAGGTGGAAATGCTCTCTTTATAATCTCATGTAGTTAGGCATGTCTGAGTTGAGTTAGTGTGCAGTGATGTTGGGTGTCATCTTTTGTTACAGAAATCTTATATTGTGTGTCTCTTACCTAGAAGTGAGCTGAAAGCCTTGATCTAATGAAATTTTGGTGTAGATTTTCTAATTCCCTTGAAGATCCCCTGATTTACACTTGTTGAAGATCTGGAACATGAAGAGGGCGGAAGCTGAAGGAAAGAGGAAAAATAAAAAAAAAAAAAGAAAGCAAATAGAAGAAGATTCTATTAAATATAAATCAACCAGTGTAATTTACATCCAGTTCTACAGATTTTGATTTTTTTTCCTACATTCTCAGTGCTACAGATCTTGGCAGTTTTACTACATTCTTCATCAGTAAAGTCTGAAGATGGATAGATACTGTTTCTTGCTCTATATATGCAAGATCAGAGTAAAGCACAGCTCATGAGCTAATGAAAATTAATTTATTCCTGTCTCTCCTTATTTTCTCGTAAGTGGTAGAAGTGGACTTCCATAGCTCATTCTGATTACTCTTGTCCTCGTTTCATATTTTAAAAATAAAATATAGAACAAAGCATACTGGGCATCTCAGTAGTTTTGGAGAAAGAGAGAGAGGAAAAAAAAAAAGAGAGAGAATACTTCTGGGATCATAGAAATAAGTTCTTACTGTCTATGCAGATATACTGAGATCAGTCAACTAGCTCCTGCATATATACAAACTCTTCAGTTATATATTTGTATATCTATATACATATATATGTATATATGTATATTATATATGTATATATATATGTATATTTGTATATCTATATACAAACTCTTCATGTTATATATTCAAACATACAGCGGGGAAAAAAAGGACAAATGCAAAAAAAAACCCCACTCTGTGAAGTACTCCTTGTCTAATCAAGGTAGACAATGAAGCATAAATAATTGAAAAAAAAATAAAGATGCTTGATTTTCTTTCAACTTAAACTACAGTAAAACTGGAGAAGCTCCAGAAAGGTCAAAGAAGTTGCCCATAATATTCTTGGAGTGCCTGAGGACCCAGTCAAAATTTCTAGAGTGTCCTATTTTGCTCCATTTCAGTGAAATTTACTGAAATTCCTAAGTGCAGCTCCACACTAGATAGTCCCATCAATTCACCACTCACTGTGCTTGAGCTGCAGAAGCATGAAGCAGAGGCTGTGGAAAGGCAGACAAAATGTGCCTGAGCACTATGCCCTGTACTTTTCAATTTGGACTGCAGGAAAGCTGTGTTTACATGGCTGAATGCTTACAAGCAGACTGCCTAACTTCCTGGGAACAGTTTAATTGTCAATATTACAAGGAAGGCTTTTAACAGTGGACTTTTTAAATTAGATTTCTAGGGCTTCCTTGTTTTCATTTTAGCATTTGTCTCACCATTTCATCTTCCACTTTGGCTTAAAAATACCTTACATAATGCGATAATTTTACAGTGCAAATGTACAGTTGCTTACAATGATAAAAATGTTAAAGAAATTAAACACCCTAAAAATAAATTGCTTTTGCATCCTGGAATGATGTTCCCTTTTTTAGTTAGCAATTTAATGAGTTCAGTCTCTCTCTTTTCTCACTTGTTAACCCTCACAGAAATAGAGGCATTCCAGACATAAAAACTTTAAAGAAACAGGGTTTCCACATATGTGTACAATTTTACAAGTGGAAAGGGGAAAACTACTTGAAAATCACAGTAAAAAATGAATTTTGGAAACCTCCAAACCCAAAATATTCTGTGGGTATTTTGATTATGCAAAAGAGCAGCCACCGCCATGTATAAGTTAATAAACCATGAAAACATTGTCATATCTCCTTCTGATTATATTGTAGGTAAAATTTTACTTGCACCACTCTAAGAGGCTTTTTGAGTAGATCTAACTTCTCTCTTTTCCTGCCGGTAAATGATTGTTATGGTTTTAGTTTCAAATTTCAAATTACAATAGGAGATAGTTGTTTAACTTTTTGGCCAGCAAAATTCATATCAGTTCCTACTTGAACCTTCCAATCTAATCCTTGTTGATTTCTTTTCTGTGGGAAAATAAAAAACTCTTTTGTCCTTCATTTATGATAATTCTGAAGCTAAAATAAGGATACCTGACTAAAAAAAAAAAGAAAAAGAAATTTGTATTCAGCTACTTCTGATTTGCAAACAACTGAAGGGTTTTGTAAGAACATTCTGGATAGATCCCTCCTAAGATGAAACACAGAATTTGAAGTCTTTATATTGAACTGAACATGGTTATAGCTAGCTAGGATTTCTGATAAGTTAAGTCCCAGAATTAACCTCAACTCTTTCACTAGTTCTCTTCTTGATCTTTCTCCTGATGTCCTGTTGTCTGGAGGTGGGCTGCATATGCCATTTATTTTCATGCATACTTCCTAATAACTATGAATCCTTCTTATTTACTTCTCTAGACAGAAAAGGCTGATATTACTATGTATAATAAAGGTTATCTAAATTTTATTAGACATGAAGATGTTCTGCTGTTTGTGCTCTTCTCAGGGTTTCTGGTTTTTTGGGAACACTCAGCTGTACCTCACATAAGCTTCTTCAAGCATAAGCACTGATCAGCAGTGATCTTGCACCAAGACCTTTCAGTCTGTCTGAGCAGAGATTTCAATTTCCCTAGCTCCTGAGTTATTGGCAGGGACAAAAAGATGTCCTCAATGCTGTAAGAGGCCAGAAAAGGACATTTATTCATATTGAGGAAAAAGCTTTTGCTTGCTCTGCCCATTTTTCTTCTTTTTCAATATTTTTTCCCTCTCCTCAGGGTCCAATTACATCTGTGGATGTATTTTAAATGGGAAAGTTTACCTGTTCAAAATCTTGTACACTAGCTGCACATGAACAGATGGGTCTACTGGAGTGTACACTGCAGTCAGTGACCAGTTGCTGATGTTCAGCAACAAAAATCCATCTATTTCAGCTAGTTCTCAATGTTGCCAGAAAGCAGAGCACTATATTCTATTGCTGTATGTTCATCTGCTGGTAATCCAAACACCACACCTGCTGTCAACCCAAGTCTGATTCAAGAACCTTTTCTCTTTTTTTTTTCTTTTTTAAGTGGAAAGTTGAAGAGCAGCAACCTTCACATCTTAAAATCATTTTTTTTGTCTCTAGGGGACCAGTCATTATCCTGTAGTAGGTATTTCAAGTTGGCAAATCAATGGAGAAGATCAGGGATGAAGATGAAAGATCCAGCCAATCTTGACCCTTGCCATTTCTTTTTTCAAGTGTCCCTCACTGTTGATCATGCAAAGAGTTGTGCTTAGGCTTATTTTACCACCAGCCAAGATGGAGAGAACTCATGCTCCTTTTGAACTTATCCTTTTTTTCTCCAAAGGCTTTTTGAAGCAGCCTTAGGTTTGGGGTTACTGTTTTGTCTTTCTCTTGCTGAAGACTTTATTCTTTTCCTGAAGACTTTTTGAGAACATTTCTGTCTTCATCCTTATGTTGTAATGACCATCATATAATGACAATAATGGCACATCTGGTCCAATCTCAGAGAAACCAGAAAATCGAGTGCAAAAATGTCCTCATAAAAGCTTTTGTTCTGAAACGGGGCTAAGCATGACAAATGTATCATTTACTTTGGGGATGGTTGCTTTAATGCAGAAGCAAATTCTACTGTATAGCAAACCATGGAGTGTCAGTGATTAGGAAGAGTAAGGCTTCTTCATATGGAAGTGAACAGTGTTATTCTCTCCCTTGCTCAGTTAAGCAAGAGGTAAAAGACAAAATCTATTTTGTAACAAAGGAAGACTGCCTTCTATTTTAATAAATTACATTTTATGTGGAAAAACATGGAAAACAAAAGTGCCCTTTCCATACTTAGTGCCGCTATCATGAACAAAGGAGGGGGCTTTTCTGTTGTCTGAATTTCTTCTGTTGGGCAATCTTGGTGCTCATGCCTATATGCAACAGGCAATCAACAGCATTTTGAATTAGCAAAGAAAAGAAACTACTAAAATCTAATCTGTATTCCTAGCAGATATGACCATACATTATCCTTATAGCGACACTGAAAAAACAAGCAAGCAAGCAAAGGCATATGAAAAGTTCAGGAAGTACAAAAATATTGAAAACAGTTTATTGAAGAGTGAGAGAGAGAGAGAGAGAGAGACATTTTATTGCCTATTTTGAAGCTTTTTAAATTTGCCTGGCTTCTAGGAAGTATCTAGCATTCTTTGAAAGCATAATGCCTTTTAAAATGTTTCCTGTACACCATGAAAAATTACACAACCAAATACTATCTTTTGCCCCTACTCCCCTTCACATGTCCCACGGTGTACGCTAGAGAGGTTGTTGGTTGGTGTATTATTTTAGTTATCAAAAATACTGACAGTGTTCTTATAGAGCTTTTAAAAATAAGTAGGGTCAACCTTTGCATGGCTTAGTCCTTACTTTGTGGTGGAATGCTGAACTCCCTTCTAATTCCCTTTCCACACTTTCTCAGCAATGACCAATTTCCCTTAGCGCAATATTCAAACATATTTATTTTAGTATACATTTTAACATAAGTGGTATGGTATAGAATGCTGGAACAAGTCTGACAAGTGTATTAGTCACAGTTTTAGATTAGACCAGTCACTTGAGACTTTAGCAAACTCTCGAATTCCAGGTTTTTGACAGTCTGTGAAGTTCTTAAATCAGGAGACTTCCACCATCCTGTAGCTTGTTCCTCAGAAGATGTGACCTCACCTCTTTTGGTTTGTATCACAGGTATATCTTGATTCACCAGTTTTGAACGTAGAGGAATGGGAGAAGGATGAGAGGAAGGACTGTGCAGATTTGCGAGTCTCCTGTGCTGCTGTGTTTTCTTGGAGGGTCATCAACCTCTTCCACCCTTCTCTATTTTTGGAAGAAGATATTTGACATGACAGTTGGTAAAACCAAAGTCCCAGAGGGCACTTCTATATGGCATCCAAATATATTCCTCCGGTGTGGGAGGATCTGAAGAAGTTAGTTAAAGTTTGGAGTTGGAGAAATAGCTGTTATGAATTAAGAAATGGCAAGTTTAGGTATATCCAGAAGCTAATGATCTTGAAAAAAACCCACTGTTGTGACCTGCTTTAGTTTTGGAAATAACTGTATCTTACTTCTCCCAATCCTGATGTCATGAACACCACTTGACAGTCAATCCTGTCTTATTTGCCTACTTAAAGAGATGCCTGGGTAACACATTAGTGGCACCTCTTTGATATATCCATATTCTAACCATGTGTGACCTTGGGTTCAGATATTTGACTGTGCAGCTAAATTCTCAAGCTATTATCAAGGAAGATTTTTATAGAACTTACTGAAAAGTAAGCTAATACCATATTGTTTGTGATAGTGGAAGGCAACAACTGGCAAATACTGCGAAAATCTGAAGTATTTTTTTTTCTCTTTGGGTACTAAAAAGACTGTTTACTTACCTCTTTTTCTATCTTTTCCTGTACTTCCTAACAAAGATCTGCATACTTATTTATATTCATCTTTCTGTAGTTCTTTTCAGTTAATCCAAGGACTAAGTGTTTTATTGATTCAACTTGATAACCTCTGCTTCTTAGTGGAGTTCCTTGAAAAAACACACCAACAGCCCCTACACATTTTGAGCATTTCTAGCTCCATCTCTCTAGTCTTACTGCTACAGAAGACCTCAGGATGCAGGTCTCTCATTGTCACCTTTAAAATGTAGTTCCCACATCAGAGAATGTGGAGGCAGCATTGTCCCATTGAAGAATGAAAGCAGTCAGATCACAGCTTTAGTTTCACAGAATCATAGAATACTTAAGGTTGGAAGGGATCTCTAGAGGTCATCTAGTCCAACCCCCCTGCACACACAGGGTCTCCTAGAGCACGTGGCACAGGATTGTGTCCAAGTGGGTTTTGAAGATCTCCAGAGAAGGAGACTCCACCACCTCTCTCAGCAACCTGTTCCAGTGCTCTGTCACCCTCACTATTAAGAAGTTTACTGCTTTATACTTAAAAAAATTTACTGTTACTTTGACACCTGGGGTCCTTCACACACCTGGTGCTGAAATAGGTGGTATTCTCTTTGTTTCATTTTGTTTTCCTGTGCTTAGTGCTCAGCAAGCAAAATTATCTCTTATGATGGAAAGTCTGCTGATTCACTTTTGTAACCTGCAGTTGATTCTCATGGGTTTGTTGGCCAAAGACTTTAACTAACAATGTTCAGTGACTCTCATCTTCAGCTCTCAGGAAATATTTCAAAGTTTAGGACCAATTACGTCAGTAAAACATATTTACTCTTTAGAAATGATCCTTCATGATCTGAGAATAGTAGGATTTTATCACTAAGGCTGAACTGTTGAACACTGTATAATTACTAGTTAGGAAGGAAAATTGATCTGAAAAAGGAAATAGTTTGTGTTATCAGTTGCTTTTCTGTCAACCTTCTATCTTTCAATCAAGAAATGAAGTCCTTGGAAAAATGAATATACAAATGTGTGTTGTACAGCAAGATGTTCTTTAATTTACTTCCTTTTGTTTAAAAGTGACGTCTGTTTAGCACATCGGTTTAGATATGATTTAAAGCAGTTGACATGACAGATTGAAAACTTAAAATGTAGCATGAATAATACACAGTAAATTTATGTTGGGATGTTTTTATTCACCAGGGAGCCCTGAATAAGTTAGCAGAACTAGCAGCCACAACTTGTATACAAGGGAATAATTTGTATTTATTCTATTCTTGCAAGGAACTAGCTGCCATGTATATACATATATGTGTGTGTGTGTATGTATACAACCGGCTGAGGCTCATAAAGAAAAAAAAAAAAAGGCAGTTTATTAACAGTTATCATATCATCTCTAAATGGAGCTCACTGCAATTTGAGATGTGCCCTGCTAGGAGCTAATGAGCACACTCCTGCCTAATATTGACAATTAATCAGGCATAAAAGCATCTAGGATCAGGACCCATTGCCAAACATAGAAGACTCATACAGACTTCAATGAAACATGATATGTGAACAAATTTGTTTAATTGTATATCAGTCCTATGAACAAATTCCCTCCAAAACACTTAATTATCTACAGTACAGAAGCAATGCATCCGTCTTAGAATCTGTTAGTGGCTTTTGGGTTTGTTGTAAGCCATTTACCGTAACTAATAAATTGAAGAAAGTATTACTAGGTTTTCTTGCCAGTGCTCCAGTTTTAATTGGTCTTGCATACTTGAGTCAACGGTTATGCGTTGGCTAAAGTAACCAACGAATGGTTACAAAATAAAAAGTAATCACTATGGTCCCAACAAATTTCTTCTATTGGCCAGTGGGGTGCGAAGATTTGTTCTCAAACTAATAAAAGTAATCTCAGAATTCCCCAAAAGCTGTGCAATAAAAGGGTAATTTTTGCACTCTATAGCAAAAGAAGAAAAGCCATTATTACTCATACAGAAAATATATATTTACTCTGATTCTACATATTTAATACTGATAATATTTCTGGTATATGATTTTTCTTTTCTTTTTTTTTTTCCTGTAGAATAAAAATGTGTACTCTTTTGAGTTTAAAACCATGGTAGAGGCTTTTTTTTTTTTGGCAACTTCAAGAGAAAGCCTGTTATGACACACAACAGAAAATCACTTGAAAAAGTATTGCTCTTACTACAGAAGAATGATTTGTGCAAAGATAAGATGCTTTGGCCTTGAGACACACACAAGTAAATTGGGTAGTTTTGCTAAGAAGCATTCTTGTTGAACTGTTTTTTTTTCCCATTTCTGTTGACAATATGGATCTGTAGTATATTGTTGGATCTGCTGTGTGATAACACAACAAAGCCTGTGTTATGCTCTCAGCGGTGCTATTTATACACGGTAGCATTTTTCAAAGTGCTGCTTTGGTGTTCTTCCACTGTTTTTAAACCAGACAAGATAGCCTCCTTTCCACCCCACCTCGTCCCTCCTCCCCTCCCCAATAAGGAAATAAAAAGAGCTATATTTCAGACTCCAGTCTGGATGTTTTGAAAGACAGCTTAATAAGCATGTGACACTTAAGTTCAGTAAAGTCCGTTGTTGGTTCGAGTTTGTTTGCAGATGAACAGCTGTGTCCTGCAAACAACGGACTATGAACCAGAGCCCAACGCTTATAACTGAAGACGACAAGAGCTGCTCAGGCCTTTTGCTTTAGCTTGACACTTCACATGGAGAGCAAGGAGCATCTCTGGCACTGGGCTGAAGGCTGTGAGTAGCTGTCACCTGGAAATCTCACAGCAGGAAAGAGGCAATCCTGAGTGGAAGGCAAGAGCATGTGAAGAGCTAGGCTAAGCATCTACTCATTTTTAGCTGAAAAAGTGATATTATAAGAAATCTCTGTATCACTGCTGAGCTTTCACATTGAAGTGTATCTTCATGTGGTCTCGAGGAGAGACCTTTCCATCCTGGAAGCCAATCAACTGTTTTCAGCCAGGAGCTGAAGTGACACATACTCATTGCTGGAAATCAGGGTAAGAAGCAGGAAAGCAAAAGTTTATTCTTAGCAAAGGAAGGGGAAAAATATTTGAAAATTTAATCCTGATGCATGTTGGGATACACAGTGGTAAGCAAAAATAAGACTTCACAAAGCTTTTCCTTGTACTCAGAATTTACATTTCCATGTGCAACACTTTACTGACTGATAATGCTCAGCTTCCTGTGTTAGCCATTTGGTGCAAGTGTGTGCTGTGTATGTGTATTCACACCTGTGTGCATGTGTATGTGAGCTTAAACCAGGAAGAAATGCAGTGGCTGCTTGTTAAACGCTGAATTTCCTTTGTGATTATATTATGCAAGAATAAACAGAGAGATTACAAATCATGAGGGAATAAAGTCTAAGTTATATTTCATCTTTGTAGTTCCAGTTGTACTAATAAGAGAGGAAAAAAACAGACTTGCAGCACTTCATGAATTACCCAGCTTCTCCCTTTGATGGGTCAATGTCCTATTAAAATGGCAGAAATCAGGACAGAGTCTGTAGATCAGGTTTTTAATGGTGCAGAGTGAATCTGTATTCTTAACAGGAGGTGGAAACTTTTATATTCTTGGATATAGATTTAGGAAGATGTCTGATCTTTCCCATTAGGCCATCTTTCCCACCTTCTACACATAGATAATTTCTTCTACCCTTTTTGAAATATTATTTTGGTTTTTATGTTTTAGTTAGTGACTATCAAATGAAAATATATTAACAGCTGTAGTGTCATAGGTCTGATTTTCTCTTAAGTCACAATAAATCACTAGTTTCATGGACAACTTGCTGCACCAAAAACATGAAGACATGGAAGCATAGCTTTTGCCAAAGATGTTCCTCTATAAATAGCAGGAGGAATAAACTTTATATAAAACCTGTCTAGCACCTTTAAGCATTATTCTTTTCCTCATATATTTTTTTAAACAAAAGCTTTAGATTTTGTGATGTCTCGGGAAACAGGCAAGAAGAGTACTCCTTTCTCCCTATTAAAAACCTTTCCTCCAGAGAGACAAATTCTGACAATCAAGAGTCAAAATGAAAATATTCTAGGCCCAGGATCAGGTGCAAGTGTGCTGAGGGAAGAAACGGGAGTAATTTTGGTCACTGGCTCTCTTTCTTCCCTGCTGCAGCTAATGCTTTTCTGTAGCAAGCTTTTGATTTCACCATAGGACTACAGAGCATTTTTCTGCCATTGCTCAGCTTAGGTACTTTGATTTTCCCACACAATCATCCTCTTACCAATTGTAATGAAGAAGTATAATGAAATGTGAGGCATGTTTTGGGGTGTTCTGACTGAAAAAATGGAAAAAGCATTGTACATACAGTGCAATTGAAAGAGAAAAGACCTGTGACCATGTGCATGCTCATGTACCATAAATACATATATAAATATAATTAACAATATTAACAGAAATAAATACATTTTGTATCTAATGTAAATACATGTATTAGGTTGACATCTCTTAGTTCAAAAAAAGGCTGTATTATTTCTGTTAGCTTGCAGCAGTCTACTTTTTAAATATGCTTAACTATAAAATCCTCACTAAAGAACGCTGACTAACAGAATGCTCTGGTCAACTCAAAGTACTTCTTGAGGAATTAGAAATATTTAGCCACTCATAGTAATTTTTGAAACCATTCACCATTTTAACTCCTATGTTTAAAAAAAAAAAAATCAGCATAGCAATTCTCTTATTAGAACTGTTTATGTTTCAAAATACATTTGCCAAGCAGAGTGATGCTGAGCTATTTATGAGCTCTGCCTCCAAGCTCTGTCAGTTATCTTGAAGATTGATCTACAATTTGCAGGTGATGGCTGGAGATGGCTGGTGACTGTCTAGACCAGCCAATAGGTCTGCAGCAGCTATAAACTCAGGACAAATGACCCATTTCCTGGTACCTTACACTTTTTGCACTGGCGATGCAAAGCTTCCTTAATTCTTCCTAAATCCATTGGCATTTGGAGGAGTGAGGGGATGCAGGTGCTTTTCCTATGCAGGAATTGAGTAGTCAATATAAGGTCCCATTGCTGCTGCTAATTACCTCTTGAAGAACACCTAGACAAACACTACCCTGAGACATCCACTGACATGAAATTACAGTTTAAGGTAATAAAAAATAAGCTATGAAGGTTATGTATAGATTAAATGACAACATATTCAAAAGGATACAGTCTAATGAATATAAATATTCATTGTATTCTAAAAAGAAATTATCCCAGTAGTCAATCGGTTTTTCAGAAAAGTCACTATAGTAAAACACTTTTCCTCGATCAACATGATGTGGCTGTTCCTCCAGAAAAGCCTTCCTAACTAGGAAGATATGTTAAAAATGTAAGTCATAGGATGAGAGGCAGAGCTCTTCCATGAGTTTTAGTCTGACAAAAGAGGAAAAAAAGCCCATAACAATACCTGATTAACCTTCACAACGAGCAAGGATCTGGAACCAAACTGTGTTCCTGAGAACTGAGTTTCTCTTTGAGTTGAGTCTGTAGCCATGCACTTCAGAAGGCGCTGCTTGTGTTTATATATTGTGTATTATTTTACTTTAATAATATGCCTCTTCTTAAAATCTGACACTGAAAGGAGCCCAGAGCAAGAACTTAGACCACTGATATAAGCATAAAAATGTATGAAGTCCCTCTATTTCGGAAGTTACTTATAGACAATAACAGGCCATTGTTTTTGTAAATACTTAAGGTTTTAAAAAGAAAAAGAAAGTTAAATATAGGAAGGAACACAGAATAAGTGTAGAAGATAGACTAAAAATGTGTTTAGCAGAGGTATTTGTTAGACCAGGTGATAGATCTAGAGGGAAAAAAAACCTCAGATATGTAAGACCTTTCTCAAATCTGATGTAGCAATCAATAGTAACATGGTCACAATGGATTTGAAATAAAAACAACATTTCACTGTTTTATGTGCACTAGCAAATAATACTGAGATAGAAAATAACAAGAGACACAATTTTTATTAGCATTCAATACAGTAAAACACTATTTCCTTGCTCCTAGCTCTTTAGAACTATTAAGGAGCATTTGCAGAACATCATTTGTCATTATATATCTGCTTTTTTTCACGTGATAAATAACTTTTTAAAAATTGATTTATTCTATGCTTGCAAATATCCTTTAAATCATCTTCAAACATTTTTCCACATATTCAAGATAAAGGAGAAATTTGTTTTTGATACTTCATTGCTTTAAAACATCATACAGAGATATGTGTATTTATTTCCCGGTTTAAACACGTATAAGCTTTACATTTTCTTTTAATGAGGCAAAAATGACATGTTTGTGTAGTGTTACTGTCACAGAAGTAGAAAAAGAAAAGAGCACAAAAGTTAAGGCTTCTACTAGAGATAGCCTGAGTATTTTTGATAAGCGCTTCACTAGTCCATAACATATTAGCAGAGTGGCTAAGGGTTCTGTTTTTGCCTTGTGTGGAATAGGCAATTCACTGATTGAAAATCAGTGGATATTCCATCCATATTCAAGAATAGCCAGGTGAACTTCAGGAGAATGAAGCTCAGGTCCAAGCAAAGTGAGTTCACCTTAATTTTCTAAGTAGTGGAAGTAGGTGGATTGGATTGGAAAAGGACTTCCACAGAAGTTCTTTGTCTGAAGGAAGGAAGACAAAGTTGCAGAAGGCTTCTTTGGGTCCTATTGGAAACTTCCTCCTCCCCAAACCCATCTGCATATAATGATATAAAATAACCATAAACCTGATTTTTTGTGAATATTTCTTGGGAAGGTTATTTGATGTCATGATGTGTTTTTATTTTCCTTTAGAAAATTGTACTTGACTACTGTTGAGTCCACTTAATATGGTATGAATTAAACTTTTATTGAAGTGTTCCAATATGTCCCTAGCTCACCTAGTTGTGACAGGAGCTGTATTTAAATCATTCCTTGTGCAAATACAAGGAAAGCAAACAGAACTTTTTAATAAGATTTCTTTGAGTTAGAATAGAAGCTTCTGCAATTTTTCATTTGATCAAGTGTCCATGTCCCTGTTTTGTCTCCATTGATATGGAGACATTTAAAGAATCTAGCTTCATTTTTCCAAAAGTTTCATCAAAACAGATGGGATGGGACAGGGGAAAATCTTTTTTTCCCCAAAATTCATGCAGTCAAAAATGGCTGAACCAAATTTGCTCACTTTCTCTTTAGAAATAGAAAAATTTTGAGCTGAGATAAAGAGTCTAAAACTCTTGACCTTGAGGAATTGGTTGAGAAAGCCAAGAAAAAGTGAAATAGGTGATAAAATCAACCTTACCCACCTTTCCCAGAACTAGTGAAAAAGAACCTGTGAATATATTAAAAAAAAAAAAAACTTATAAAAACATATCAGAATAACTATGTCAAATATAATTTCTCATTAGTCTTATATAGGTAAAAATGTTTAGCAACACTAAACAATATGGTATTCAAAATATAGAACATCTAGTTTAATGCAGATTAATTTTTAACAAGAATTCCTATGCAGTAGGCAGATAGTTCCCACATTCCATTGTGATTGACAAGCCTGACATATGGAATAGTTCACAAATTCCCAGGTGACTGACAGATGGAGAATAGAAAGGCGGATAAAGTTGCCTAGAGAGCTGAGGACGATTTCATATTCAGCGGTTTTGATCAAAAGGATTCCAGATCTCACACTAAATTTAGCACCGCTGGCAATTAGTGCATGATTTATTCAGTCCTTTCATTTGCTGGTTGACAAATGGAAAACAAGCACAAAATTAAAAATAAGTTTATTTCCAGCATTTCGGATATTTAAAATGTGTGTGTCTTTGTTTGCACATAAATTAACATGAGATGAATTTATAGTGAGATTAAATCTGAAATGGAGATGCAAGCAATAAATAAGAGCTTTTTTATGTATCTTTCGGGCAGAACAGGTGTTTGAATTAAGAAATACTAATATGTTTAGCAGCATGACTCCACCTTTAGCATTAGGGAGTTGATGCTTCCCTAAATTTAGAATAATCTTTCCACAATTTAAGATTCTTTCATAAGCTTCCAGCATAGGTGACCATCTGCAAGTCAATACTAATGCCTTTTAGACCAATAATAATAAAGAAAAGATATCCTCATGTTTTCTGAACAGAATTGAGGGACTGCGTTTTTTTCCTCATGGTGTGTCTGTATAGTTCTTACAACAGTTACAACATAAACACAGAGTCTATGTTTATGAAACTTCTCTACAGTGGATAGTATCACTGTTTTCTCAAAATATACAGAAAAAAAATTTCAGATCTACGAGTCTAAAAGTAAAAATCCCAGTGACATATACTCCCAGTGAAAATACTAAGATTAGGTGAAAATAAAATCCATGTTCCCCATTCACTCATTTTACAGGGAAGAGCTGTTCACTCCAAAACAATGGGTTCAAGTAGACCCTTTGCTGTGCACTGGTGATGGGTAGAATAGGGCAATATTTCATCTGAAAATGTAGAGCACAGCATGGTGTAACCACTCCTGGGAAAAATTCAGGTATGTGCTTTCAACATAAAAAACAATCTATCATGAGGTAGGGAGAAAAATAACAATACTTTAAATCTACCCTGAATTTAATATGAGCTTGTGCCTATCTTCTAAGGGATACTGCAGGCAGGGTAAAGATCTGGGTATATCATTTAAAAAAAATAGATACAGAGATGAATGATTTGTGGAAATATCATGATTTGCAGTTTGTAAGGCTGTAAGACCATAAGCCTACAGAAGAGTCTTTTTTATAACCAATAAAGTGATAGTAAGCTAATCTCAATTGAAGAAATATTCTTTGGTGGAAAGGGGAAGATAGATGAAGGAAAATGTTTAAAATCCTGTTTAACTTTGCAATTATGCCTACCTTCTGTGGAAGAAATGCCTGCTTCCAAAGTCTCCATGAAGATTCAGCCCAATTTCTAGCGCTGGCATTTAGGAAGTCAGTGAGTTAGCAGAACACCCGCACGGCGCAGCCTGAGGAGCACAGCATACTTTGTGCTTCACTGCACTCTTTTTCCCCTCTTCATAAGACCCTGTGGCTTAATATCACCATTTCTCCTCCCCTGGAAATCTTTTCTTTGCTCCCTGCAGCAGCCCAAAGTAATTCCCAGCCAGGCAATCTCAGAGAAGTCGTGTTTTTATTTTCGTTTACAGAGTTGTCTCCACACTCTCCTCATAAACTGCAGCAAAATTAAACAGTTGCCTCTACATAAATAGGAGAAGCCTCAGTCTTTTCTGCCCCTTTGAAAGACAGCGATTAAGCCTCGCAGCTCCTCCCCTTCCTTTATACTTTCTTTTACATTTAGGGGGAAAAAGGAGAAACAAAAACAAACAAACAAACCCAAAGCTATTGCGTTTCCAGTATCTACAGCTGTGTGTTCTGGCTAGCAAAATATGGGCAAATGTGCAAAGTATCCATATTTGTTGAGGGAAAGGAGGAAGGGAGGAAGGCCTCTCACGGCAAATACATATACCAGGTTTTCCTCATTGAGTTTAGAAAGGTAGGCTTTGCATCTTCTCATTTAACTGTGATATCTCCCCAGTCTTCTCCATTTTGATCAAACCACTGGGGTCTACAGTCATCTAAACCTTTTACATTGCACAAAGTGGTTGTCTCCTTACTGGGATGGGAGAGAAGGCAGCTGAGAAAGCCTCACCACACGTGCACCCTGCCTGAGAGCCTTGGGAGTGCTCCATGTGGGGTTGGTAGATCCCAAAATCTCCTGCTGTATCCTTGTTATTTCTTGATATAGGTCTGTTTTATTATTTTCAGTGTTTCTTCATGTCTGTCTTGTTTTGTTTTGTTCTTTTTCTCCTTGTCTTTTGTGACTAACAGGAAGGCAATGCTTGGTAGTTTCCACTATGGCAACATCTTCTTTTATTGACTAAAGTCACTGAATATACTTTTAGCACATTATGTTAAATTCTGTAAATTCAAACTATACCAAGCAGATTGGATCCAATCTAGATACAGGCTTTTTTATGCTTCTGTCTTGGTTATCAGTTCTTCAAAGTTCTTCATTTCTAAGAAATGTTACTGCTTGCTTTGTACTGTGGTGTTGGGGAGGGAGTTTGGCTAAACTATACAGGGAGTTAAGCCTCTGCCGAATGCTTCTGAAAGTATCTTCTCTTCTTTGTTCCCACCATTAATATTAGTGGACTCAGCAGCACTAAGGAAATACTAATAGTTGCATGATATTCTTTTATTTTTCCTGTACATTCTGTATAAAGCATATTTAAAACTCTTGAGCTGCAAATCCGTGTTGCTCTTTGTTCAGTGGTAAAGCCCTGAACATACAGAGAACAGAGCAGAGCTAGTTAAATAGTAATAGAGGAATCAAAGAGGCAATGCATTTTTTGTCTCCCTGTGAGTTACTTCTCCAGCACATTACAGATTACTGATAATGAATTCTTCACTTTTTTCCTGTGTAGTTCAGGTGATTCATTTGGTGAATTGTTTACTACATTTACATTTTTCACCTGGTTTTGTTCCTTTGCCCTGACTAGATGACTAAACTTTTAAATAGAAGATTAGAAGAATAATGAAGAGTATGAACTCCGCTGGTGGTGACAAATCAGATTGGAGTTGCATCTTCATGAATCTGTCTTTCATTATTTGACCAGCTGGAGTTTATATCCATCACTATTTTAGCCTCTGCTTATTTTTCACTTCATCATAATGTTTTGGTTAAATTCAAGAATCCGCTGTCTGGGCCAGATTCTGCTTTCAATTATATTAGTGTAAATCTAGAAGAACCTCACTGAAATCCAGTAAATTTTATTTATTCTAGGGTAACACAAAATGGAGTCTGACCCCTGTCTGTGTGCTGCTAGGTCCCTTGAATTCATTTTTACAATCCTTTTTATTTGTTTACAGACACTTTACTATTATCCCCAGGAGTGCTTATCACTTGTTCCATGTATGTTGGAAAGAAACAGGGAAGGGGCTTTGCCTGTTTTTTGGTTTTTTTTAGGCCTTTTATTTTTCTCTCCAGACACTATATTATGTGTTTAACTACTTAATATTATTTCCTCCCTGTCCACCCATCTGTTTATTTTAGTTGTTTCTTCCTCTTGGCTGGCTTCTGTATAGACTCTCCCCATATGCCCGCTAGGAATGTGAATGAATGCGATTAACAACCACTGAAATGCACAAATAAGATCCTCCTTGAAACTCTGCTTCAGAGTCTGCATATCATGGATGTTTCAAACCATATCTGTTTCTGAGCATATTAAGTACCTTTATCATAGGTGCACGGATGAGAGCTAGTCCACATGATGAGATAGTGTTTTCTTGCAGCTGATCAGCAAGACTTATGCTGTGATGCTTTCTGCACATTAACTATATTCGTCTATTATAGCAAGACAGTGGCTAACAGCTCTGCTGAGAAGCATGTGCTGTGCATTTGTATCTGTGTAACAGATAGACAGAGTCATGCCAAAGCCTCTGGAAATGTCACTTCTTACACGGGTGTTGCATCTTCCCTTGCCCCTGCATAAAACCTACTGCTGCTGAATACTTCCAGAGCTTTGCTAGTTTTTACATGTACAATTTAACTCAGTGGCACTTCCCTGCATGAATGTACCTCAACAAGGCCCTGGTCCAAAAGGGATTCCTATTGTATCTGATGTTTTAGCTGGCATGAGATGGACTTTGTGAGTGGAGATGCACCAGCAGGCTGAGAAAATTGAGAAATTCTGACTGCGGGAAAAATTCTGGCAAATAAAAACGCTACCCAAGAGAACTGAGTTCTGTGATTGGAAATAGATCCTGGCTTAGCAAGTTACCCAAAATAAATCCTGAATCTGTGTACCGGTCTTTTTCGATGCCCTGTTTGAGTCATCTGAAGACTGATTTTCAGAATTGCTAGGCAGTTTTTCAGTTGATTTTGTTTCAGCTGTGGGCCTGAATAGCATACAATTTACCCTGCAAAAAGAATTTTCTCCTAGGTAACCTTGTTAACCCTGAAAACAGGGATAGGTTTCAAACACTTTGAACCTCTCCTTGATTGGCAGAAAATAAATAGTGCAAATAGAAACAATTTTTGTTTGTTTTCCACTTTTGGCCAGAATATTGAAAAGAATTCCTTTCTAGTTGACCTGAAAGATCAGTCTGTACAAATGCAGCATAAAAGATCAGTTCGTTGAGCACTGTAACACTGGAAAACCCCTGCTATGAATAGTTGTCTGTGATTATTCATTTGGATTTTCATAGTTAATTTGGTTGGCTGTTTGCATCCTCCTGTTGCTTCAGCTCCAGGAGTGTGATTTAGTGCTACTTATATCAGGATTTCTGAAAAACAAAACAAATAAACGAAAACTTTAAAATCTGCTTCCTCTAGATGCTTATATTAGGAAGCTATACAAGGGCTACATCCATCTAGTAGGAACAGAGAAATGGTTCCAAACAGCTTATGGCTGCTCACTGCTCAGTTCTACAACTTTAATAGAAATCAAAAGGAAGCAACTGTTTAGCTGTGTTGGGGGGGATACCATGCCCAGGGAAAAGTAGATGGAAAAAACAGAATGCAGTATGGCTCTGTTTATCTAGCAGGTTATAACTATACATGAGTCTGAATAGGTACCCACAGCCTGGGCTTGCACCTTACCAAACAACATGGACCTCCAGAAGGAAAATTGTTTTGTATCTGAGTATGTGTGACTGGTTGCATTTCTGAAAACAAGATTTTATAATTAATAATAATGTGAGAGCTAAATAGTTGGTGATAAGATGCTGAGAGTCAGACTGAAAAATTTGAATACATATGGTAAGTGTTGGGTAAAATCCAGTGAAATAAAGTAATAAAATTTTGTACAAAGGCCACAGAGTGGAAATGGAAAATGCAGAATGATAAATTAATGTATGGCCAAGGGCTAGGTGTCCTATCCAGCAATATATACAATAGAAAGTAAAACAAGTCACTGCAGGTAAATAAAGATGTGAAAATGTAATTAAGAGTTGAGACACAGGCATATGTGAGATATAAACCACCCAGATATGCGGGAGATCTGGAAGCATTAGAGATGAATTTGAGTGCACCAAAATTATGAGTAAAGCAAAGGGGAAAAATGAAATGAAGATCACAGAAAAGTTTAGATATATAAAGGCATTTTTCAACTGCCTAAGGAGTGAGAGGTCAGTGAAGGAGACAGCAGTGCCTCAAAGAGAATAGAAGGGTTATTTATTGAAAGGTAGACATTTCTGAGGAATTAAATGTTTTCTTTGATTTATGGTTCATAAAAGGAATGGGGGAACGTATGCCAGGAATAGACAAATACCAAAGTAAAACAGGATCATGCCAGAATAGAAAATCTGAAAATCTGAAAATTCTGGCATGGGTTTTTAGCTGGTGAAAATCTGCCAGGTTCCATTGCCCTCAGCAGAGCCAGTTAACTCATTAATGTGGTTAAAGAGGATTTATCCCAATATTTCCCACTTCTAGTTTGAATAGCTTGGAGAAGTATCCACATGTTTTTATATTTTGATTTTTTTTTCTTTTCACTGACTTAGCTTGTTGCATGTGCTTCAGAGTAGACTATTAAAGAATAGTAGTCCTATTCTTTAATCAACTCACTACATGAACTTCCATGGAACTTGAGGATGTTAAGTACAGGTTTGATGTATATTACTTTCTATCATAATTTTGTTGATAAGAGATATATATATACACATACATACACATTATATATATATCTTTATATGATACATAAATAGAAAAAAAACCCAGCCATATTTATTTCAGACTGAGGATTCATAAAAAAAAAAGAAAAAAAGAAGAGTTACATTTTGGCCAACATCAGCGTATATGATTTATGGGGTACAGAATATGTTTTCCTTCTGGCATTTTCAGTGCGGGGACTGACTGTGTAAGCCTGCAAGTTAGATAGTGTAACACTTCAGCTGTGAGCAGTGAGACGTGCGACGTCGGAGGAGCAAGTTAGAAGTTCTGTAAAAGAAGGCTCGTGTGTGAATTTAACAATTTTGGTAGCACATAAAATGAATCATCGCACTGACTCCTAGGACTTTGGGATTCCATAGCTTATCAGGATCAGAGATGCTTCAGTACCCTCTGGGAACTGGTTGGCAGAATCGTCTTAACATACTGCCATGCTTACGTGATGCCATGTGTGCCCCAGGAAGAGTTGTCTTCTTTTGCCTTCAGTCCTGCTGCTAATTCTAGATGAAGAGGAACCCTTTTTTGTGACCAAAATTCTCTTTTTTTTTTTCTTGTTTTACTTTGGCACATGCCTCTTCATAGAGCTCTAAAATTAGCCTGCTGCTGCAAACCCTAATGCTTATATCTGCATTCTTTTTTTTTTTTTTTTTTTTTTTTTTTTTTTTTTTTTTTTTTTTGCTATTTGGATCGGTGAACTTAAGTAGAAGATTTTCCCTGAAAACTGATGATTAAATCCTGGTGCCAGTGATACTCTACTGCCATATCAAAATCTATGGAGAAACACTTTGTGCTGACACCTGTGCAAGGATTTCAAGGATAGTGTATGCAACCATCTTCACTGGGGTAGCTTTGGGATGAGGAACTAGAGCAGGGAGGAGGAATATTCTAGCATTCAAATATAGTTTTTTTCCAGTTATGTTTCTTTTTCTTTAACTACTCAGAAGGAAGACACCAAGGGAGCCACCTTGCTCACTTTCATTTGATATTACGAAAATTGTTGTGAGCCTGTGAACAGAGTGAGCAGAAAAAGTGTCTTCTGCAGGTGCCATACTGCCAGGAACAAAACAGAAATCTACAAGCCAAATTTTTGTGAAAACATTTTAATCTTTTTCCTAGAGCTCTAAATTTAGCCCCACTGACAGAAAACTAAACTTAGTTAATGTACTTGTAGCTGTAAGGTGCTTTGGTTTATTTATGAACAGTGAATATTTTATAGAGTTGAATGAGTATTGCAAAAAAGGAGATGAATATTCACTTCAATTTTAGAAATGGGTTGTTGTGTTTATGCCTCTTCTATGATCACTTTCTATGAACCTTCTCGTGATTGAAATTTGATTCCCTTGAATTGGTACCAAACTCCACTGTCTGAGGGCATTCAAGGATAGTGAATGTAAAACTCAATCTAAGTGAATCACATAAGGACCTGACCACATCCATTGCAGATAGGATAAGACTGCATGCAAATGTACAGTCACTAGAGTTGGAACTATATTTTCCATCAGAATGCTTATTTGTTATTTTTGCTATTAAAAATGCCATTCAATCAACATAAAGCATTTTAAGTGAGAGCAACCTATTTTTGGAAAGAAAAAAATTTTTGAGAAAAACATATTCTGGTTTAGCACTTCCAGAATGGAAACTTTCCTTTTTTAAAACCTTAAAATTACTTCCCATCTAGTGCTATATTTTTTTCATATATTATTCATATATTATCAAAATCAGTCACATACTGGAAACAAAGCTAAATGTTTAAGTGACAAAACTAATTATTTTTGCTAATGCTATTTGCTAGGAAATCTTTTTAAAATCTATTCCAATAGAAATTTCAGATTTTTTAGTTCTGTATTTATCATATTCTGTTGGCATTTATATTCCTATAGAAAAAAAATGCCCACTTTTGAGATACTATTTAATATGATGAAAATATTATCCATATATCAGGCTAATGCATTTGTGTATGCTCCTAACAAATTCCTCCTAGACAAATTTCCATGACAGAATGTCAGTCAAAACTCAGTGACTTTACCTGCTAGGTCGAATATTAAAAGGCTTTTCACATCAATAGAGAAGAGGTAAACTATATTGGAAATGCTATTGGAAAGAACAATATGAAGAATTGCCATGGCTGCTGTTTCAATAACTTGCCCAAGGACTGTCATCTAAGGAAACTTTCAGAGGGTAAATGCATTGCTTCTTAGGCAAAGTACATGGAAAAATATGGCTATTTTTTGTGGTTTTTTTCCAGTTATGCATAGAACTTTGTATATCATGAAAGAGGAATACCACTACCATGGTGGTGGTACCATGGCATGAAAAAACAACATGCGGTCTTGCACATAACATATCAAAGAAGGCCACCTGGTTCTGTAGTCTGCCATTTTCCACCTACCTTCATTACTAATCTGCTCTAATGCACTTTGACAAAACCTAAAGTGGTAGACGTGGGGAGATAGCTGCCCTTGTCTGGCAGCTTGGCTAGAGGCAGCCTTCAGCAAGAGGGTGGCGTGAGTAGTTCAGATAGTCCAAACACTCTTCTTTGAAACATTTGTTGCTTTGGGTTTGTTTCATAGTCTGCTTATGGCAAAGAAAATCTACACTCCCCACTCCTGTGTAATAATTTCTAAAATTGTATGACAGAACTATGACAGAGGAACAAGTTAATACTTACAAGCACATGGACCCTGATGTTGTCTGTTAGTTATATAGACCTGCAACTTCTATGAAACGAGAAAGATACTAAAGATTTGTGTCTGTCTTTAAGGTCTTCGCCTTACAGTAGGCAGTGGAAGCAGGAAATGATTCCACATGAAAAAGATGATCCCTGGAGCAGGGTGAAGAATTGGCCTGAGCTGTGCCAGAGAGGCTTTGCATCTTACCTCCTCCTCAAGACTATTTCTCCACCTCTGGGACATGCTGGCCTTTCAGTATGGGCCTGGGTAGTCTGAGATTTCAGGTTTAATATTTCTCATTGCCTTTGTTTTAAAAGAATTTTCTCCATAATTTTCTATGATGACCTGATAAGAATATATCAATAGAAAGGGAGTAAGAGTGACTTCCTAAGCATAGACGTTACATTGAAATTCCCTTTATGACAAAAATAGGAAAGGTGTAGCCTATGTTGACCTTGACCACCAGCCCATTAGTAAACATAATCCAGGGACAGACACTGTATTAGATATGATCATCAAAAAGTGGATTATGTAGCTGAACTCTGCTCTGATGCCGAAGCATTCAAAATCTATTTGGAAAAGTGTCAGCAATCTAGTGTTTGTATCCACAAGAAGCCCCTGGCAGCAGCTTCTGCACAGGTTATTATGCTATCACCTGAAACCAATTGCCTGAAACAAGCTGAAATAAGTTCTTCCTTAAAACACCCTGCTCTGTATTCTGCTTAGGTATTTGGACTAGTTTAGCAGCTGTTTTCAGCCTTCTTTACAGAAAGAGAGAGATTACTCCAATTGATGGGCAGAGGGCTCCATGAGTCTTTTTTTACTATTATTGTTTTTCTTTCTGCCCTCCAGTTATGAATTTCAGTTTCTTTGGAAATGACAGATGAATTCTTGAGAATTCCTGTATTCATTTAATTTCTCTACTGTTTGTCCCCTTACAGGACAAACAATAAAGTTTTAATACACTAATACACATCTATGGTCAAGATCCTCCATTAATTAGGAGTAGAAGAGAAACTAATGGCATGTTCACAACATGCAGCGAAACATGTTTAATTAACATGAAGAGGCCTCCAAAAATAGTATCTAACTGAGCTAGCTCTGAAAGCAGTAATAGTGCATTTACTTGGCAAACCACTTAAGCTAATTAGCCTTGCTATGAGAGAGTGAGAGAGCATTTACAAGCTCAATTCCATTGTCTTTCTAATGCAAGCATATTGCTTCTGGGTCCAAGCAAGGGACTTTGCTCGACTCTGCTTCTCACCTGGCAAACCTGCTACTGCATTCCCTCCAGCCCACATTCCCAAGGGTTCAGTGTATGCACAGGAGACATACATGACCTCTGTTTGCTTCAGGAGAAATGAGCTTAAAGGGGGAACTTATTGGGATTTGCTGGTACCTGAAACAGAAGAAAGTAAAGTCAGTGGGTGACTTTGTAGTCAGGGTGACCACTGTACGGTTGTCAAGTTCAATATGTGCTTAAATGATTGCCAGGTTGATACTTAGAAAAAAAAATAGATATGGGTATATTTTATATCATCAAAGAAAAATGAAATAATGAAGGTTGGACAGAAAGAGAAATTAGAAAAATGTCTGGGAAGAGCAATAACTGACAGTGTAGCATTATGAATCTGTACGGGAGGATTGAATACTTTGCACAAAGGAGAAAAAAATAGAGTGTCAATAGGAATAACTCCTTTAAGTGTCACACACTTAAATGACAATAGGCATTTGGGATAAGTGACATTTTCAGAGTTGTTGAGGCACTTAGCAGGCAAGCAAAGAATATCTCAGAACAGCATAGGACAGTTAAAGCTAAATTCATAGTAGGAAAATGCCAGTAAGTGTCCAACGAAATTACAATAGCTTGCTTCTCATGTCCGTAATGCATGGATGTTTGTCAAAAGAACCCTAAAGAGATTTCTAGAACTATAACTATTTATCCTGCATGTAGGAGTACAAAGTGCCCTAAACCTCTGTATCTTCAATGTGTTTCTAGAAATGCACTCCAAGGCATTTAAAAGTATCATTGGAAAGCATGCTATTTGGGACATTTAATGTGTTAGGAACATTGGTTTGTCATAACAACTCTAGATTAATAATCATGAACAAACATTTATGAATATAAAACAGTAGCTATATAATCTATGGATAAATAACTGAAATATCTGTGCTTCGTAGGCAATATGTTTCCATTGAGATGCTACTTAAAAAAAAAAAAAAAGAACATGCTGCCTGCATTGTGTGAAAACAAGTGACTAAAAATTCTTACTTATAGCAGCATTTGCATTGGAAAAGAGAAAGCATTGCAGTCCTATAACCTCAAATTTGAAAACAGTTTTTAAAAGGTGTATTTGATTCGTGAATTAGAGTGTCTTTGCTTACTACCTTATCCCCTTACAAAAGGGATACAAAAGTACTTACAAAAGTACTGGGTGTGGATTGAGACTCTGTCTTTCTCAAACATTCCTTTCATTACTTACAGATTATATTAAATAATATGTATTGTATAGAGAGTAAATTATGAATCCCCCAAAGCTTTTCAGTTTTTCTCCATTTTAAAATGCAACAGAGAAATATAAAAATATATTCTAGTAATATTTTTAATGGAGAATATGTTTTCACGCAGTTGCCATGTTTCTCAAATTTCATCCTTGAGTGGATTCCTAAAGACCAGATATTTGTTTGTCATAGAAATGATGGTGGGAACAGAACCTTTGCAACTCTGTTAAACAACACTACAATAAAGTGGGCAAAGTATCTGTAAAATAAAAGGAAAAATGATTACTATCTTTACTAACTTGAGATTAAACCCCAAAATGAAAGTGAATTACTTTTGTTTTAAAAATATGTGTAGGCTGTTTACTTACAGTGATTTATTTCAGAATCCCGTCGGCATGAGAACTGCGAATCAGCTGGTGTGTGATTTGATGCCAATATCAGAAAATTACAGACTGAAAACCACAGCCCTGTCTCAAGTGTCCAGATCCTCAGCACGAGGGATAAAGAATAAAACTTTTTAGAAAGTGTTTCACAATAGAATGACAGCTGTCACCACTAGTTTGTAGAGATCTCAGTCTCACTGGCACTCGTGAATGACTAACCAGTTGAGATTTATGATTTATAGACAGAGAAATAAAATTAATGTAAGAATTTTGAAAACAGCACCCTTCCCCTTCCAGAATGATAACCTGAAGACAGATAGATCACTTGGGTTTAAAAATGACAACTTTGAAGGTATTTTTGGCAATATCTGTCCTAACTGTGAGCTAATTTTTGGTTTGAATAAGGACATAATCATGGGTTAATTATAATCAGCATACTTCTCTTTTGTTAGTAATGTCACCTGCGTGCATAATTTGAAATATAGCCCAAAAAGATTTGCTTCAGCACATGATTTAGTACTTAGGGACAATATAACTCAGGACCCCTAAACAAAAAGAAACAGTTTCCTGAGACTGAACAGAGACTAACAAGAATATTTTACACAGCTACTAGCACAAATTTTGAAGCAAATGTTGACTTTAATGCTACCCTAGATGAGCTGCCACTGATGTCCAATGAGCTAGTTAATAGCTGGCTTGCTGGGCTGAGGCAACAACCAAGCTGGAGAGTATGGAAGCCTAAATGTAGATACACTGAGGGATTTATAGGTTAAAATAAGTAGCACACCCTGTGTGAGGAACAAAAATGCATGAAGTGATCCTGAAAGATCTCAAGGTGATACTGTTAAGTTGAAAGTTGCTAGCGAAATGACACTGAAGAATGTGCTAGAGAAAAATGTTACTACTCTCGTTTTCCTAAGGAATAAGTGTTCCAGCTCTAGACTGCAAATCAGAAAAAGCTGGTGATAGCAATACTTAAGTAGAGCTTAACATTTGCAAAATGCAGTGTAAGATATAAGCCATAACCTTCAGCCCTTTGGAGTTTCAGCCAAGTAAAAGCTGAAGAATTTGTCTTTCTATCTGTCTATTCCTATAACACACTCTCAGGTTGTATTTTTGCCTGAAAACAGCAAGAGGAAACAAAAGAAAAGAAGAATGCTGAAACCCTGGCTTTATCTTAAAGAGAGAGTTCATTGTTCATTTTGGAACTATCTGTTTCAGTAGTAAAAAGAAAGAAGCCAGGATAAAATTACATTGTTAGTTTTCTAGGGTTATAATGAAGTTTCTAAGCTATCAAAGAATGAACTGAATGGTATCTTAGAAAGAGGTAATGAAACTACTGTATACAACAAGTAAACACATACCTGCCTGATAAACTTTACTTTTAGCTCTCAATATCAGATTTTTATCAGTCTACCTAGAAATCCAAATAGCCACGAGTTTTTAAAGGCTCACCAGATGTACCTTGTCTGCATGCTTTCTGCACTGCCACAGATTACAACAGTAGGCAGAGTTTTTTTTTTCCTTGAAAGCTTCAGAAAATCCTTACTTTTTGCTTTTTTCCCTTGTGCCTGTGTACATGTTTGAGTATTGCATGAGTGGTGGCATCACAGCCTTTTCAAGGGCGGCCTTTTCACCTGTACCTTGAGCTTCTGTAAAATGAACGGAACTGTGCTCCAAGCTTTCAGCATATTAAAAAGGGTTAACATGGGATGCAAAAGGTTAATTTTTTAGTCAGTAATTACCGCTCATTTAGCAATGCTTTTTTCTTTAATCTGGTATTAATTCCATGCCTAACCTTGCTCCTGAGATCACTTACTGTCAATGTAAAACAAGAATCCCTCTTCGTCATCTACACTGTGATCTTTAGATTAAACCATTTCAATGGGATACGCACTAGGTATGGTTCCAATGGGTTTATTAAAGGAAATTGTTTTAGCAAATATGTCTGTTTCATTTGATTCTGAGGAATAATTGGTTAATGAGAGAATGATTACTTTGTTCAGACATGATTACTGGAGAAATGTTTAGTCCATATGTTGCTGAATAATGGGAAATTCTCTAGTGAAAGGGGACAATGATTAGAAGAAATAAGATAGCTGGAGAATATATTCCCCAAAGTGTTACACTAGTTTTTATTAACAAGCCAACTCTAAGGATAGTGTTACCCTCAACAGGCATGGAAGTTCAAAATATCTAATCGGTTTAAACTGTTTGTTGAAAAAACACTAGGTAATTTTCTTTGTTTTTCTTAGATCAAAGAGCGGTAGATTCCTCTGATAAATGATGTGTCTATCACAGCTGTTTCTCCTCTAGTTTCCTTTAACATAATGTTAGATCATTATTGTTTCCTTGACAGGCATATACTAATAGCACTATATGTTAAGAATTTCCCATCCCCCTCTGCCCTCTTTTAGTTGCATCTCGCCATAGGAATTTAGTGTATACTGTGAAGTACTGTATTGTACATGCATGCAAACAGACGCACGCACATGCACAGACATTATAGCAGTGTGCATTACAATGATTATGCTAAATTAACAATGCTCAAGTGTGTTCATTTTTCAGAGTCATTTTCAGGCATAAATTCATCTATGTCTCACCTTATGGATGAAATTTGGTGTGCTTACTTGTAACCACGGAGTGCCTTTTTGGCCCCATAAAAACAGCTGCACACATCAAGTGACCGAAACGTAGAGAAAAACAGAAAAAGATCCTGAAACTTTCTTAAAATGATATTAGCTCTCTAGTAGATGATACTGAAAACTTTAAAATTGTCCAGTACTACAAACTGAGTTCAAGAATATGGTCAAAAGTCTGTATTTGATGTGAAGCCTGTGGCTCATTCCACATTTTTCTATGGCAGGGAAGGCAGACCAGGAATTACAGAAGGTTACAACTGCAAATCTGTTTAGGAATCCAGAGACAAATATCCTTGAATTTGGAAAATACTAGAGTGCCTGACTTTAACTGATTTAAATCAGAGCTGAACTCCAAAGCACTTTTGAAGATCCCTGTTGTACCTAGCTATGAGCTTTTGGTGATGACCTTGGAAAACTCCTTGGACCAAAATGACTTCCCCAGGGTCATACCACAAATATGAGACTTCTTTTCTAAAGTTGGAAGCATGCTGAATAATTGTCTCATGGCAAAAATGCTGGAAATTTGAAATACATGTTTGTTGTTCTTTTTCCTTGGATATGTTTAACTTTTCTATCAATCTTAGTATTGACACTGAATATCCAGAATTCTACTTCATCAATTCTGCTGGAAATTTTCTTGCTCCGTTTTCTATAAGCAAAGTAGTCACTATTTGCAAGTTAAATCCCCAGGTAGTGTGCTTTCATACAGTCAAATATAAATGTTGTAAATGAAACATCTGTTCAACACTGTTATTTTATAGTAACATTAATTGGCAGATGTCTTTAGATGACAAAGCCTAGCGTATCTCTTCTGATTTGTTCTTTTTCACTGAGCTGAACTGGTGGTCATTGAAAAACATTACCTGAAAGACTCTCTCAGTGTGTGCAATATTTCACTGACTTCCATAATGCAAAAAAGTATGAATTTTAAAGGCAGCTCCCCACTGAAAAATGTTAGTGCAATGTCCAAAAACACACTAGTGAGGAGAAAGCTACTCTTGCCCTCAGTAGGACTGATTCTTGAATCTCCATATAGTTTGCAGAGAAGTACTGTGCCAATTCAATTACTGTCTGATTAATGAAGTGTTGCAGGTTTATTTCAGGGGTCTAGCTAGCTATTAATTAGCATATTGAGGCCTATACTCTACTGTTTTGCTCTGATATGCTTTGAAAAATCCCAGTGCAATTAAATAAACTGTAATATGCTTTAAATAGTTACTTGAGAAAACACATTCAGATTTTTTTAAAACTCTTATGGGATTTTTAAGCACATCCAGATTTATTGTAAAGCATCTGAAGTTCTTTGTAAACATTACTGTTGTGTTGGTTTTTGCTGTTCAGCAGAATAGCACTCCTCTGGCTCTAGCAGAAGACTTTCTGCGTCCACAGGAAGCTAGCGTTGTTTGCTTGGAATCCCTTAAAACAAATATCAAGAATGCTGGTAAACCCAAATTCCACCAAAGCCACTCACACTTTTCAGTGGTCTCTCTAGCCCTTGTCAGATTTCTTTGCTTCTTCAGTCACTTTTTTTTTTTTTTTAAGAGATCAAGTCAGCACTAGTGAGGACAAATGTAAAAGCTGGAAAACTTATTGGCATGGTGTTTGAGGTCAGGAAATGAAGACTAGGAAACACCATGTTACTTAAATTAGATATATTGGTTGGAAAACTTTCGTGTTTCTAGACTTCAGCAGCCCATTACCTTTAAATTCTTTCAATGGCATCGGGTGGGTCAGAAGTTGATTGCCCAGCCCCATACCCCAAGCCCAGCACAGAGAGTTAGGAAGTTGCATCTTTCTCCTCTCCACTCTGCTCCTCTCCTCTCTACTCTTCTCCTTTCCTCTCTGCTCCCCTCCTCTCTCCTTTCCAAGTCTTGAGAGACCTTTCCCTTTCGCTGTTGAAGTCCAAAGTGTTCTGTGCTGTGTTGAGCATTCTGGGCATTTATAACATTGTCTACATATAAATTAAACTTCTCCTATTTCCTCACTTAGAGTAAAAATTATTAAATGGTCTTTTGCTTAACAGGTTTTCATGAGGAGTTTCTACATGACATCTACCATGATTTCTCACTGTAATTTTTGAATATATTTTAAAGTACTCTTATCTAATGTACTAATGTCTGAGAAGAAACTGAATGGCAGAGTGAACCATGGCAGCCTCTCACCATCCCAGCCTATCTCCAAGGGATCTTCATGCAGTAGCAAGAGTCACAGAGCAGCACAACATCCCATCAACAGCACCTTCCAAGTCACTGCAACGCCACTCTTAGCATCTTTTCCTTTTTTCTCAACCTTTTTTTTTCCTTGTAATTTTCACCAATGGAGATTTCATCTATGTGCAATCCTAAAATCCTTCTCGCAAACACCTTTCTGTATTCTCATACTGAACTTCAGGCACATGCAGAGTGCTTTTGAATCAATAGGGGTGATTCACGTGCTCAAGTTTAGGCACATGGTTCATTACCCGGTTGAACCGTGGCCCAAAGCCATTCACTTAACATTAGGGCAGTTTTATTTTATAAATAGCATTATTAACATACTGCCTTTACTATTTGTATGCAAAATATAGCATATATTTTTTGCATTACTAAAGCTAACAACAAGGTCATAGTGGTGCTATAAATGGGCGAAAGGTGCTAAATAACTGGGGTTTAGTGAGAGGTCCTGAGGGTGATTATTAAGTGATTGATTGATTGATTGATTGGCAGATTGGTCCAGAAGAGTAGCAGTGATATGATATGAGAACCCAGTTCCAGTCCAAATACTGCTCTTACCTGCCTTTAGCCCTGCCTGTAACACACTCAAATGCATAGCGTTTTTATGAGGTGGACTTTGAACCATCTTTCAGTAGTTACTTGGAAAGGCACAATGAATGTATTATGTGACTGTTCATTGCAGCAAAGTTAGCACATAATAATTTACAATTTTATGGAACTGCTAGAATTAGCTATGTATCATCTATTTTTAATACACATCATTGTGGAATGTGAGCAATAATGAATGTATTTAAATAAATCAAAAAAGCCAAATGAATGCTGAGTTGTTGTCAATCACTTGCAGATGAGCCTACCCTGTTGAGAAGATAAAATGGAGATATTTCTGATGATGATTTATGGAGTCAATGAGCATCACTGTAGAACAACTGATACCTTTTCAGCACAGACCTATAGGGGTAGGTAGTGTTACTACATGGTAGATTTGAGGAGAAGTATATACTGATTTTTTTATCTGAATTTTTTGCACTCCATGGATAATGTATGAAACCAGGCAAAAAAAATCCAGACTAGAGACAAAAGAGTCCTGTCTATTTTATAACTTGAAGGTACTGGAGAAATTTGTACTTCTTGTGTATTCATGTGTTTATTTATGGAAAAAAATGTTGAAGCAATTTCATTAAATATATATATACACATATAGTTTTATTTCATTTCTCTGTAAACTTTTTTAACCCTCTCTTACTTTCCTAAAGGTATATCATAATCAGCTATCTATCTGAGGGTAATGGAAGATGAAATAGTTCTTCTAACTACTGTAGTAAAGAAACATAAAATATTACTCTGTTAAAATATTCCGTAGCCTTGTATGGAAAATGTATTTTTTTTCGTGAGGGACCAGGAAGGTGTGTGTGCATTTTTTGGGGCTGGCAACTAAGAAAAATCTTTGATGTCCCAAATGTCTAACTTCATACCTCCTATTCTATGTGTTCTGATGTAAAAGTTAAGTAGGATCAGACTAGGTCAGTTCTTGGATCAGGACTCCAGGGGAAACTCAGATGTATATACAGGAAACAGTCTTAATGATCTATGCTTTCCTGGGCATTATTTCAGTGAATTAGTGTTCTGGAGCTGTTATGGTGCCACTCTTCTGTTACAGGTGCTGTCTTATGACACATATTTTATGACCAGTGCCAGGGATAAGTGTGCACATATAGATAGATATATGCATATATAAATAAATATATATATATATTCATATATTTATATAAAGTTAAGTGATGCTATGCCAAAATTTTGCTTTCTTGAGTTTAAAATTGCCTTTTAGTTCTTACTAGAAAAAATGCCATGTAATAATGATGAGCACTCTCAGAGCTATATATATTCACATCAAAAAACATTGCATTTCAGTGGTGATGTTTTTATTCTTTTGTGCAGTTATTAATATCCTCAATCTTCCAAATCAAAAAGTTAAGTGAACTTTTTTTTTTGCCAATATACAAATGGCAGTGGAGTTAGTAACATACTATCCAGGCCTCTTTTCTTGCTCACATAAATCATATTTCACTATTGGAATCTACATTTGTAAAGTACTTGGAGATAAAAAACAGTGTTTCACTGACACTGCTGTTGTCCTGCTGAGTGTGTCTCTTCTGAGGAAGTAACTGGTGTCATTTGTACAAAAAGGTTTTTGGTGACAAACATAAAAAAAGAGGAGGAAAATGGAGAAGTCTGCTAGATATCCCATATCCAGATAAGTTGCCTCCACCTTTTGTCAAGAAAGTTGAAAATCTTGGGCAGGTACCAAAAAAACAAAGTGCTGTTGAACAAGGCTGTCCCACCATTGGGATGGATAAGTTTGTTCTCTTCCCACAACATGACATCTCTTTTGCATAGCACCACTATCCATTCTCTGAAAGCAAAAATCAAAACAAAGCAAAAATTAGTGTTAATAATGAGGGTGGATTTTTATAGTTTCATTTTTATTGACTAGGGCAACAGAGTGCAATTGGAGATGTTGAAAGAAAAATGCTTCACCTGTCCTCTGCTTAATTAAAATACATTAGATACATAGATTCATTTGAGGGTTTGATGTTAGATGAAGATGAATGAAATGTTTTATGGAAAGTGATGAAACATGTTATTTACTCAAATAAGCAGTTCTGTTCTATCAATACTTGGACTCATCTAGAAAAACATGCCTTATCCCTATTCAGTTATGAGTAGCATTTTACAGAGTCTGCCTGTGTTACATCCTAATACTAATTCTGCCACTTGCTGGGAGCAAACAAAATAGAAAAACGAATGTCTGTTTGTGCAAGGCAGGCCATTCCTCAGCAGCCAGGACACGTGCTTCATGGCCTGCACTCATCTTCACTTTCCGACAGCAAAATGCATGCTGTCCCTTCTGCAGGCAGCACGGACTGCAGGGGAGCTGCCGTGAGGAGATCTCAGCATATCCAGCTCGAGCAATTCATGTGGGGGCAGCTTTAGATATTTCTGCCTGTAGCCATCCCTGCTGGCACTATGTGGGAAATTACGAGAGGCATCGCTCCTCCGCCATTCATAGCCTGGCATAGGAAAGCAAACCTCCACCGGTTTCCCCTTATGTTAAATCAGGATGTGCAAGAGTTGAGGACCTGCCAGTTTTTCTGCCATTCTACAGAGAGACGGAAGAGGTAATCTCTTATTACTCCTTTTTGTGAATCAGGGCCCTAAAACAGTGAAAAATGGGCCTGGCTCTTTTCCAGCCAGTGAAGGCTGATAAGGCCTGTCACATAGCTATCTCACATCCTTCTGCATGTTGGCAGGATTCTCTCTGGCTTCTTATGGAAAGAAGCCTCCACTGCGCTACACGTTCATTGCCCAAGTTAGAATCCCATAGGATGCACTTATTATTTTATTTGTTCCAAGGTCTGGATTGAAGCGCAGGTGCCGCAACCCAGACAGGCTGCTTGCAGAAGTTCTATCAAAGGGTGACATATTTTGGCACGTAATATTCCTACGAGACACACAATTCCTACTTAATCCTTAACAGGTTTTTCTACACTCTCCAGAGTAATTTTCAATTTTACTCTTTATGATGATCAACTCCTCATCCAACAGCCCACAGTGCTTTCTTTGAACTAATTAAGACCTGGTAGCAGAAATGTTTACATGAAAGTCAGCAAATCATTGATTTCATTGACTGTGGCACTTTGCGTAGATATATTAAAGGGTGAATCCCATCTCTTTGCCGCAGTGTCAGGGGCTATAAATAACATGTACAGAGAATAGAAAGGAAGAAATGGACCTGTTTGTGGGAAATGCTAGCGATTCTTTGTTTTGTAGAATGTCCCATATCTCTCCCCCCAGAGAGAGAGTGTTAATAAAGTCTCTTTAAAACTAGCACCAGTAGTTGGTTGAGGTGAGGTTGCTCTACCGTAACACCTATCAGTGCACAGTCTTCTCTTCAGCTAGTCCTTACAATAGGACCCCAGGCTGATCTTCACAGTTTTTGAATTGGTTATGCCATTTTTCACCAAAATTCAGAATGAGATTGAACATTCATACATGACTGAATGATTTAGGGCAATGACCTTTTCTTATCCAGTGCTAAAACCAGGCCAGGAACACACGCTAGTGGCTAAGGGAGGGCAGCATTTCACTCTCACAACACAAAGGGCCAAGCCCATAATTGCTGAAAATTTTCTCTCTTGGCTCTGCTTGAGTTACCAACTGCAATGAATTATGGATCATTCCCACAAGCCTTTGACACTATTAAGAGAATGAGATTATTTTCTTGACATTTTCTCCTATTTTTTTTTCTAAAAAGGAAATAATAATTTGTAGCTTGGCAATCTTTGCCAAGTTTCAGCCTAGGGAGAAATTTTTATAGCTGAGATATAAACCCCTGAAGTAAAAATGCAGACACAACTTTAAGTACAGTGTTGCAAATGCAGTGTTGTAATTTTATATGTTAATCTATCAATACACAGTATGTGCAAACATATGTTTATAGACAGAGAGACAAGCATGTATAAATGAGAGGATAAAAATCTCTATTTCTCATTTGGTGCTATGCAATTTCTATCAATTTAGAAAAGTGTTATGATTTTATTTTAAGCTGACATACTGTAAATTGTGCTTATTTGAGAATACTTACTTAACTCTTAGGGTTTATAAGACAGAAAAGGAAGATGCTTTGGGAAGTTCTCCAGTGACCTAGAATGAACTAATAAATATTGAAAAAATGCTGTCCCTTCTCTGGAAACTTTGGACCAGTTGGCATCTTTAAAGCCACCCATAAGCAAGAAGATAGTCTTCTGATGATTAGGAGTTACTAGAAAATGCGCTAAACACATTAGGGGATGCCTCTTTAGGGACAAACTGTACATTGCACTCATGTCACGAGAAAAATTACCAGATCTTTAGGTGAGGTATTTTAGAAATTTGGCAGATGGCTTTACTTTGTATTTGTGGCACAGAATCTTGTTCTAATTTTGTGTTTGATTGGAATATTCAACAGCTTCTGGTGCTACTAGGACTTGCTATCTAAAAGACAGAGTTTGCAAACTATAAATATGAACTTTGAAAATATATATCCTAGAGTTAGTCCAGTAAATTGTGTTTGCAACGCTCACTTATTGGCTGACTACATGGAAGCAAACGGATGCGTGTTGGCCCCGGGCCAGGGAGGACGGCTGCCTGGCGGAGCCGTGCTTCCTGCTGCCGTGGAAGGCAGCGGGATGAGAGGGCAGAGCCAGCCCAGGACCAGGATGGTGGGAGCCGTAGGAAGCTACTCCTCATCCTCCTGCAGCTGTTGACCACCAGCTTGCAGCCGAGACGGGCCGGGTGAGGAATGTTCCTTCCCAGTCTTGGGAACGTTCCTTCCCAGTCTGTGGCCAAGGCCTGGGTTTTTTTGCATCTGCCCACTGTGTGTGTCCAGCTTGCAGCTAAAGCCCCAGGAGCACCTTGCCACAGCACTGTCTTACTTGCACAAGTCTTTAACCTTAACCTGTGGGGTGGTGACTGACTTGGGGATGCCAATGCAGCCATATGCCATGAGACAGCCTTCTTCCTCATAACCATCCCACTGGCCTAAAGGCTCTGAGATGCATATACCTGAGGAACTCCCTGCTGCCCCGGGGCAGCTGGACATGTGAGGTGCCAACAAGTTTACTTAATACATCAGAATAGAGAAAAAAAAATGTAACTGCTGAAACTAAAGGTATTCAGAATTTTGCAAAATTCATCTCCCAGGCACAACCTTTTTTGAAAGTATATAGGGGTAGGAGAGTTGAGGAGAGACCTCTATTTTAACCAGAACCTGTGGTTTTTGATATGTTTTCAGCATTTTTCAGGAAGTGCAGGAGGTTTTACAGGCTTTGGAGAAAGAAAAAGAATTTTAAAAAAAAGAAAAATAAAGCTGGTCCTTTGCTTACACTCTTCTCTTTGTTTTTAGTTACCCCCACAGATAATTTTAAACTTAGAGGAATGATGTTTTCAAGGAACTATTTTGAAATAGAGTAACAATAGAGAAATAAGAACAAATAGACACGCCTTGCTAACATTTTAGCTAGGTCAAAGTTCCTTTTCCCAATCATTATATGCCGTGAATCTCCTCATCAAAACTTTTCTCTCTTGGAACAGGTATTTCAGGTAGAAAAGACAAAGGAAATCGAAGAATAATTTTTTTAAAAAACCCTCTTAAAGTGTTTGGGGTGTTGTAATACATTGCACTTGTAGGTTGGAGGCAATGTATAAAACCTTTCTCTTTTTGTCATGTCAGTTTTTGATAAGAACCTCTAATTTCCTCTTAAGGAAACGCCAGAATATTGTGGCTGGTATCCCATCTGAGTTCAGGTTCTGCAAGTCAGAGGAGAGCAGATAGATCCTTTGCAAGACGGAGACTAGATAGTCATTTAGCCAACTTTGTTAGAGTGGCTTTTCTTTAGAAAGAGGGATTTAGTACTTTTGTCATCCATTGTAATTATATGCTGTACGGTCTGCCCAGTTCCTCTGCAAAAAGTGCTTTTCCTAGAAATGGCACTGTGAAGCTCTGATGTTAGCCAACTGCATTTTTTTTTTGCAAGGCATCATTATATCTGGGATACTGGCAATGACTTTCCTTTTGTGCCATAAATTCTGGCAATAACCAACCTTTTCTCCTTAAACCAACAGCTTATGTTGGCTCCATTTGTTTTAAATCCCTTGTTCTCAACAGGGCATGTAATCAGAATGACAGGCTGCTCACAGCTTCCCCAGTGCTCAGCTGCATGAGGGTCATGCCAGGGCCTCCTTTTTGGAAGGATGGCTGTGCACTCATGCCTTGCTACCTGGGAATCTGAGCATGTGAATGTGCTCAGAGGCGTGGAAAGCACCATGGCTTAATGTTTAACACCAATAAACGTCGAAGGAGCAGGCAGCCTATTTTTTGCACTGTTGTGTTTTTGAAATTGCAGCCACTTTCTTTCGGCAGCCCAGCCAAATCTGCTCAGCCAACATCATCAACATTATACTGTAAACAAAAACTTTAAAGCAAAGGTCAGGTATTCACTGAGCAGTAACTGCTCTGTTAAAGAAAAACAAAACACATGTTAGCACCTGTCCTTTTGGCAAACTGTGTGATTGCTTTGGCTGATGCACCAAGCAGACACACTATTATTTTATTAGCATTACAATTCAAGAGTTTATAGAAACGCACCAGCAAATACTAGACTGCAGATTTTTTTGAAGAGTTGCATTTTTAAGAAAGCTAATTTATCTATTTACATTGTTAGGCTAAAAATTTGGAATTCATCTCACGTGCCGTTTGCTATCATGATATAAATGAATTATCATAAACATAAGTGCCATACATCATCATTAGTGCATAGGGGAAAGTTAGCTATTGGTATTTAGGTTCAATTTAAGGAGAAGATGTATAATTACCTTACATTATTATAATAAAATACTTAATACAAAAAAGCCTCACACACACACAAGAAAAACTGAGTGCAATTCTCAAAAATCTGTGACAATCAAAATTGTCTTCCTTCAACAGCATTGCTATTAAACGCTCATGCTTTGTAAGGGTAGGTACCTTATGTATTTTGAAGACAGTAATTGAGCAGTGTATTTAAAATATTAAAGTGTGCTGTGGACAACATGCTTAAGTGCAAGTTTTATTGCTACTTAGATGCTTTCCTTGTGCACCGTTTGTTAGCCATTAAATTTAGTTTACTTGTTTTATGATTATGTTTATCTGTTTTATTTGATTTTACTTATATTTACAAAATTTTACTTAATATCCATGAATTTTCACTGGTATTTTCAGTTTTCATTTCTTGCTAGATGTTGATTCTTTTTAACAGTCTTAGTTCATATTATGCCAAGGTGAATAGCTGACTTGAAAGCCCATCGTTTGCCAATGCTTTATTTGAACAGTATCCAGCAAGGCTTAACACAAGGCTGTTTAGAGTCTTCACACCTGTTTTATTCCATCTCTTTACTCCTATGGAAACATTAAGAAAATTATCAGAAAAAGGAAACCTAAACCACTAATTGATTTCCTTTCATGCAGTGTTTAGATATTTTTGGTGTATTCATTGCAGATACCAGATCCATAACCATGTTTTTTAATTTTAACTTTGGGGACATGCAAAATCCAAAATGACATCAAGATTCACTGTTTGTGCTTTACACAGTTCCTAACTTTTTAATGGTTTGAACACAATCCAACATCCAAATGTTTCCTTGTTTACAGGGTAACTTTGTGAAAATTGCTGAAGCAACAGCCCCTATCAGGTTGAGCTCAGAAAAAGGAACAATTTTGTTGTATTTTCTCTCCAGACAGACAGGAAAGGAGAGGCAAGACCATGATGCAGAGGAAAGAGATGCATTTTTAGTAATATTTACAACGAGAAAAAAATATTTCACCAAGGAATTTATGCTTTACTATGCTTTCCTGCTTTAATTTTTATGCAGCTTCCCTCTGATAATTGTTTTCTCAAAGTACTGCAAATGTGTTTTATTTTTAAGTTTCTGATACTAATTACTGATATTACTTCTAGACTACACCTACACTAGAAAACGAGCAGTGCCAGGAAATGTTCCCAGGCCTTGGAATTCAATCAATTATTGTATTAAATTTCTGCAATGGTCCCTGCTTTGATTCAGACCAACTAGCTCTCTCCTACCTAACTCCTACGTACAATATGGGAGTCAGCATGGGCCAGGGGCCATTCCAAATAGACAGTGTGAATGCAATCGTTTGGATGCTAAAATAATTTAATAGTATGCATGCATGCTATTCCATGGCGGTGTCAGAGGGCAATGTGAGGCTGTTCCATTTGCTAGCATAAGTACAACACTGCTGCTTTCCAACATACACAGTTCCTAAAAGGCTTCTGACAGAAACTCCTAAAAATAAAGAAACTAACAAAGAAGAACTTGAAAAATGTTGATTTCCTTTTCTTTACCTGTCGAATTATTTTCCAAAATTAAACTACTGTGAGCCAAAGGATAGGAAAGTAGAGCTTTGGAACTGCTGGAAGTTTTCTTGTGGTAGAATAACAAAATTTTAAAGATACAACCCTGAAAAGGTAAGAACAAGAATTGCACAGTATTGAAAATTGAGAATTCACATCTGTGGGTGAGTGTTATAGCCCTGGCTTTCAGCATTGAAAATACTGTGAAAGTCTAATATTTGAAGCGACAACTGATTTTACTTCATAGCTACTGGTGCCGGTGGCTTCCTCTGTGCACTGGCACGACTTCATTCTCATCAATTAATGTGCAGATGGATACACTGATTGAAAGAGATGAAGGAAGGAAGGAAGGAAGGAAGGAAGGAAGGAAGGAAGGAAGGAAGGAAGGAAGGAAGGAAGGAAGGAAGGAAGGAAGGAAGGAAGNGAAGGAAGGAAGGAAGGAAGGAAGGAAGGAAGGAAGGAAGGAAGGAAGGAAGGAAGGAAGGAAGGAAGGAAGGAAGCCAAAATGCTACTTTTCAAACATTTATAAGGCAATTTTCTCTTCAACATATATCAAGATGCTTGAAATGTGGCAAGATAAGAGAAATTTGGGTGTTTGCTTGTTTTGGACAACCTGCATCTCTTGCCTATATATACACCCAGTTTATGTAACTATATTCTACCTCCCTACACTCCCATCTGCACTATTCTTTAAAAATTCTTTCCCAAACTATTGTGTAGGATTTATGTTTTCGGTTAACCAGCTGCCAAGTTTCACTCCATAGGCGGCTGCATTTCAGTGGTGGATGAAATGCTTCTTGCAAAGTTTGTAAAGCATTTTAGGCTCCTTGCAGATGGAAGAACTGGCTAAATCAGTGATACTCAACTTGTGCTTCTAGAGCTGCACGTGGCTTTTTTTGGAAGGCACATATCTGATAGGAGCTGTTTTGACTTCTTCCTGTGAGGGAACAGGCAGAGTGTTTTGCTGTTTCTTTCTATCTCTCCAAGCAGCCAGGAAAATTGGCCTACATAGTTATTTCTCTATACTTATATGCTCAGTAGGATTCTGCACATGACATTTGATATTATATGTTTCACATGCATGTATGCTCAAGAAAAGATATATTTGAGATGTAACAAGGTAATGGAGTACTAGCATGTATCCAACTGTATATTCCATCAAAATGGTAATCATAATACTGTTCTTAATTCTGAAATAATAAGGGAGACTGGAAAGCTACAAGATGCTATGATGTCATCAAAACAATATTATGATTTCACTAGAAAGCTGAAGTACGAGGAAAGCGAGACCGAGCTGTTTCTACTGTCTCTGCTATTACAGAGCCGGAGCCCAATGAGTGTGAATGATGAATGAGCAAAGCCACTAACACTTTGAGCAGGGAAACTATCTCTGCAGTGCCTCTGACCTATTCACTGAGCAGCTGGCAAATGGCTCAACTAAAGTCATCCCGTTCTTCTTCCAACCCCCCAAAAAATCTATTGTGCATGCAGTCTTTCTAATGGATAGCAGAGATATGTC
Source organism: Eudromia elegans (assembly GCA_003342815.1). Lineage (NCBI taxonomy): Eukaryota > Metazoa > Chordata > Aves > Tinamiformes > Tinamidae > Eudromia > Eudromia elegans. The sequence goes on along the minus strand of PTEX01000059.1, from coordinate 3,375,434 downwards.
ATTCATATCAATCGGGCTTCTGTATCTCTATGTTTTATTCAGCTCCTTAGTATTATGCTAAAACGCACCCTGATATTCATCAAGTTTTCAAACACTGGGTAACAGCAAGTGAAAGTGAAAAATAGCCCTGGAGTCATTACTGCTTTCCTCAACGACCTGGGAGGGGCTGATTGGCGCACAGTTTGGCTGTGGGACTAGAGCAGAATTAGGAGAGGGGCTTGGGAGTGGGGGAGGAATTGTGAAGTATTCCCAGGAAAGTAGTTCGTGCCACCCTAAGCAAAGGCATATGAAAGTCAGCATGGCTGGGCCATCTTTTCCGTATTTCTTCTTAATTGGCAGAGATGCTCGTAAGAGAACATGTTAAAAATGTTCCCTTCCATTATAATTCTTAGACTTTTCCTGACATCCATGCATATGTAAGGTTTAATATCTCTTTATCATCCCGAACACTGCTTCTTCAACAAAGGATGGCACAGTACTGCATTTTAACTGATAGAATGATTGTATGGCTCTCTATATATAGGTATCGTATCTTTGAAATTGTAAAAGCAATCTTATGTGTGCTAAATTTTGTTTAATTTAACAAGCATAAGCTGCCTTGGATAATTTTGAAAAATAAGCAAATGAAGGGCAATAATGCATCAAACAAACAAAACTATAAGTCCTAAAGAATAAGAGTCTAAAATTGTCCAATTCTCACTGAAATGCAGCAGTAATCCTGAAAAATTGCAGCCTAAATGGTTAAGCTTTTTAACAGAGTCATCTGTGTTTTTTTAACTCATTGTTAATGTAACAATGCCCAAAGATCAGCTAAGAATACACACCATTGCCCAGATGTATTCAAATAGCCACAAAAAGTCCCTGCTCTGAAGAACATACAATCCAACAACACAAGGCTAAAAAGGAAAGGCAAAAGAGGTATAATACATAATCAGAATGAACATCCCCATTTTCTGATTTCCTTTTCATTTTTCACAGAGTAGTCTAGTACAGGTTTTCTTTTTCATTTGTTTTCATCTTACTCAGTCAACGAGTGGTAGGCTCAGCACATAATTTTAATAAAATGTCCTTCCAGGCAGAAAATCATCTATTAACAATATTTTGACTATGGAAGAAAGAGAAATATTTGATCTTCTCATCAGCATAATGATAATACATCTCGTTTGCAGTGTGTAACTGTATATTATTTCCAGAAAGATCGTAGGCTGCTCTGCAAATGAGTATTTCGATTCTGCAGGCACTATCCTACATTTGAAGCAGCTGATTTTCACTTCTGTTCACTAAGCCTATGAAAAGCCTGTTCCTTACCTAAGCCTGAAAATAGGTTTACATGAGGCTTACAAAGTGTGTAAGCCTCGTGTGGGTCTCTCTCTGCACAACAAAATATGCCATCCGAAGTGGAGAAGGAAGCAGAAGGAAAGGAGATAGAAATAGACTTACTTGTGATGATCACCTACTAAGGATGTCATCAAAACAATCATAACCAGTCCTATTTCATATTAATAGTGTTTAGGAATGCTAGGGGGGAAAAAAAGTTCATAATAGATTATTGCCATTACACTTGCAGAATATTTTGTGAAATGTGCAATAAATGACTAAAGAAAATATTCCAGAAGAGCATCTATTCTCCTTGAGCCTGTGTGTCTATGCATGAATGTGGATGCATATGGAAAACACACAAGCAGGTATGTTAGAACTGGTCAGGAATTTTCTTTCAGAATAACTTGCTAATGCCATTTTTGTACTGTCAGAAAAAAAAAAAAAAAAAAAAAGTATGTTCTGCAAGAAAGTTGTAACTTATTGCTACTTACCAAAAGAGAAGTGAAAACTGCTGGAACTGACAAAATAATAATAAAAAAATGCATAATTTTAAAGTAGAATCTGGGATGAAAATTCTATAAGGTTATTTGAATTTTGAGCTTGCATCCTGATGTGAATTTATTTTTTCTAATACCTGTAAGAAATATCCATAGTCTACCACATCTATTATATGTATATAATAGATGCTTATCCATTATATATCCAATTATATAAGCTCCAAGCTTATATAATTGCATGAGTGTGTTTGTGTACATGGATATATATTCATATATATATATAGAGAGAGAGTCTTTGTATGACAATATTTCTGAAATAAAATATTTTCTTTATTTATTCCTTCATCTGTTTAATAGAGGTCTTTTTCCATGAAATTTTTTTTTAGAGGTAAAAATAATCAAAACAGTTACTTTCTATATTACAGAAACAGGCAAGAAGGAACATGACCATTTTAGACTTACTATTTTTTATAATTATGACTAGATATATTGTCAGATGTCATGGTGAGGAGCTTCTTACATACATCTAAAATAGATGAATAAAATACTATTGATAGGTATTCCAGATAGATGCTATAAGGAAAACTAAGGTGGATGTTTATTTTTATCTATAGCCTAAAATACAGAATGTCATAAATGACTATTAAATGTCATTTAACATGTTAGATGTCTGCATTTAACATAAGCTGATCAATATGTAAACCAAAATAATAATTAGAATTGATGAATGACTAGATTTATCTTTCTCACTCAAATATTATTATTATTCAGGAGATGTTAAATGAAATGTTTTGTTTGCAGTAACTACTGTTTTAAAATATGAGATATGGAGGATGCTGTATTGTAAACTAGGAGACTTCACTCTGCCTGCTGTGAGTTATGAATGCATATCAAATTTTAATGAAAAAAGATAAATAAATTGTCTTGCAGTTCACCATCACCTACTATATCATTCAGTTCATCCCATATAATATGTAATAAACTGAATACTTCAATTTTTGCTTTATGTGACCATTTACAACCAGTACTATTGCCTGTAGAAATTGTCATCCTGCAGTAGTTCACATAACTAGGCACTAGACTTAGGTTTCATACCATACATCTTGACTGAAGAACACATGTTTTTAAAAAAGTCTGTATTGAAAGCTAAGGCAAAAAGCTGAGATATATTAATTAAATATTAAAAGTAAATGTTTCAGCTCTGGACTAGATATTTTTAGGACTTAAATTTTAACATAAAAAAAGTGGAGAACAAGCTAATAAAACAAATTAGGCATCAGACATTCTATTCATTCACTGTGTTGCTGGATTAATTCTACCATTCCCTATTAATATACTTATTCTTCTAGAAGACAATTCTAACAGAACTGTAGGAATAGTCTGAGCATCTATTTTACTAAGGAACTTCTTGGACCCTCTCTGGCAAATTCCAAAGAAATTAGAGAAAGCTAACTAATAAAATGGGTGGGAAGTCAGGCTATTTTTAAAAGCTCTGGTGGTTGCAGGAAGGATTTGGCAAAGCAATCTTTATTTAAACCTTCTTCTTCATATTAATGTACACCATTGTTCATTATTCATCTCTATGAGGATTCAAAAGAAATGTCACAATACATTTATTAATCATTATAAAAATTTCGGTTGGTTTCCTTCTCTGATATCTATGGCCCAGGTAACCAAAGTGAGGAACACCAAAAATCTCACCGAGTGTACTGTATTTGGGGAAAGCTTTCTCCTAGTGAGAGATTTCAAGGAATTTTATTAATAATATCATCTAATGATATAGAAGTGACCTACTGAAATTCTTATTTAATAATATCATGGATAGTTACTTTTCCCAGAAATAAACTTTTCTAGAGTAGACCTACTTGACAGGTATTTTTCCTTACTCTTCATAGTGGTTTCTATGGGAGCAAGAACCAACACTACATTTTTCTTTTCATTTTGAGTGGTCTGTGCGGGAGTAGACAGAGCAAACATTGCAGAAGGAGCCTTTGCTGAGATGGGAGAACCATTCTAGATTTTTCTCACTTCCTGGAAAGCGGTGGGGTTTTTTTGCAATTGTTTTTATATTTGATACAGACAAAGACTATCACGATATCACGAGTAAGTCAAATCCTGCAACTATTTTCTGCAAACTGTATGAAATCCTGAACCTTTGGCAATTTACTTCTTAGGCTTTACTTCTTAAAAGTATTCTTAATACTGATGCAAAAAGCAAAGGTGCAGAATAGACTGTATTGAATGATATTTCCTTAACATGAGATGACTGATGTACTCTAAGTGGAAATTTTTGGTTTTTAATAGTCTTTTGTGCATACTTTTTGTGATAATTCCATAGTAACCGCAGAAATTTGAAAGTTCGATTTTTAAGGATTAGAGATCCATCTTTATCTTGGCTCCTAAGGAAGTGGAACTTATGCAATCTTATTTAAGCCTCACTATGTAGGTATGTGTCCTCTAATATATTTGGAATTCCTATCCAATTGTAACCAAATTTTGACAGCTCAGTGGAATTGAATTCTCTTTGTGCCCTCACTGAGGAAGAGACTGAATGTCAAGATTAGACTTCATTAAGTACAAGAGGGGCAATACCAGAGTATACTATTTTATTTCTCCACACTGAGCAAAATCTAGTGGAAGCTTTCACTATAATGAAAACGGGAGAGCCTAAAGCTCAAGACTTGGAGATGAGTTGATATTAGTTCTGCTGATTGTGTTTTTATGCATATATAACACATTTGCTATTATGGATTTTCCTGAATTTGATAATTTGATAAATTAGTGTTTCAAAATATCTCACTGAACTATATGTCTAAATAGTCATAAGAGTCAAGTAAACACACTGCTCACTGAAGCTAATGGAAAATAAATGTTGTCTGGGCCTCTTTAGATAGAAATGCTTCTGGCTTTTTTATTAGTGATTCCGTAATATTGAAATCACCTGCATCTAGATGAGAGTAAATTCATTCTGACAGATCATGTTTCTACATTCATGAACTGCATGTCAACAGCTCATAATTTTCTTAAATGTGTTCATTATTTGAAATCGTATATCAGGTTAATTTTCTGAGTAATACTTACTGCTTGCATTGGTCAAGAACAATTGCAAAATATTTCCATTTGAAATTGGAGCTGTGCTATTTGAAGTTAAATCTGTGGTCTGAACACCATATCTACAAACACTGAAAACTTGCTTCCCTATACCACTCTTTTGTGCTAACTTAAAATTGGTATTTCTAAGAATATTCCCAATAGTCTTCTTTACTAGCGTATTAGGAAAAAGTGACTGAATTCTATTGACAATATTGGACTTTATCTTGAGGTTTCCTTCCTGTTCCTGAATTAGCTTTTAAAATTCCTGCAACTCAGGTGGCTAACCATATGTGTTTTTAATGAGGCAGGGAGTTAACCACCCATTTAATTCCTTTAAAAATTCCATTGCTTTCAATGAAGAAGTTTACCCTGAAACAATTCTACCTCTTTGTATTTCCTGTGTCTTCTTATAGTTGGTGCTGGTCATTTCTCAGACAGACGTACAAGAATTGGCATGAATGTATTTGCATCTTGTCCTTCAGAAGTTTCAAAGACTTGAGCTGAAAATTTTTAATGACCCTATAACAACAGAGAAAGTGTTACCCATAGAAACAGATTATCCAAATAAAAATTTCAAAGCATCAGGTAATGGAGTAAAGAACAGACAAATGTAGTTCACAGCAAGATTTTTAATTTTACTTAAAAGATTTTGGAAGCATTCTCCTTTAGTGACACTCATTCTATACTGCTTCGTGAAAGCAATCTAAGAGCACTTTACAAGTTTCCTCAGACACAGGAACATCAGGTGTTCTGGAGTCTCTCAGGACAAATTTCATTTGCTCTAATGAGGGCAACCAATATGTGGACATCCCTATCTGGGTCAGACATCCTTACATCCTCTGTCATCAATGAAAAGAAGTCACTGCTTCCAAAAAATGAGTTGTCCCATGTGTCTTAGATGCTATTTTCAGATTAATTGAGTGGCTTGTCAGAGGTGCCTCTCACTCACCACTGACTGTAACACTTAGAGTATTTTGGATAACTGGCTTTGACTTCTGTGTTCAACTCTGAGCAATGGAAGTTAGGTAAAATAAATCCTACTGCACATCTACAAATGTTTTCAAGATTTTTGAATTATATCTGTTCTCTCTCAGAGCTCTGGCAATATCAAGGGAGAAAGAGAGATAAGAGATTAATAATAACAATAAAAAGACACACAACCTAAAGAAAAATGAAATGGTGTTCCTAACATTAGTCACCATCACTACTACAGGTCATATTGCAGGACTTAATAAGACAATAAGCCAGTAGCCAATGTTCTGCATAAATAATGAGCCAAATCAAAATCAGTCATGCATCTAATTGGGACATTTGTACTACACTGCTTGAGGCATAGAACAGTTTTCTGTGCTAGATATGTGCTTGGCAAAATTAATCAGATGATCAACTCTTAGTCTCATCTCTGTCATCTGAAACTTCTTGTGGCACTAGATATGGGTAAGAATGTTTCTGTTGGTGGTCTTTGGCAAGTTTTAAAAAAGAGAATTAAAATAAAGCATTATGTAGCTATGTGATTCAGGTCAATGAATAGCAGTAGAGGGGATTTTATGAATATTACTCAGTAAAGAAGTATTCAAGCCTAGTAGAAAATGAACAAGATTAATGACTATGCAAGTTTTCTTTATAGCTCTTCAGCCATCAGCTGACCATTGCCACATCTTTGTCCCTCCTACTGCCTCAATCTCATGCTTGCTAAAAAGAGAAAAATGATGAAGTATTCCCTTTGATGTTTCTTTGAAGTCTGCTGACAGAGCTATTACATAAGACCAAGAGATTGTTTTCAAAATTTAGCTCAGGCCACACTATTTTTGAAAAACTTGGGAATTAGACTAACATCATACCAAGATGAAGTTTGAGAGCTGGTTCAGCCGAAATAGTATAAACTTTACCAAAACAGTAACACGGACTGTTTAAGAAGGTTAGCATGTAATTTCCAGACCTAAAAAGAAAACTAAGACTCTCCTGCAAGGAAAGATTTTTTTTTTCCACTGAAATCCACTTGTCTCATGCCCGAGGTGACCAGAGGATCATGGGCCTAATTAAACACTGAGCCACCCAGGCCACTGTAGTCACCTGAATTGTTTGATAACTCTTCTCCATTCTGCCTTCTCTCCTGCAGAAGAGACAAGGGACCCAAGGACAGAGACAGATTTGCAGACTCATCATGTAGCTGAACAGAGGAGACCGCAAGGCATTTGGGACCTTCATGCAGGTCATATGGCACAGAAGTATCTGATGATTTGCATGAGACCCTTCCCTGTGTTTAGGTGAAGCGAGGTCTGATCCCGTGGTGGGACATGGATCATTGTCAATGTGATGGGTGCAAAAATCTATTGGGTGCATGGCAGGCGCAGGAATGATTACATTAGAAAAGGAAGTACAGCATGTATTCTTTTAGAAGTCTCTTGGAAAGGTCTGTGTGGCATTGTGAGCACTAAATTGTGAAAACAGGGTAGTATAGGAGAGAGCTCTGGAAAAGTTTTTGTCATAGTCTTTGTATTTACATTATACTAGCAAATGAAGGGATTTTATTTTTTTTTCAAAACTCAGGAAGGAAAATGTACTATGACCATGAGAAGAATATATTAAGAGAACTGAATTTCAAGTCTCATTAAAGTAGAAAAGATACTGAAGATAACTTATATCTGAATATTAAAGTGCATTGTCTATGTCTACATAAGGTATTAGTTATTTAATTATCTTTAGACTGCTAGTGATGGTATAGCAACAAAGAGGTCTGAATAAATATCAGTTTGCTGCGGTGCCAATTAGAACTCTTTTGGAGAATATTTTCAGTTAAGCATCTCTCAACCCAATTGAAATGAAAAAGTGCACAGTCTTTAAAAGTGGCTGTTTTGGTCCTTGTTTATGTTAAAGAATTTTGTGGATTTCTAAATTTAACTTTTAACAAGCCAAGGAGATCATGAGAGCCAGATATCCTCTCTTGGAATCCTCTCTTGGAATAGTCTTAGCATGCTTGTACTGGTAGCAGTTTTCAGAGTGTGATGTTGCAAGTGGCAGTAATAGCCTTTTTTTCCCCCTTAATTTCCCTTACTTATAACTTCAGCTCCAACAGAGTAATAAAAGCCATCAACAAGTCTTTTTACGGTTAAGATCAAGATGAAGACAATAAATTGTAACCTAAACCATAATTCACATGGCTGTTGACAAAACGTTCTTCCAATGTTTTGAAAAAGTTTGATTAATTTTTTCAGACTTTCTATACTTCATACCTCTCTGCCTCTTTAGTAGAGCAAATAAACCTCTAAAATTTAAAACTGGCATATTACAAGAAACTGCTCTTGACATGTTTCTGATTTGGCTGGAGTGATTATATCTTAGTCATCTGAGTCCTCTGACACCATGGCTTGGGGAACTCAGGCTGCTCACAAAATCCTCTTATGTTGTACACAGCCAGAGGCAATTATATGGTTAAAGCTGGGGCCAGTCTAGGGAAGGAGGTAAAATACTGCCCACAGCACATTAATTGTTCACTATCCTTGCCTGAGGGCCAAAGTAGGTTGAAGACCACTTGATGTTAAAGTAGTACTTTGGCAGAACACCCTAAGTCTTGGATACTTAGCAGAACCAAAACTTAAAAAAAGAAAAAAAATCTGAGTTTCATCCAGCTCAGTTATGATCTGCCTGTAAAATACGAGTAACTGAATTTAAAAGAAACCTAACAAAAATGTGGTAGTATAGATGGCATTCCATCAGTCTGCAAAACTGCCTTTGCATTAAATTAGAAAATTTAAAATTAGATCACTATATCCCATCCACAATTTGGGTTTAATTTTCTGACACTGAGGTCTTCTGAAAGTAGGAGATCAGAACTGCTTATTTAGTAACAATTTTCCTTTCCTATGTAAGAAACAACAACCCTAAGCATTCTATGATTCTATGTCAAATCTTCAGACATTTTAGTTTTAATTTTAGGTATGTACTGGAGCTGCTGCTGTTGTACTTAATCAATGTGGTTTTCTCCTGTTCTGCTCTTCTGACCACCACTGTTATAGCCAGAAGTCTGTCTTTACAGTGCTGTCATTGTCCTGGGCTTTAATAACTATGAGTTTTACCATGGATGATTGCAGTATTTTTAAGTTCTAAAAGAATTCACCTAAAATGAATCCAACAGCATCATCACTTTAGGGAATTGGAAAATAGCAATCAGTGGCACCCGAATCCTTCTCAGGCCTGCTTCTTGCTACAGAACTGTGGAGTTTCTCCAAAAGTTTGCAAACAGTTGTAGACAACTAGTGGACATGACAAATATGCAGAGGGAATTCAGAGTAGCAATTAAAGTGTTCTTATTAGCATGATAAGTATCCATCATTTAATGATACACAGATGATTTCTCTAAGTTTTGGAAATCTCACATTGAAAGCAGATTAATTTAGCAGGTGTATATGCTCTTGGGAGCATGTCTTCCTGTTGGTGAAGAATCGCATGGCGGAAAACATGTAAGTATTTGAATGAAGGTTGGTTCAATGAGTAGTAGCAAATGGTGTCTTTAGGAAAGTGTAGAGATCTAACTTGTAAAACACATTGTGGTAAAAAGATACAAATAAGGGGAGGGAGAAGCCAGGAATACCTTTAAACTGAATGTAGTTTGTGAGTGATGGTACAGGGAAACAGTCATTATCCACACAGAATCCCGGAGGGGTTGATAAAAATACTCAAATTAGCCATTCAGGACCCTGATCTTCTGCTTGAATAGAGATGACAGATTTCAAAATTAGAAAAAGAATTGTAGTGCTCCCAACAGAAGGTTATGGAAGGCACTTTTACCTTCATAAGCAGAGAAAAGAATAAGTTTATACTGCCTAGGAAGGAGACGAAACAATATAAATCTATGAGTATTTAGTCCTAAATATTTATTTAGAGTGGTACTGGTTATAGTCTAAAAATATCAGTCATATACAGTCCCTGCCAGATATACAGTCCATCTTTTTTTGACAGGATTATTTTAGAGTTGAACCTTCTAGATTTAGAATGACCTTCTAAATTGAAACATTTGAAAAGTTCCGATAGACTCTGTCTTCACAACTCTCTATCACTTTGCAAATTCTTTCATCACTGCTTCGTAACTGCTATTGTCTGTGGTAATAAAGCTTTGACTTATGATGTCATATTTGCCTTCCATCCTAAAAGTCTAAAAGTGCTCACAGAAAGTTAATGCTTTTGTCATTTGATCCAATCTTTTCAAAGCATCCTTTTTTTTTTTTTTTAATCACTATTAGACCAGTGGGAGAGGGAGAGAACAGTTAAATAAAACTAAATTGCATGTTAGCCTAATTTTTAATAACTTTTGCTTTTGAAAAAAAAAAGCTTGACAAATCTGACAAAGTAATATGTATTTAGTTCCAAACTGTTCTTAGCTTTGATCATGAATGTGTAAGTGAAAAAGCATGCTGCACAGTTACACTTTTCTTCACTTTAGAGGTCAAAGAGGGTAAGAAAACTGCTTTTTCATTTAATTGCATATAAACATGTCCCCAGCCACTGCTTAAGCCAAATTGTACACAGAATGTTAAACTACTGCATGTGAAGTTAGCAGCAAATTAATATTTCATGAAAATCCTGCATTAACCCCTTGATCCTGACCTTCAGGTTTAATGGGGAACTGGAACAAAGATGTAGACCAAAGGCTTCAGTGCTGCAATAACAACAAAGAACACTACTTCTAGAGCTCCCTTTCCTCTCTGTTCAAAGCATCTATCAAGTTTTACACAGCTCTAGATAATTCTTCTTGGGACCAATATTCTGTCTGCCCCCACCCATATTCTGTCTGCCCCCACCCAGCTCTACTCAAGACAGCATAGTGGTTTTAATTTTCACATTTCATTTACCTCTAGGTTTAAAGAAGATACACATTTCAGAAAGGACAAAATTACTTTTTGCTAGCTCTGTGCGAAAGCCAGTTTTGGTGCATACTCTTAAGGTCTGGACACACGTCTTTGTTGGTCTTAGCTGGAGTGTCCTGGGACATTGTCCTTTCCCTGTGACACTATGAGATCAAGCACTGCTCATCAGTATTCCCTATGTCTAGTGAGTGATTTTGCCGAATGTAGTAGTCTCTCATTTAGAGACATCCATCACAGTTTGCTGCTCTCAGAGGCATACTTTAGTGGAGGGGTGCATGCCCATCCACTGGCTGAGTTGTCATGGCTGTGATTTAGGACCCTAAGGAAGCATGCAGGAGCTGTAGATACAGAGTGGGGCAGCCCAAAGAGCGTGCAGATGGCAACCCTGCTCCGAAAGAAGTGTTCATTACTGTAGATTAGTTTAGCAGTAGGAAGAGTCTTTTGAAGATGAAATGATATAGGCTGTTGATTCCCATTCCTCAAAATAAACCTAAAAGTCAGAGAAGGATGAAATTTCAACCAATTTCAGTGCATGTCCCAGGATGTCTAAGGAATTTATCTGGCTTACCATGGTACTCTCCAAAAACTTATTGAGTACTTTAGGATTGTTCTTTGTCTTAGTGCTTTTTAGGCTATGTGATCCCTGGCTTTCCAGACAGAGTGAAAAGAAGAAGGTAGTGAAGCTCCAACATTTTACCCAATATTTGGCAATCGTAAAGATACTGTCCTCAGTAGGGAAAAAAAAAGTGATCAGATTGTCCATTCTTTCCATCTGCTGATTGATGTTAGAACCCCTTTTTGTACTAGAACTTGGCACACACATATCAAATAACTATATTTTAATATTACCACCAAATGATCTTTGATATCTGAGCTTTCAAATTAAATAAATCAATCATTGACACCTATGTGGGTTAAAAAAAAATCTTTGAAACAGGAGAAAATGTGGATCGAAACGGTGCTGTAGGGATCCTACTGGAATCATGACTTTCATTGTCACAGGCATTATTTCTGAAACTTATTGATAATAAATGTAAATGTTAACTGTCTCTCTGCTGAACATATTGGTGAGTATTCAGTCATCACCATGTTGAATCTGGAACAGAAACCTCTTGAGTTTTCGAACTGCTAAGCGATACCAAGGTACGCAGTACCCATCTCAAAGAGATGTTCACAGTGTTGATGCAGAAACCTTCCAGGGCTATATTGTAGTAGTAAAGACCTACTTTCATGATCTGCCTTTGAAGAATTCAGACTATTCTTTTCCTAATATAAATGATAAAACAGATATAGGGCCTGCCTATACTTTCAATCTCCACTGTAGCGCATGTTTCAATTAGAAGCAAAATTATTACTTTCTTTAGTTTGTGCAATTTTTTGATAGAATAGTACATTTATATGTTAATTTTGCTGAGATCAACTTTATTTATCTACAGGAAGCTATTCCAAGATTGTTGTACATTTTCGTCGCTTCTGAAATGTTATCACATTTAATTGCCTGATCTTATTTGGGTTGCAATCATAGTCATTAATTAGCAGGAAGGTGAGGGACAGCATCATATCTAACTATCTGTTATGGCTGCTTTAATGAGGAAAATACCTGCCATCATTTTAAAGGCATCCTGTATACTTCACAAATACAGCTTGCTGTAGCATTCTCATTTAGACTGTGAACATCAAAGGAAATTGATGTCAGGTGTGAACAGAAGCTGTTGAATATATCTGTTGAGGAAGCTGAGTGGTATGTCTGGATGGGAGAGATGAAGGGCAGCTTAAAACATTAACAAAACTATAGGTAATTAGTGTAAACTTTCAAGGGTAAGGTATGCTTGAGGAATAAAAATGTTGTTTATAGCTATTCCCTGTAGTGCCACTATTGCTAAGGGTCTGTCAATGTTTTCATTTATAAAGCTCTATTTTTATAGGATTGTGCACTAGTAATAAAAATGTGCTTGGGGCTAGAAGTTGACAACTTAAAGAATTTTTTTGTTTTGTTTTTGAGTCCTTTTTTTTAAATTATATGAGTATATGAATAACAGAAGTTTATCTGTTTTGAATGGTTATTTTCCTTTATATAATTTAGCTGTTGGTTTAAAATCAAATTAATGAAATTTAACAAGCAATTAGTTCTTAGCATGGACTAATCAATGTTGGAATTCTTTGGAAAAAATAAATAAAGCTTATTTATCATTTCACAGGCACAATTATACCTTTCAAAGGGAATAATAGAGAATTCAGAGCATCTGTAGAATATGTTGAATGAATATTTTTATGACAAGGGAAGCTTTAAGAAGTATTCAAATATAAACAAATGTGGTCAGTTGTAAAGATATTGTAAGTTTTCTGTGAACTATCAGACTTGTCTAGTGGCTGCTAATGATGTTGTCAGATCTTGTCTTAGTAGCTCTCCATAAATATGGTAAAAATCCTTTCTGGACTACTGATATCCTCATGTTTGCACATACTTAAGTGAGACAAAGCTGTTTTTCAGGGGGAAAGAAAGTGCCTTTTGACTCTTAGTGCACAATTATAGCTGAATATTGGTTCACTGTAATTCCATACAGGACTCTAATTACTCACAGTACACTTTTTTTTTCCCTCATTACGTTACAAGAATTATAGTAGTGAAATAATAACCATTATTTCACGGTTATCATCCATGGTTATTCATCCATTTGAGAAATGGATCTTTTTAAATGGAAATTTAAGGGCCAAAATGTGCTGTGAGTTACCGGAGTGCATACTAAAATAGTACTAAAAGTGTCCACTCTTCCCCTGACCCACTGCCCCCAGCTTTCCAAGATCTCTGACTGCTTTTAGGAAAGAAGTCAAATATCACGACCCTGTTATATGGGTTAGGGATTGAAGGAAAGTAAACAATTCACTCTCAGCAGAGCTATGCCACCATGGGTATGGAATAGACAAGGCTTTTGAACCAGTGCTTTGTATGAATTCTAGTGCGCTGTACGGATAGTTTCTGCTATCTGTTGAAAATTTTGAAAACACTGGCCCAAATGTTTCCAAAATGGAAAAGCTTAAGTATTCCAAGCATATTAAAGCTTTCTGCCAAATCTCTAAAATGTAATATATTGGTCTGTTGCAGGTGGGTGAAAAGCTCTGTTTCTGATGGTGGATCCCACTATTTCATCCATACATGATGTGGTATGTTCCTTACCCTCACAGATTGTAGTTTTGAGGTCATAATTTGTCAGCATTCTATTAATACCTGATCTGTTTGCACTGTTTACAGTAGGAAGTAACACTACTGTCACAAATACTGCAGCAGTTTTTGAAAGATCATGACTTTTTAATATTACAAGGTGTATCAGTTTAGAGTGATGTCCTTCTCTGTTGTAAGGCCAGGTTTTAAATTTTGCAAAATTGCTAAAATTGTCATTTATGTGGGCTCCATCAGGAAAAGACTGGTGTTTTCATGCTATTCACCCAGTTCTTACCTGTAACCTAACCCATAGGCTACAAAATATCCTAGATATAATTCCTTATTTCTTGAAACATAAAATCATTTAAAAATATCCAAACATTAACAAATTCTTTTTCTATGTAATTTCAGGACTTTTGAGGACTTGGTACAAAACACCTCATGAGTGAAAAGCTCAGAGTCTGTTAACTAAGATCCATTAGTCTTGCTAGAGATCCCTCTGTCAGTGAAACTGAGTGGTAAATACCAAACTGGATCGAGATAATAATTTTATTATTGTTTTGGGCTTTTTTAAAGCTTTCCCCCCTGCCCCGCTCCCATCCTTAAGCCCATCACCTACCAACTTCCTATGCAAAGGTCTAATTCTGAACCCAGCTCCCTGACTTCCATTGAATTTTAGTTTAAAAGACCGAGGGAAAATTTGGCACAAAAGATCCCAGATATTCACACTTTCTTTTTATGAACATGAAGCTATGTTTGGGTGCAATAAACACCTGTCATCCTAAATAGTAAAGTATGTACTGCATTCTGCTTTTTAAAAAAATGCAGTTTATTTTCTAGTCAAATGTTAAGGCATAGTGAAAGCTCCAACATTTTGGAAAGGAGAAAATAAGGAGAAATGTGACAAAATCCAAATAAATGAAGTACCAAACATCCTGTTTTATGCAAAAAGACACAAACCTGCTGTTGTAATTCAGCTGACCTTGGGACAGATATGACAGAGCTATTTCATTTAATAATGAGATGCCCTAACATTAATAGGAAGATGACAAAAACTGCTTTAGACTGTTCCCAGTGACTGGCAAGTGGTGATATCCTATGAAAAGCTCGAGCAGAACTCTTTCACCATTTCAAAAATTATCTTTTTTTTCCTCTCTGAAGTTAAACAATAGCTGAGACCTCCTAATGGCTTTCCATGTGTTCATCACAGCTACCTGCGTGAATTTGCAGTAATTAAGCAATCTGAAACACTGACTGACCCAGGGAGAAAGCTATTCCATATCGGTGGTGTCCTTGAAATGTCTTCATCATCAAGCGGTCTCTTTTCTTCATCTCTGTGAAAGCTAATGTCAGCACTACTGTGTAGCAACCCTTCCCCTAGAATAGCTATTGAAATCATATAAAGGTGTTTAAGAAAAAAAGGAGGGGGAGAATTAAAGAAAGAAAAATCCCACCAGCAAAACAGTGTGGGCAGAGAAATGGCCCTGTGAAAATGTTTCTGTTATGAAGAGGGAGGGAAAGGGGGCTTGGTAAAGAGAAAAAAAAAAATGTCTTTTTTAAGGTCAAAAATATAATTAGCATTTGAAAGGATGTGAAGATGCACTACCTCAGGGACCACAATGGCCAAATTTGTGCCATTTAATGTCAACAGCCATCGGAGTTATGATAAAATTAATAGAGCCTTGTGTGATTGATAACATACCTCATCTGCCATTCCAGTACAAAAATCCCACAGGTTTAGCAGCAAGGAATAATGTTTAGATCACTTGTGAAAGGATGCTGCTTGAAAGATGTACTTACGGGCTTTAATTAGCTTGTGAAATCTGTGACAACATTCCCCACTACCACAACCAAAAAGGAAAAATACACTGTTTAATTATTAACGGTGTAAGGTGAATTTCGTTTATCTCTTTAGTAACAGGACGTTCTACATAGACAGAAGGGCAAGAATCACAACAAAAGCAGAATTTCTGTAGTGATTTTTAAATATACAAATACTATTTTTATATGGAAAAAGAGGTGGGTGGGTTACTTGATATGTGGGGAATTAAACAATGACTTAAGCAGTGAAAGAAAATTAGGCATTCTGTAAATACCGTGCATTTTAACTTGGAACCAGTTCATTTGTAACTAACTGGTAGAATGCAGTCATTTTTCTATTCTGTTCTGGAAAAGTGATTAAACATTTTGGCCAATATGGCATTAAGAATCTCACTGATTAGATATGTTGTGAATCAGAAATAAGAACTGCATTTCAGGACACCATGTCACAGATTTTCTAGAGAACAACATTTGAAAATGCTAAATTAAAAAGGGGTCCTCATCCTTAAAGTAATAGTATTGAGATTGATTTTTTTATTAATAAATATATTTTATGCCTTTGGGTCACAAGCATTTTACATCTTTTAAAATTAGTAAAATGTTCATCGTGCTTGGTTTATTTCAAGTCGTAGTAATGCAATTGTTCACATTTCTGTGCCATTAATCCTTTATTTTTTATAAATTAGAAATGATGAATGCCAATGTGCTAAGTTAACAATCTGTCCTGTTCTTTAATGGCATATAAGCTCTATATATGTGCATTTCTAATAAAACACAATAAATCATAGGAGTGTAGTGATGTTTTCATTTATCTATACATCTTTTAACACAATTTAAGTTTGGTTGCATGGGAGTTTAAATACCTCAGTGAAAAGATCTCCGGTGTTTAGAATTGGTCAAGTTCTACCATGTCATCCCAATATCTTACTTTAGTACCGAGGAGCACCAGACTGCAAGTCATCACTTCTCTTTAGCAATAATTTAGTAAAGATTGCTACTATACATCCTTTCATTTTCCTCAAGAACCACAACAAAACAAGTTTATCCGATCTGTCAAGGATGGAGCTGGTTGGTGGGAAACACTGAAGGGAAAGATGAAGCAGTTAGCCAAGAATCTTTGAATCTTTGATGAAAAATTTAATCAAAACTTAATTGTAAACACAAAGGGCTATCCATCACAATCACAAAGCTCCTACTGTAGCAGTCACTTAACGCAGTTAGTGCTGCAGCTCTCTGAACTGCCCCAGTGATAGTGCCTAGCTGCCGACTTCAGTCAGAGGAGCTGGAGGAAAGGAACCACATCTCTTGCCACTCTGTACTCTATAGCAATAGTGCAAAATCATGTGAGAAGTTCTTTACACACAGTTATTTGCTCTGAAATCAATAATTCAAATGCAGGAACTCCTTAGACCAGAGCTTCTGTTGCAGATCTTCTGTTGGTAAATCTCTATCACTTACGCTTTTGCCAATAGCGCATGGTGTTTTACATCTCATGCCCAATTCAGTGCACAGATAGTGAAGGCATGGGAGAAAGAGGCATCTGTGCATATAGCTAGCAATGAGGAACAAAACCTGAGATACAGTTTACTTCCTAGGATGCTCAAGTAGCTTAGCTAAAAAAGTATTTTATAGCATGTAACATTTTCAATATGTCTGTTCATACCTTTAAGTTACTAGAAAATCTTCCTGAATAGCCTAGCACCGAGATATCTTGATAGGACTATCTATATTACAGCTGATAAATGCATATCAACTCCTGTCAAGATATTGGCATTCAGAAAGGCTTATGGGCAGAATTATTCTTGGAATACTGCTTGCCTCTGCACACTAACAAATGGCAAAGGGACCTCGCTTTAGAAACTGAGTAGCAATGACAGCACCATAAAAAATGCACTTAGTACAAAAGCAACCCAGAAAATTTTTTTTTAAACATTATGGTATGCATTTCAGTGGATCACTGGATATACCAAAGATACCAGAAGAAAGTGCCATTAAAACTTTCTATGACAACTGAAAATTATGGGCTTTGGGGGCAGACCTTATATGTACCTGAAGGCTAAGGATTACACTTTGGTTTCACAGCAGTATAATCTATGGCAACGTATAGAGAATTCCAGGAGAAGAAGTCTGACATAAGCTTCTTCCCATACTTGCATTTTCTGTCCTGCTACTGTATCCCAATATTCTCCTCACTTTGCCATGAGAATTCCTACTACTTCTTACTACCTGATTTGGGGACAATTATATGTGGTTGCAGGTTGTCTCAGGCCTTTTTTTCAAGCACAGTCCAGTATAATGGGGGGAACAGCTTCTCTGAGGTATAGATTACTTGTGTTGAAGGCAGTAATTTTCCTTTTATAAATCAATGAGTCTGTAAAATATGACATGTTAAGGGCACAGAGATTAGAAGTACATGTATATCTAGTGTCACTCATAATGATGACAAGGGGCCTAAACATATAGTGGTGTATACTGCTATTATACGTAGAGCAGAAAGGAAAGTCTATAATTTAAATTTTCCCAACTTCATATGACTTGGTATGGCATTGACTTGATTTAGCATAAACCATTTCAGACTAAAAAAAAAAATTCTTCAAAGGCAGATGTGTTACTTCACCCTGGGATATTTTTCAAATTTCAGTTATAATGACTTTGTGACCAGATTATTTACTCCATTTTTGCCAAGAAAGTCTAGTACTTCCAAGCTTTCAGATGGGTACTTGAAATTCAGCTGAGAGGAGAAGGGATGGAGAGAGAAAAATGGGTCAGATTTATGCCTGCTTGCTCGTTTGCAAAGTAATTTTCTGAAGACCCTGTTTGTACCAAACAGCTTTTATTGTATCACATCCCTCAACCGTTGAGGGACTGTTCTTGCCCTGTCCACATAAGTGAGTAGGAACGACTGAGGTGAGATTTTTCCATTATTTCCCTCCAAGCAAGTAGCATCTGCTGCAGCAGTGATCTGAATGAATAGTGAGAAATCTATTGCTATATATATATTTGCACGGAATATTGAAAGATTAGCATGAAGTAGATCCTTGAAGAAGCAGAGAGTGCGGAACTGCAGTAAGGGTTGACTGTACCATAATGAAAGACTTTGGTCAACTGGCCAAAAAAGCTTATCCTACTGAAAACACTAACTTTATTTCTGATAATATTGAATGTTTAGATGCTTGAATTTGGAAGCACAGCTTTTATTTAGCATTTTTTTAAGGCATGGTTTATTTTATATCATGGATTTTTTTGAAAGATATATGGTAAACATCTTAACAGAACATGACTCTTCAAAATCAATATTTTTCAAGAGAGAATTGATTTGTTGGAAAATTTGATTAGCTATGAGGGCTGAATTTTCACCGTATTTCACTTAATTTCAAAATTATTCCAAGATATCTAGGGGGATCCAGTTTGGAACTACCAGAGAATCGAAATAGGAATAAAGATTATTATATGCTATTAAGGACTGAATGAATATAAATATGTAAAATTTGCATATTTTAAGCTCTATGTAAGAATAGACACTGTAATTTATGGTCATAGGTGTTGGTCCTAAGGATTTTCCTGTAAAATTTCTTTCCTCTTTTTTTTTTTTTTGTATCAAAAGATCTATTGTAACTAATAAAATAAAATTAGCTGCAAATTACTTTTCATCAATGGCCAAGTTCAAAACAAACATAGATACTCTCCTTGCCTTTCTTCATAGATGTATTGTGCCTATTTACTGTATATCACAATTTGTGACAGCTCTATAAGCTCACTTCTGCATTGAACACAAACAGTGAACCTGTGACCTCTTGAAAGAATAGTAAATATATCATTCCAAGTTATTCTTGTCTCTGACTTCCAGGTTATTTTATTATCCCATTTTATGATTCTGAACCTTGGCACAAGTATCCAGATAGAGTCCTTACTGGGCATATGTACTGTGCAATGTTTAGTGTCTATATGTACTGTTTTTCCTGTCTCTCAAATAGCATGAAACAACATTTTGGTTCTAATATATCTTTTACTCCTGTAATTTTCAATGCTCAAAATATTACCAAAGTCAAAATTACAGTTTGAATTCACTGCTAATACTGGACCAAGATAACAAATAATATATGGAAATTAGCCCTGATTTTACCCTTAATAATAAATCATGAGGAACCTACATTTTTTTTTCTAATCATGGACTATTTGTTGAAGATTCCTCTTTGTTTGATTCCTGCTTTATAAGACTTTCCATGATTTGTGTCAAACTGGGAGTGAGTTCACTTCTATGGGCTCAGATCAGGTAAACTACATAGGATTTTTTCTTAAATCTTTATTTTCTAAATCTGTCATATCTCAATGGGTGTCATTTTTAGATGTTTTCTCAGCTATATTTCTGTTCAGTCTTCTCATCTGGCTGGAGAAAACAGTGAATTTTTAAGGAAGAAGAGAAGAAATCATAATATGCTAGTTTGAGCCAAAGCTTCTTTGTTAATTTTGCTGGGAACTGACCTCTTTCTTCCTTTTTACTTTTTTTGGTTTTTTTTTTTTTTCCCCACTTGGTCCATGTAGTGCTAGATTTTCTGCAAGAATCATGTATAATCCTCTTTACCTTGAAGCACATCATCACCAGTAGTCTATGATTCGGAAGATACGCTTAAGTATCTCCTTAACTGTGTGCAAGTAAGTATTTTTTCCTAAAAGGCATGGCAGTATTCATATGCTAAACAGGAGATATGTGCTGAAATGAATTGTTGCACTGAAGACTATTAATTTTTTTTCAAATGAATTCCGGGAAGAAGTACTGATTCCTGATTCAAAGTGGTTGCAAGAGAACCACCTTAAAATTTCATCTTATGTTCATCTCTTGTTAGCTTTTAGAACCAGATTCTGTCCACAGTTTGGAGAGGATCAGCGCAAGGACATATGGAGGTATATAAAAATAATAAAAAGAAAAAAGCATGTACAACATGTACAACATTCAAGACAACAGCAAAACCCAAAAACCCAGCAAAGAAGGAGCCATATCAGTTTTTGACTATGGTCCATGTGGTCCACTGTAACTATATCCTTGCTGACTGTTTTTAATTTATTTTTTAATTGTAGGAGTCAGTTTTGATATGTCACTCCTATCAGGGACACAGAACTGCAGCAGAGGCTGAGGCAGCCAATGTTCAGAGAGTTGTTTGGGTTTTTGTTTTGTGTTTTGTTTTTTTTTTTTTCTCCTGTGTGGCCATTTCAGTAGGGAAATATCTAGAAGTATCTAAAAATCATGACTGAGGATTCTTAAAGCAGAAGGATTCACAGGATGTTATACAAAATGATCGAGGGAATCCAGGATATCTTTTCTCATTTTCTATTGCAACCTGCATACTGAGGAAAAAATGGACCTTGTCCAGACAGATTATGAAGAGTGATCTCATTCCTTCAGAATCCCTTTCAGGAACTATCAAGTCACTAATCATTAAGGTCCTTCATTTGGAGTGCAAGTCAAAACCATCTCTCATCACTGGCATTGATTTTGAGAAC
Organism: Eudromia elegans; assembly: GCA_003342815.1. NCBI lineage: Eukaryota > Metazoa > Chordata > Aves > Tinamiformes > Tinamidae > Eudromia > Eudromia elegans. The sequence goes on along the minus strand of PTEX01000059.1, from coordinate 3,354,180 downwards.
TGGCCAGATAAAGCAGACTGCAAGAACACTTTAGAGTGTACATCGTATAAAGATTTTGTCTGGCAAAAGATGTCACTGTACCAGCCCAATCTAGAAAGTGGAGTTTCAAAATTGAAAATTCAGTGACTTTTCTAGAATATTTTATTCTTTCTCTCTCTTTTCTCCATTCTCCACGCTTGGACAATTCAATTCCTAAATCCTCTATGTATTCTAAACAGAAGAGTATCTTGTTCATCCCTGTGTATTATTATTAGCTCAACATTTTGTTAATCAGGAGAGTCATTGATAATGTCACTATTGTTCCTTGATTGCTTTCTGTCACCTTATCATCATGGATGCAAGCAGTGCAGGGCTACAGCATTAGTGAGATGCAAAGATAGAAGCAGGGAAGGGAAGACAGGCAGGGAGGGAAGAAGGACAAAAATCAGCACCTGGAGAGTGGAGATTGAACCAGCCTTCACTCTCACACAGTTGAAAATAAAGTGTTTCACTATATGTCCACATAAATGTTTACTGCATAAATAGGTTGTGAATCATACGTGATAGAGGCTGCCAGTACAAGTCGCTGAACGAGTGCCATATGTAATGCATGCCACATGCTCTGCATGTTTTGAACTTTCCATCTCTATCAAATATAGATTTTCGGTACCAGTCTACAGGACTGCCAAACCTGGTGACACAAACAGCAATGCAATGCTGAAGGGCTTCCCAAGGTTTCCAGTACATTTATCACCCTGCACCAGTCAGGGAAAAAAAAGTGGAACGGGTTTGTTGTACAGAGGCAGAAATTGAAGTCCTAGGAAGGGTGAATATGCAATTCCTCATAAAAAAAAAACAGCTAAGAAGGAAGGAAGGTGTACAGGTAGCATAGGAGGGATATTACCACCATCAACTGATTTTGAAATTATGACTGCTGGCAATGCATGAGTATTGAAAAATGCACTTGTCTATGTAACTGGGCACAGCATAAAGTCTACAATCATACATAAATAAGTCTCCAGCAATTTTGCACTTAATTTTTGGCTATGTGACAACAAATGAAGTAAGATACATTTTCGTAAGTTGGTTTTCTTACATCATCAAGGATAGTCAGTGTTCCAGATAAGACTTGACGCTTACTTGGCAATAAATAGCCATTGTTAACACTTCCCTCTTCTCCCAAAACAAGCCTCTGTCCTCACCAAAAATAACTTTTTTTTTTCTTTCTCAGAGAAAGATGGTTTAAAGTAGAAAGTCCTCCTCTGGTATTTTTGTACCGTGGAAAACGTGTAATCATGTGTCTTTTAGGGCTCATCCACCTTTGCCTGCCTGTCTTTTCCCCTCTCTTCTCATGATGCCATCCTTCTGCTCAGTTAATGACAGTAGCTTCAGCACTCTATAACCTACTTTTGAAATAATCATCTTTGTTTTAAACATACAGAATATGTAAAGTAGATATTTACAAAGAAGTGCAGAAATGGAATGTGTACAAGGCACAAGAGACTTAACTTACAAAAATATTTTTTTGGATCCAGAATCCTGACATATTTTGCCATTTGAGATTCCAGAGAATTCACAATTTAAATGATGCTCTATGGAACATGACGCCTTGTACAGTCTTTAAATAATCTCCATGCAAATATTATTGTGGTCTGCACTTATGTTGTCAGGTTTCGGAGAAGGGCAGCTTGACACACTTTTTTATTTTTTTCTTTATCCAGGAGGTATGTTTATTGGCTAGGTCTGCTGCTGCCTCTGCAAGCCTTGAAACAATTTGCAAACGCATATTTCAACGTGCCTCTGTTGAATTCAAATAATTGAATACTGAATAGCTAAGATGATAGAAAGTAATTCCATTAAGATCCCTGAGAAGAAAAAGGGTTTCAGTGAGATGATTTTGAACCTGTAAGTATGAAGTGCATCAGGCTTTACCTTACAGTCATCACATATTTGCCAGAGTTCTGTGTGCAGTATAAATAAGGATTGTCATTACCTATTCACCTCTTAATAGCTGATCTGCACAAAAAAGGTAGGATGCTGACTCTATTGTACTCAGATATTTTACTGTTGATTTCTCACCAATGATGAAGAAATATATAAACAGACACTCTTTTAAGATATAGGTAGATGGGAAAATAAGCCATTGACCTATTAACATTTTCACAGTACTCTCTGTAGGTAAATAAATAGCTCAAAAAGCAACACTTATCTGATGAATTTCATTTTATTTTGAATCTCTTTTTTATTTTCCAGATCACAAATGGTCTATGAAAAACTTGTGAAATCCTCACATTCATTACTTAAAATCGTTGTCATCTTTATGCATTGAAGAGTGATTCAGGGTATATAACGATAACTTAAAATTTCCACATTTTTTTTAATGCAGCAATGGGTCTGCTGGTGAGCAGGGTAGCATGGATGTTCAAGCAACAGAAGTAGTGTGGGTTTTGTATTGCAAATTCCAACTAAAAAAAACAGAGCTCCAAAATCCAAAACTCATGTCACCATTTTTTGAGCTGTGTAATTTTGAAATATGTTTATATATGTCAGATTTCTGACATTTAAGTTTATAATTTTTTTTTTTTTTTTTTTTGCTAGTGAATCTAATCTCCATCCAAGGACAGTTCAAGACCTCAAAATTGATAAAATTCATCAAATAAATGATGCTTGGTAAGAATCGCCTTAGCTTTGGAAAGTCTAAAGGATGAAAAAGATAAATGACACTAAGCCCTATACGATAACCCTATTAATATCAACATGAAGATTCCTGAGACCTCAGTGACAGTTGGATCAGGGCCAAGAATATGTACAGAAAATGAAACTATCATTGTATACCTTTAATTAATATGCATTCATTTATAAACCAACAACAAAGAAAGTAGTCTTAAATAGATTTGTGGTATTCACCTACTATCTAACCACTTAACATCTGAGCTGGGTCAGAGCTTAACACTTACGACAAAATGCATCTTAGAGTAAATTTCTAACTGTAGAAATGAAATATCACTTTCTAACTTGTTTATGTTTTCAAGAGCTTTATTACTGTTTATAGAGAAACATCATATTCTCAGCCAACATTTAAGAATTCAAAACACACCCACAAAATACACACAGAACGATGCATACACACATATATACAAACAGATGCATGCATACGCAAACCTACAGAGCCTACAGAAAATAAAAGTAGTTGTGAAGTCCACAAGTTCACCTGGAAATATTGTTTATATATTTCCAAGCTTTTTATAATCCTGATAATTAGGCTTCTGGTATTGGTTCTGCTGAAGTGCCTGCAGTGCATTAGAAATATCAAAATGAATCATGGTAGGAAAAACTGGAGAAGATCTACAAAGGGCATGGAGGGAAGAATATTGAAAAGCAACAATCTCGCCCCACTCATTCCTTGATTACCTGGAAAAAAATATGCAAAAAAAAAAAAACCCGCTTGATAATTAAAGATGAAAAGCAGAGAACAAGAGAAATAAAATTGGGCTAGGAAGCAGAATTGAGAAGAACAAATGTTATTAATTTTTTTTTCTTTCTATAAAGCAGAAGAAAGAAACCTCACCCTTATTGAAATAAAGTATTAGTGCTAAATGATTTTTTTTCTATTGGTCACATTTAGCTAGGCAGAATTTTAAAAATTCTGCTGGCATGTTTGTTGGGAATAAAAAAGCCTGTAGGTCAAGTCTTTCTGAGAGAATGCCAAATGTCTTTGTGTCCAGTTATTTATGGTTTCAGATAATTGTACAGAAAATATCAAATTTGCATAGTGTGATTATTGCTGATTATTTATCTAGCAGTCAAAATGTTTCAGTGGTTCCTGGGATGACAGATTGACAAGTACTTAAAACTCATTCATTTTATGAAATTTGCATGTAATTAGGCAATAATGAAGGGGATGTTTGTGGACAGCGGATTATACTACAATATGCTGGAAGCGATTCAAATGCTTGACAAAGTGTTAACATTATCTTCAGTTTCAACTAAGTCTTGAATGTTTGGCTCAAAAAATCCCTGGAAAAAAATTAAATGGGTTATGGGAAGTTACTGAAAGTATTGATGGAATGAGGTATATATTTTTTACTTCTCTCTTGCTCTTTCCTATTTATTTATGCATTGCTGATGAATTGTACTTTAGATATTTAACTCATATCACATTCAGTGCAGCTCATCTGTAACAGTTTTGCTGCCACTGCTGTGGTCATTATCACAGTGAAAACCTATGAAGAATAGCTTTCTTTGGTTTCCTGGCATCCGTGTGGGATCTGAATTTTAAAGCTCCTGCTCTGAGATTCATACAAAAGACTGTGATTTTGAAGAGCTGATTTATCACACAAGATATGCTTTGCTTCCTAACCAGTTGTTTCTGCACAGCGAGGGTATTTGACTTTATGGTACATACTTTAAGTGGAAGTAACCTTCTTCTGTACTTTGTGATGGGTGACAACTTCAAATGACTCCTACTTACACAAAAATATAAAACTAGTTCAAACATCCAGCTAGTCACATTTTGTATAAAATATGTTGCTTCTTGTTTCAATGCCAGGAGCAGGTGCATCTCCAGCTTTACAAAGACTACATGTGTGTGCATCAAATGCACTTTTAAAAGTAACTAGAGTTACTGCTCACCCTTGTTCAGAGGAACATGTATTATGAAATATATTTTATAAAGTACTGTTTTAAAGTACTTTCCTATTTTATAATATATGATCTGCCTTAATTTAATATGCTCCTAAAGTAACTTTCATAGGAAGAAACATACATCTACACAGGGGGTCTACAAATTCAGCACACTGAGCAGGGCGTTGTTTAGGCTGGTCATTGGAAGTGTTGTATGGTTTAAAATCTGTTTATGCTGTTTGGGGGAACGTAGGATCAATTTCTGTGTTATAGGAAGATACACACTGCTAGCAAGGAAGCATAGTCTGGAGCCTCGTCTGGAGACAGTGCTTTTTTCACCAAGTGATTCAATGGCCAGTGTGATGGTCTAAGCTCTCACTCAATAGGGCAAGTTAGAGGAAATCAGTTAATTCCCTGTCCTCTGTACTCATGGATTTGCTCTCTCAATCCCTCCTACTGGAGTTGGTCTAGCTTTCATTGCATAGTAATTCTAGAGAAAGGAGAATTCAGGCTTTCTTGTTTGCAGGTCAAGTACTCACAAGAGGGAAAGAGATGTGTTCAGTTTCCATCCGCATGAATACTCCCACCACTATATGGTGCCATCATTCTTTTTCTGTTTTGTCCAGGGAAGGTTTAAATGTCCTTGAAACAGCTGCAACAGGAGAGACTGAGATGATGACACTACTCCAGAATATCTCAGTCTCCCGAGAGGCACAACTTCAACCATCTTTATAAAGAAGAACAAGTGTCATGTACTTCTAATGAATGTCCTTGTCCCGCTCTGCTGACTGAAAGTGTCCAGAGACAGCTAGCTCCTCTTATCTCTTGCTATCTTCTGTGTAGGGCCTATTCCAGCATGTGTTTTGACTAACTATCAAATATAAGACAGGCAGAAATACCTTATTCTTTACCTAAGCAAAGCTTCAGCAGGCAGCAGGTACCTGCCTGCCTCCTCAGCACAGTTAAGACAATCCATTCAGTCTTGAGGATGCCTAGAACTGAACTGCTGAAAACCTGGATATCTGGAGATGCCAGGGAACAGTACCCATGGTTGCCTAAGTAGTTGCCTAAGCAGACTCTGAAGTGTTTAAATTCTGTCTAAACCTTTTGTGGATTTAACCTCTAGTACTACAAGTTGACATTCTAGGCTTATCTCACAGGGTCCCCTCATGGTATGCAGTGACTTCTTGATAGGTCAGCTTCCAGAATATTCAGCTGTGCTCCGCTGAAGACATAAAAGCTGCCATACACAATTACAAAGCTGCTAAGGTGAATTGTGCCTCCAGAGACCATCGAACATCGTTTCCTGTAAAGTTTGCCTTGACTCTATGGTGAATATTCTGCCTTCACCATCTTGGTGTAGATCCAAGCCTGATCAAAAAAAGATGTAACTCCTAATTATAACTGGTGGCAGATGAGACGGATATTATATGCCAGCAGGTTAACCAACAATCATCAGTTCTTGAGATTAAAAAACCCTCCATCCTCCCTAGCTTGTGTACACTCTGGGTATATATACCTCTTCCATTTGCAAGAGAAATATATATCCTCTTTTCTGTAGTGGCTCCCAGGTGTACGTCTATAGCAAAATTCTTATCAAGAAGTTTATTCTGCACATGTCTAATACAAGATCTTTCACTCTTCTTGCCAAAGCAAATGGCTTAAACATTTGTTCAGAAGCAGGAAAAAATCTCTGTACTTGTTCATGATTACATATTGAGTTCTATCAAAATTTCTGGGAGTATTTTTCAGAAAAGATTTCACATTAAGGAGTCATAAATGCAAAGAGAAAGAGGGAGAGAATGTTCAACCCCCTGACGGACTTTCTCAATGAATTCTCTGCATAGTATTCTCAACAGCTTTATGTAACGTGAATTAATTACTAAATCTATCCCCTTCATTATCTAATTAACTCATTCCACTGACTTTTTTTCCTGTCTTTAAAAAGCTGTTCAATTACTAACATTTCAGCATCTGCTTCTGTGTTCTGAAACAAGGCAGGAAGATCTGGTAGCTCTCTTAACTCATTCAGACATGTGAAATTTCAGAACCTTCACATTCTCTCCCTGCATCTAGTTAGCTACCCATCTGGTTGACTTTTTATTGGAAGGATTTTCCAGTGTCAGATAAGCCACATGAGAAAAAGGAGGCAGATTCCCTCGCCCTTACCTGCTTTGAGGTTAGATGGAAAACAGTAAATGGAGGGAGGGATGGGATGTGAAAGCACAGCAGTTGCTACAGCATACCATAAGTCGTATTTTAGGCACCGGGCAAACAAAGTCATAATTTGTGTTTTGAGACAATCAACCTGAAAAAAAAAAAAAAAAAAAAAAAAAAAAAAAAAAAAAAAAAAAAAAGAGAGAGAGAAGATTGCAATGGTAGGGTATACAGGGTAGCATTTTGATCGGTTAGCGATATCAGAGTTTGTGACAACGAAAAGAATGAAAGACCTGTACCCAAGTTGTTGTTTTGCACTCTCTTTTAAAGGGCTTCTACGCCTATGGGTGTGTTTGGGGAGCTGTGAAAAGATTACCTATCTTTGAACTATTGACTTTAACAGTAAAGAAAACTAGATTCTTCTTTGGTATTTCATTCATTTCTTTTCTACTGTTATGTTAGATATTTCATCATTTTGGTTTCTAAAATAAAAAAGTACATTAAAATAATTCAGAGGTCCCTGAATAGAAATACAGCTCTGAGTTCAAGTTTCTTCTTTGTGAGCTGCTGGTTTAACTGATCTACAGCTGGTGTTTACTGTTTTTGGAGATATTTGATGGGCAGTGGTACTGATTATTTACCTGTCTTCACACTGGATTATTTTTTGATTTTATAAGGAATAGACAGGATGTTCATGGGACTTGGTTTGCTTTCAGATTATAGGTTCCTTATATTCCATTGTTTCCCAAAGTTTCCTAGTTTTCACTGCTGTATTTTTGTGACATGTTTTCCTCTGGCTAAGGATTAATCTGTTGGTTTGCTGTGAATTGTTGGTTTGTTTTCAAATTGTCGAAAAGCTCTTACATCCTCACAAATTCTGCTTTTGCCTGACCAGCAGCCTCATGTACTTTCTCACTTCCTCTTGAGCAAAGCATTTAAAGCAGAGGTGATCTAAGGAACTGGAAAAGTTCATGCTTCCTTCTATCCCTCAAAAAAAAAAAGGATATTTCCTCAAAAAAAAGTAAAGGTAAATAACACTGGAAAGAGAAAAAAAAAATATGTAGCAAGGCTAATTCAGTTATCTCTCTCCTTCTTATGTCATACAGCACTTTCTAGGTATCAGCCTCAAAATCTGTTTTATGGCAACTGTGATTCTTGCACAGGACTCTAAATGTCAGCTGTCTGGTCAGCTTTCCTAATGCAACTAGAGCAATGTTATTTTTCACACATCCTTAAAATCCCAGCATAACTGCAGTATCAAAATATTATTAAAGGCAGCCATTTCTACTTAGATTGCAGTAGTGCCCAATGAGCTTTTCTAAGACAAGGGAAGTGTCACTGCTTTTTGACATATTCTTTGAATATCTCTTTCAGATTGAATGTACTACTTGGGCAGATCCATTGGTCTCTAGGACTGTGTAGAAATTAAAAAGACTGAGAGGTTTGACTGCCACAATTATAACGATATGCTATGAGTCATGGAATTCCTGAGTTCCAGGAAACTGTAAAGTACCCACTTGTGGGCAGTACCCGGAGAGAAATATAACATAGAGATTCAGTTCTCGCCTCAAGCAGTGCATGGCCATGATGAAGCTAGCTGTGATGCCCTGAATCCAAACCACTGGCATCAAGAGCAGGCAAAATAACTCTTCCGCAGTTTATGTTCCCTGTGTAAGATTTATTTGAATACAACTCTGTTGCTAGATTTGAGAGCAGTTCTGACTTTCTAGATCTGGTTGCACTTCTCAGCCAAATTCCATCTTGATACTGGGCCTCTCCAGTCCAGTCCCTCTCCCGCTACATGGAAAGAGAGTCTGGTCATTCAGGCCAGACATGGGCATGTTCCAAGCTCTCACTTGCAGATCAATTTATATGCAGCCTAAGGAAAAAGGTAGATACCACTAAAGATCTAATATGATTGATGTAGCTCCCCTAATCTCTTCCTCACACCAAGTAGCATTCCTCCAGCTTCCAGCAAAGCCTGCCCATTAAGCTATGGCAGGAGGATGGCTGTCCGTAGGGTTGTTGCTTCCACCTCTATGCCCTTTAAAGAGCATCCTTTGGTAATAGACCATGACAAAGATCCCAAGCTAAAATTTCCAGTTTAAGAATAAGTTAAAAATGATGAGAAAGGACTTGACATGAAAGCAAAAGTTTAGTATCTGATATTTTCAAAGACAACGAAAAGTACCAGATTTCTCAGTTCACTGAGAAAGTTTGCACAGGAATCTAGCTATTTGGCATGAGTAATAACATCAAAATGTGGTCCAACTAGTGAAAGCGATCACAGGCTCTTATCTTTGTAGTTACATTCTTGGCAGTGGTCCCTCAACACAGATCACATTATTGTAGGGTAGCAAAACTTATATGAAATGAAACAACTCTTCAGAGTTCTGTAAAGTTCGCAGAGATTTCTCTTTACGATGCATAGCACTTTACTTGCAAGCACTGCAGTCGTACGTCCTTGTGCAGGTTTTTCTTTGTATCAGCACAGAGTTTTGGGAGAAGATCAAGGAGAAAACTGTGTCAATATAAGCAGGAGAACTCTTAACAGCTATGTTTTGTAGCAGCTAGACACTTCGCCAGGTCTTGTTAGGGAAGTATAATAACCTTCCGTTTATAACAGCCCGGATAATAGTTGGCCATGGCCTAAAAGGCAGGGGAACAATACCTGGATCAGAGAAGTACTTATTGTTTGAAGAACTGAATGGTGTTGGAATGTTCCTTTCAAACTCCAGACAGCATTTAAACACATCACTCGTGCTCAAACACTGTAACTAGTGTAGAAAGAAAAAGGACTGTGCCACAATTATAACCACATGCTCTGAGTCATGGAGTTGCTGAGTTCTGGGAAATTATAAGGCATCCAGTTCTGGGCATTGACCAGACAAGATGACAGTGTCAAGAAAGCCCCCATTGATCATGGGGGCAGAACAAGAGAAAACAGCTGTAACAACTCTGAAAAAAGACTTGACAGCTCAATGAAGATCTCTGCTCAGTCAGTAACAGTCAAGGAAATAAGCAAAATGTTAGGATATAAAAATAGCTAAGACTCACAGAAGGGGATAGACTACTTCAATGCACTAGGTGCTGTCTGACTGAAGTGGGCAAGGAAGGAACTTCCCCTGTAGGCATACTATAAATGCATTTTTCAGAGGCTTCTGCACCTTCCCCTGAAGAAGCTGATACAAGGACATACAGAGAGGTGATAAATGATTAGATGGATCACTGATCTGACCCAATAGGGCAATTTCTCTGTTTCTATGATTTGGCTGGAATTACAAGGGTAGCCTGTGGCACAACCTGGTATTAAACCTTTATCTCAAGAGCCATTGTTCAGTTCCTTTAACCACAAGACTATCCTTCATTTCCAATTTCCTCTTTCCATTTCATCTGAAAATATCAAAGGAGTTTAATTTCTCCTGATATTGTAGCATTCCAGCATTGACCAAAATCAGGAAGTGAGCAGCAGGTGAATAAAAATTAAGCTGACATTTCCAAACTTCAAACAAGGCTTTATGGGAGGCAAAAAATGGCTCTCTTAATCTAATCCAAATTGGTTCACTCACTTCTGGTGATAATCTAGTCCATACCACTGCAAGGCTGCAGTCAGGAGAACAAAACAGTGTTTCAGTTATGCTGAACCCCGAAGTCACAGCTCATCTGTGACTACACACTCAGTAGCACAGGATGGGAGTGGAGGAAATGAGAAGGAGGGGTAGAATGGCAAACAAGAGTCAAAGCAGTTGGCCTGGTGCTTAACTGCATTTTTTTTAACCCTTGTAATTTAAAAAATTTAAAAAATAAAAACAAAGCAAACAAAACTGCAACATGTATAAATGTATAAATGGAGGCATTAAACCGAAGTCAGAGGAAATATTCTAGCACTATATAAAAAGTGATACCATATTTGGAATACTGTGTTCTTTCCTAGCCCTCTTTATTAAGAATATCTTATAGAAATGGGTGAATTGTATTGAAGGAACAAAATAGCTAGAGAGAAGCTAGAGACATAGATTTCACTGAGGGATTAAAAGTAATGTACAAGCTCTTGAGAGAGGAGCATGCCCAAAGAAATGTATAACATCAAAAAATAAAATAAAAAATGGATGTTCCAGTGGTGAGTAAACTAATAATTTACACACAAATAACTGCCAATGATTTCCGTCATTCATTTGACTAAAAACTGATTGGGAACTGCAGGTTAAACAAGCCTTTGAGATCTGCGCCTAGATAGGAATAACTCTGCCCAGAGCTTTTCCCTTCCTCTGTGAGGATTTTAGCTCCATTCACCACCCCATTCTCCCCAGCTGTGAGCTACTGCAACTGACTTGTTTACATCAAAAGCAACTTTCTTTTCCCTTAATTCTCAACACGCATTGGGATTGCATATCATACAGCATTCTCTGGTGTCTTATGCTCCACTTGCTTCTCCTCAACACTTTGGGAACTTGTGTTTGGTCCTTGCATGGGGTGTGGGTGTGATGAAGAGGAAAAAGCCTTTTTTTCAGCCTTTGCTACAGACATCTGTCTGCACATGGCCTGTAAATTCAGTCTTTTGTAGCCTCCTTAAGTCTAACAAAAAAAATTAAAGATAATTCCCACCAAGCACTGTGAAGTTGCTGAATCAATAATAATATGCCTCATTCTAGTTTTCCCAAACATGCCTAATAGAGGGATGAAAAGATGATGATACAAGTTAATCATTCTGCTATCAATTTAGCAAAGAATACTTTGTAAAAGGAAGTGAAATTTAGCCTCTCCATTTTTGGAGGAAGCAGCTTTTAACTCTTTACATTTGCTTAAACACTTTTTTAACATCTGTAAATTGATGTATAATGATAGTCATAGGAAGGTTAGTGTAGTGTTGTTATTTTTAATACAAGAAGCTATTTCAAGTCTTCTAGTCAGAACTATATTGAACCCTTTTCCTACGAACCAAATGCCTTATTCATCTGTGCCAAGTTATTTTTTCTAGCCATTTGTCATTTACATAACACTGAGCAACCAGTCCCGGGAATGTCCTAAACTACAGAGAGTGTCTATAATAAATTTTGACACAGGGGATTTCATGGAGAAATCCTTATATTCATCAGCTGCAGATTCATTGCACTTTCTGTTTGGTTAGCCATTTCCTAGTGGAACACTGATATTTTATTTGGCTTGCAGCAGCTTCTAGCACAGGAGAACAGTTGTATTCTTGAACCTGGCTATCGGAAAAAAAATGTGTACTTATTTTTCCTATATATGTGTGTGCATATGTGTGTGAATGGGTATGCACACACATATGCACATATTTTAATTAAAAATGCTGGTTGCAAGTTCTATCTGACGTGCCTGTGACGTGCAAGTTCTATCTGACACACAAAAAATCTTCCTCAGTCTACTATCAGCATATATTTATATATGCTCTATATATTTAAGCAATATTATTTAAATCATTTTCGTTTTCTCTCTTTTTTGTGTGTGAAGAGATGAAATTTCATTCAAATATGATACTTGATTATATATATCCAGTTCCTGTATTACTTGTTGTTTCTTATATTCTCCAGAGATATCTATACGCATAGATTGTTCTTTATATAGAAAAAAAAATCTGCATAACTTGTCATGAAGCACCTCTTCTGCTGTCCTAAAATATGAGCTTCACTAAAACAAAAAAAAGCTCCCCACCTAACATTTTATGTTGTCCCTTTGTGTGATTACTTTCCCATCCGTACAGTGTTTCTCAGGAGGAAGAAGTAAGGAAAGGAATCATAGAATCCCAGAATCCCAGAATGGCTGAGGTTAGAAGGGACTTCTAGAGCTCATCAAGTCCAACCCCCCTGCTCCAGCAGGACCCCTAGAGCACGTGGCACGTACTTGCTGCTCTTCTATTGTCTCTTTGTCTCTGCTTCTTTTAACTGTTTGGCTGTAAGTAGAATCCAATTCCATTGCAGAAGTAATTCCCACAAGAGTAAAATTCACTCTGTGAATATCTTATTCCACCCACTTAAAAAGTTCTGTTGCTACAGTTATCTGTTTTGTTAAATATAAACCCCAGAACAGTTTGGTCAGCCAGTATAAAGGGTATGGAGACAGCAAAAATGGAATTGAAGGATTTTCATGAAAGCAAGTATTTGCAGAAAACTAATCCTGCTGTTAGGAGATACTTCAATACTTCAAAAGCTTTACAGGAGAAGGGGTATGACACAATGCTAACACTTGTTGGAGACACTGGCGGTAGATGACTCAAAAATTTTAGCAGAGAACTAGATCACGTAGATCTCTAAATGCGCATTCTTCTCCATACAGTTCCTTATATCCTTTCCCTTAGCAGCTGCCAGGAAGACAGACATGCTGGCTTCCTCGGTCAAAGTGATACAGAAAGGGGAAATTAATTCCTGGTTTGTATATGTGTGTATGTGCGTGCTCATTTTTATATTTGTGGAAATTTTCTTTTTCCAGTATAATATGAAGAAAATAGTTAATGGCTATCCAAAATGGAATTGTCTCTCTCCCATAGTCCAATTCTAATCCCACGCTATTTGATAGAACATTTCACTAAAAGAGTTTATTTTTCAGTAGCATTTTTCCTTACGGAGAATTGCCTTCTATCCAAACATTATAAATGAACCTTACTTTGAGTCCCTAGGAAATGCACTGTATCATTCGCTTTCTGTCAGATTAGGTTCTGTTACTTGGTATCTGCTGTGCAAAACGCAGAGGGGATTTCACCAGTTATAAACTTTTCTTATCTTTAGGTACTTTGGACAAATTTCAGATTCTCCCTGGATCTTCAAGCCTTAAATATTTTAATTGTTTTACTGCTCAAACTCTCATTTTCATAGCTGATTTTCCACTTGGTTAATTTGAACTTAGTTCAATTAACTTAGTTAATTTATGTTTAAACTAAGTGGGACTACTAGACTTTATATTTCAAGGTAGTATCCTTTAAAAATATCTTTCAAAATCCTTTGCTTTATTTAAAAATATAGATACTGAAGTTTCCGAACCATTCATTACTAGATTAAAAGTTCTTGTTACTTCAGCTATAACCACTTTTCTGCTTTTCTCTTAAACTATATGCACCCATCAGGTTGAAAGGACAAAATGCTTATATTGTGGTCTTCATTCAGACTTTTTTAATAAGACTAGCCTCACTTATTTTTTTATCATTTAGAAATTGCTGAACCACTTTTCCATTCCTACATGCATCCTTTTGCTGCACAAAATTAATGGCACGGCAGAAGAAAGATTTTATGAGGAAGGAAAATATTTTGTCTCCTGGAGAGTACTGGAGGTACTTACAACACTTGATATATCCCACTTTTTAAATCAAAAGAAAGAAGGGGAATTCTAGGAGGAATAACTTCATTGTTAAGGAATGTTTTCCTTCCGCCCTATAGCAGGAATTCTTAGGACTGGAGATTACAAAGAGCATCTTTATATTCATCTAATTCTGGAGGTCTTTCCTTCCCCCCTGATTTGCTCTAGAAAGCTTACAGTTTACTGAAAAGCTGTTTCTTGGATCTACTACTGGATGCTCAGTACACTAAAAAATATTATAGGAAGCTTTTCTGAAACAAAAGAGAAAAAATGTAAACTGCCTACTACAACATACCAGCTGCACCTTCCTCTCCAGATACACCAATTACCTTGCTCACCAGCTTCCAAGTATTCACTCAGATAAGAACAAATGACTTGCCCCTACCCTAGAGCCACATAATTTCCTGTCATAGAGGACCTGTAGAAGGTAAGCAACAACTCCTTGGCATTGGGATGCTGACAAGCAATTGATAGTATTCAAGAAGAGGAATGGGAGAAATCTCTAAACTAGGATTACAAGAAAAAAGAAAATCTTTGTAGGAAGAACATGAAAATAATATTACCTGTAGTGCAGTTTAATATATACACAACGGCACAGTTTCAATTAGCATCCACTTATAGGCCTTTCTGATGATACTATAAAACATATTGCATAAAAATATAAAATAAGACAATATTAGAGCAGCCTAGATTTGCTGTGGCATTAAGCATTTGCTGAGCACAGCTGAGCTGTGAAAGCTTTGTAGCTACCAGCTATAGTACCCAGGACCAGCAACAGTTCTGAGATACTATGAGGACCCTTTAACTTATGCTAGCTGGTTTGGGAATTGGCCCATCAGCAAGTAAGCAGTCAGGGTTTCATGAGAAATGCTTCGTCTCTTCTCTGTTCTTCTCCCCTTCTTGCCTTTTCTATCATTTATACTTCCACTTTTAGAAGGGATATCAGAGGCAAAAATATATGTCACCTGAAGAGTTCTCCAGAAGTTACTTGTGATATCCTTCAGATAAGGGAAAACCTGAGGTGGGAATCTGCCTGAGTGTGTCTTTAAGAGATAAATAAATTGTGTAAATATTTTAATCCTGTCCTTAGCATACCTTCTTTTCCCCCCCTCCCTTTGTCCCTTTCTCCTTCCTTACCTCCTTCCTCTTCTTTCAGTGTCTCACTCTTCTAAGATCTATTTAATTATGCCCATAGAAAAGAAAATGCTGATATCAAAAGAGCAATTCCCTCTTTTGATTTCCAATTCATTTTCCACTCTCATTCAGGAGAATAGAAATATACAAAGTAATTTGGTATATAAAATGATTCCCCATAATTTTAATCCTTTTAAAGTGCTTGTGGAGATTATCATGGTTTGATTTATTTTGACAAGGGGTGGTAAAAATTGTAAGAACAATAGTCTACTAAAAATGTTTTAAGAGCCTGTTGCTGTGTTACAGGAATGAACATTTCAAGTGTTCATAGGTTTAGGGGATGATTTTCTAATGGAACTAAGTGAATTAAAGTAATATAAGGACATGCTTTCACAGTAAATAGAAATGGACACCTTTTTTTATTAATACTTGAGGATTTTTCAGCACTACAGCCACCACATTTTTCTATTTTTCCTCTTCATTTTATTGGATTTCTTTTGCTTTTCACAGGTCAGGCAACTAGATGTCTGAGTTATAAGGGAATCCTGGAATTTCAAAAATTACTGCAGCTCAGAGACTGCTCTAACAAGAGTTTGGGAGAGGCTGTTACATTCAGCAAATAACCCACAGCAAAACTGAAGAGCAGGAAACTCAGAGTCTTACACACTCTTACATGACCTGCACTACCTCCCTCGTCTCCTAGTTTCTCTCTTTTTCTGTTAAATTTGCATCTGGACACTGTTGAATTGGGCCAAGTAGCTCGTGATACTGGGCTAAATAGTATGATAGCTATGAGATATGTAAAAAAGACAAAGCGCATTCTGTGAGTGAGACTCCACACCTAGTTAAAATCCTGTCTTTCCAGAGCAAGAGTTTTTCTCACCTCATGATGCACAGCTCTTCCATCACCAGTGTGAAGACACACTGCTCCATAACCCCGCAACATAGACACAGTTGTGAGGCCTGATCTGTCAGGAACAGGGGCACAACTAGGGAAGAGGCTGTGGCAGACAGAGCATGTGCAATGATGTCCCAGAGAACTGTATTCAAAACAACTCCGTCCTCTTCTTCCCTCACTGCAGCTGAACACACACGTTCTTCCCACTCGGAAGTGACCTTCCTCACCCAGCTCTTCCATGGCCCACATGTCTGCATTCTTACACTGGAAGTGGAAAACCATGAAAGATGAGAAGGTTATTTCTATAAGGCCAGTAATGCAATCACTCATAAGCAAATGACTTAATAACTTATGTATTGCATTATTGTGTTGCTTTTTTTTTTTCTTTTCAGAAAGTTAAGTGATAATATCCCTGATCTTAAAATTATAATATTTTAAGATTTCTTCCTATTTTTTATGTATAGTCTTGCAATGTTATATGTCAAACAGGGAATTATTGTAGTGTGTGTTTTAAATTTCCACAGTAATAAAGAATTGCAATAAGAGCACTGAAAAGAAAAGCTTCATGAATATACCTCTTCTATGGGTTTCCATTGACTTCAGAAGTATCCCACACATATTTCAGATGTCCCACTTTGGAGCAACGTATAAAAGGTCAAATTCTCACTTGCGCTATGCTGCAATACTCTTATTTAAAGTTTAATATCACCCTACTGCAAAAAATCATTAAAGGAAAAATAGGATAATTAAATATGAAGTGTTCACAAAATTTATGCCCCCTTATTGTGGGTTTGTGTTTGTAATTTTGGGTCTAAATCTTGTTCATTGATGACACTTGTTGTTATCAGTGCTGTTCAGATACATAGTGTTCTGATTAAGCCAGAGCTTTCAGAAGATACCATTTCTGGAGAACTAAGCTTCCAAAAAACCAAACAGTGGAGATGCCACTGGAAGTGCTTAAGTCTGTGAAATGCCTAACATACAGAATTCAGAGTCTAGTTGGCAGGCATCACAAGATGTCTGCAACAAATAAATACAAATTGCAAACTATTTCAGAGAAATAATGGTCTTTACAATTGCATTAAAACAGCAGAAAAATTGAGAAGAGGAAGAGGGTGAATAACAGAGCAGGTAAATGACTGATCTTTCTGTGTGGTTTTCACTCGAGCACAAGAAGAATGATTACATCCCTACAGCAGTCTTCAAAGTGTTGGAGTCAGAGAGTGGAATAGGAAATGAACTGCAGTTCAGTGACCCTCTGTGGCCTGAACAGTGGGAGCTAGTAAGCACAGCATTTCCACTTTATTCACTTCTCTCCTTTTTTTTTTTTCTTTTTTTTTTTTTAAACCACTGTCAGTAGAAGACCTTCCCCACACACTTTTGCATCATTATTTTACCCTGGAAAGAATTAAATTTAGTTGATCTATCTATGTATAACCATATATAATCTGTAAAAGTAATATCACTGTCATATATACACACAGGCTTATTACACATGTATGGTACAATGAATAACTATGTTTTCTTGGGAAAGCCTGCTTTCTGAAATTAAATAGTATACATCTGTGCCATGCAATTTTCTTTGTGTTTTATTAGTGATAAAACCATGAGTTGGTCACCTAGGTCTGTTTGAAGATATAGATACAAAGCACAGCTTTCAGCCTGGTCTATAATTTTCTCTCTTAATGGAGGTGCTTTGTCAAAGCACATGGGCAAAATATTCTAGCATCTAGCCTCTAGGAAAGGAAAAAAGAAAAAAAAAACAAACAAAAAGCAAACAAACATAAACATAGTCATAGTGTCAAAGTGCTATGTCCCTTAAAAGATGCTTGACCTTGTTATCTTGATCTATTCTCTTACTATATGTAGGAAGGGCAATATAATTTTTAATAAAAGGTTTCATGCATGTCCATCATTGTCCATAAAATGACACCTATGTATTGGTATGATAAAGTTGCATGTAAACATATCCAGAAAGTTAGCCTGCAAGACGTTGCAGTTTGTATATCCTTATAAGCAAACCAAAAGACTACTGGTGATTCAAGTGAGATTTGTCTTTGTGGGGTTTTTTTGTAACTGGAAATCCCTTGATTTTTGAAAAGGAGTTAAAGAATTTTCAGTGCATTTGTTTTAATAAAGAAGTACATCTTAATGGTATCCAGATTTACTAAACTTTTTATAAGGGTTTAGAAGGAGCTGAGATAAAATTATCATTTAAGTGCATAGGGAAATAGAGGGATGAAGTAACCATTTTTTTCCAGCAGATTACGATAGCTAATCTTCCTTTCATTCAGAAGATATGACTGGGTGAATTATTGAAGACTGTTTGTCAGGGAAAAATTTAGAAGTCAAACCTGTAGTCAGATTTTTGTCTTTCTGATGTGAGGTAATTCCTCAGCCCTCTGAATTCCCTCGGAGCCTCTACTCTCTACAGCTTCGCAACTGGGGTCTTGGTGCTGGAAACATTTATTTTTGCCATCATTATATTTAATGAAACTGAAGAGGGGGAGCTTTTGTTAAGCCAAGAGCTGTGATGGAGTCTTTCAGACAAACCTAAATTACTATTAAGAAGTCAGTATAAACCGATGGGGTGTACAGCACATACTGCTGATGTAATAACATCTACTAACGGTACTATTGCTATACTTAGTGTAATTTTTCCTCCATCACCAAACAAATATGAGGAAATAAGATCAGATTTTAGTTCCTCTTTTTTTCTAAAAAAACAAAATAATTGACTAAAAATCTTCATAGCATCTCTTAATCATGTTGTGAAGTATCAGCCAAAAAACTCCAAAACTAATATATCTGTTTTTCACAAAAAAAAAAATCTGAGACATGAAAAGAAAAACCATTGTTTTATAAGCCTATCAGAATTCCGTTAAAGTCTTACATAATTTTACAATGTTCTCAAGTTATACTTTTCTTTCTGCTATTCTATTTTTATCTGAAGACTAGATACATATTTGAAAAGCGGCATGCAAAGAACATGAAATTTCAGTCTAGCAGTCTATGTTTTTGGAAACTCATTTTAATTGAAGGTTTGTCTATTTTCATATGGTTTTCACTTTAAATCCTCTGTAGTTTTACAAGAGTCTAACTCTTCATTCCTCTTACATTTTAAATCTGCATTTTACAAAAGAAATGCCTAATATAGTACTCCCGAGAACCCAACAAAGAAGCTCCTAAATGAATAATTAAGAGGTGAATTAATGTTTTTATGATTCAAAATCTGGGAATATAAATGGAGGGATGTTGCGTCATCATGTGGGCTGCAAACAGAATAAAGGGCTGTGTTAAATGAACACTGAAAATAGAAACCCTGCCTTTTGCTCTGTAGTTCCTTGTTGAAGGCAGCGTCTTGACAATTACGCTTGCCTATATCTAAATCTCCTCACCAGAGCTGTCTTTTCCTCAGCGGAGGCATCCTAGTTCACTTCCATAATTAAAGAATCAGACCTTTCTCCCTAGACTCACCATTTCCCAGGCCTGTGGTTACTACTGAAACTGGTCCATCTCCCCCTCAACAACAGGGCCACACTAAAACCCCTAGGTCCTACGCAGTTTACTTAGAGTTATATGTGTGAAGAGTAATTCAGTCTCTCCCTGTGTGTTGTGATCGAGGCCTTAGATCATTCCTTGCACTAGACTCACACTGCATCTAAAATGATCTTCAAGGACTCCTGCAGGCTTCAAAGAAACAGATTTTGTTTATCATTTTAGCAGAGCAGCTTTACTAAAGAACAGCTCTGCAGCTTTGGAGCATGGTACTCTTTAAAATAAATGGAAAATGTAGAAACTGTGTCCTTGCTTCATAAATTTCATTCTGTCTGAACTCCTGATGTGTGTTCACACCAGTGGGCTCTGCCTGTTATTCCTGTACATCCAAAAGCTCCAGCTGACAGAGTCTTTTCATATGCAGTTTTCTCCTATGGACTTACTACCACCCATTCAAAAGACCAATTCAGTGTTATCACGGAACATACCTTTTATGTAAAGGTGAGAGGTACGTTACTGTACCTGTTGTTCGTAAAGAAAAATAAGCAGCTGGATCTGAAGAGGTTGAAAGGGCTTGATCTGATCACCAGGGAGCACAGTTTATCCTAAATAGCAGGAAAAATAACATTCTACTCCCTTTGTGTTGCCCATAAATAATTCTAAAAAGTGATGTCAACTTGTAGTGATAGGGAGTGTTTTAGCCTGCTCCATAGGAACTCCATTCCAAGAGTTTTCAGAGTGCATTAATGACAAGACCAAAGGCTATATGTAGTGCAGAGTCTGCATTACCTAGCAAAGCTTTGGACCTCCTAAGATGCTCAGTGGCAAATTTATTTCTCCTTTATGCATGACAGGCGAAGAGAAGATTGATCGACCAGGTGCTTGCTTGAGCATGCCCAGTGTAGGAAGGTCAGGGCTAAGTCTGTAACAAAATGCATATATTCTTTGCATTTAATGTCTGTACTCCTCCTCAGTTTTCCTTTGGCTAACCCAGCTGTACATTTTAGGAATCTCTCTTGTCCTTACAGGATTGAAGGTGTCTGTCCTTAATTTCACCACCACTTTGTTCTAAGTCCCTCGCACCCTTTAGTCCTGACTAGTAAAGGAGTTTGGGTCACTGCCTTATCAGGTACATCTTTCTTGCTTCTCTACAGGGGGGCCTTACATCAAACATTTCTGCTTTTGGTTTACTGGTGTCTGTATTTGGCCTACCGTGGCCTCTGCTAGTGTGTTTGACCTGTGATTCAAACTCCTCTACTTCAGGTGCATAGCATGTGTCCATTACAGATTCTTCTGCTAAGCCCAGGTAGGCTGCCTCTGGATGAGCACTGCACTAGATCTTTCAGTGGGTTTCTCTTCCCTTGAACTGTGGGGAAGAAGTTTTGTTTTCACCAGCAGGGACATGCATAGGAGCTGCAGTAGGTAGGTTGCTCTGATCTGTCCTTGGGGGAAGAAGTCCCACAAGTAAGGTATGTTGCATGTGTATCACTGCTGTGTGGCAGTTTATGATGCTTACTTAAAGAGGATTGTGTCATGTGTAAAGCTGACTGTAAAAGAAAAGTCACATGGAGTCCCACTTGGGGTCCCAGGCCCCACCTTACTTAGTGTGTGAGAGAACAGGACTTTGCTACAACGCATCGGTGGGTCTCTCAGATGCTTACTCCTAAACTTGCTTTTAGTATGAATTCATAGCTTTTCTTTCCTCTCTCCTCATTATCTCTTCTCCACCCAGAAATGATGCCTCACCTATAAAGCAAACCTTTGCAAGCTGGAACTACTGCTATCACTGGGGGGCCGTGCATCACATGGAATGATCCCATCTGGTGAGCAGAGCAAGGGTGCAAAGGCAAGGCTGCCCAGGCAGCCCGTCTTTGCTTTGGAGAAGGGACAGCTCAAGTCAGGATAGGACCGTTCCTGCAGTTTCTGCCAGAACAATCATGAACCCAGGAAGAGCAGGAAACCAAGAGGGAAAAAAGTTCTTAACTGGTCAATGAGAGACCAGTGTTCAGGAGCACTGGGATGTTTTAACGGGTGAGTGTGGCTTTTCTGTTGCTGAATAACCTGATGGTTTGTTTGTACTGACAAAGGTGTTGAAATGCGGTCCAGGCAAACCACTGCTACTTCCTAGTTAAGACATGGGCACTTAGAGCACATTTGCAGGCCCACATAAAAGCCTATTGCAGAGATTTGGTGGGTGAGAGTGTGGCTTCTAGAATAAGCTCGAAAACATTCAAAGGACTTTTTAATTTTTTTTTCTAGTAATGGCGCTTAGACCTCCTCCAAGTTGCTACTTATTAACATATGTGGCTGCTCAGTTTGAAAAACACCTTGTCAGGTCTGACTGAAGACAGGGGCCCTGCCTAACTGCTGTCACAAGAAAATGGAAGGAAAAGTTGCAGTCTGCAGCCCCTGTGTGCACAGACATCCATGAAACGGGCCTTTGCAGGGGAATGGGAATATCATGAAAGAATTGTGAGAAAGACTCCCATGTGAAAAAAGGTGCACACACTATGAAGGAAGTTAAAGCAGTGTCCCTAATCCTCATATGGCATTAGAGAAAAGAATGATTATACTGTGTGTGTAAGTTCACAAATTCACAAATATTCACATTCACAAACAGATATCTTCTTCTCCAGATCAACTTGCCTTGCAGTCTGATCCAGTTTAGCCAGTCACATGTAGATGTGTCCCTTATGGGGAGCTGAAGAGTTGTCCAGTCCCCATTAACTCAGATCAGGAGTGTAGGCACCCATTTCTGACACCAACTGTGTCAGGAGTCTAGACACATACAGACACTAACAGACACCTAAAGTGGGTATTTTAATCTGGAACTGAATTCCATCTCATATGTTTACATAACTTATGGTTCTTTTAGTTATATATATACAAAACTTGTCAAGTGAAAATTTAGAAGTCCTGGTGTGACTCCCAAAGCCGGTCTACGTGGCAGTGCTCAGATGCGAGTTTGCTGTCTGAGAAGTGCTGTTGTGACACAGCGTCAGATGGTGACCTGCCTGTTATGAGCATTGACACTGCATGTTTCTGTTACTGAGCTCAAGCTCCTACTGATGCTTGACTGCTTAAACACCTACCGGGCAGCCGAGCTCCACAGAGTTTAGCCTTCCAGTGCTGAGCATTAGCTTCCTCAGTATTTAATTGACAAGTCCTGAGTAATGGTAACCAGTAACGCATGACCAGTAAAAATGGCTTGACTGTAGTACACATTTCCTTGTATGAACTTACCCTGACAAAATAATTGACTAGTGATTTAGGACCTCCTTTTTTCCCCCAATGCAATTCTTTTCTCCCATTTCTTGTGCTCTTTATATAATAAACTTGTTTTCATTTGTGATTTCATTTGATAAAACCCTATCAGATCTGTACATGTGCCATAGCTCTTCTTGCAGATGTGCAGAGAATTTCACTTGAGGAACATCCTCAGTAAATAACTTTGCACAGCGCACATTAAACTGGTTTGTTATTTCAGCTCTTACACTTGCGGATCCCTCTTCAGCCTATCTGACAACAGATGCACTGTTACTGCACTGCAGTAATAGCATGCATATGATATAAATATAGACGCCCTTAAAAATGGTCAAAGGGGCAAAGTATGTGCATCCTTCTCGGGGTGTACTAGGAAAAGAATAGTGACAATATTATTCTGTGTTGGTGCATATTTTGGAAAGCATTTTACACTCTGGAGTCTGATCATGTGTGGACCCTGACGCTGTCCCACCACTGAAGTATTTAAAACATACGGACCTTCTGTTGCCCAATAAAGATTGACTTCAGTCTGTCCTTCAATGGTGGGCATACACTGCTTTTCCCAGCCATGAATTTTCATGAACTGCATTGCCATTAGCAATCACCCATGCCACTATCTGATATAGATGAAACTGGCTCACGAGTTCAAAAATTACTAAGGAACATATGAACAGGCACATACAAATGAACATACATACATACACCCATATGTGCATTTGTGTTGTTCAGGCCTCTTTTACTTAGGGTACTGGGGAAATGCTTGCTCTTTGAGACCAGCAAAATTAATTAAACACTTATTAAATACTTTATCAATTTACTTCAACAGGAAGAAAAGATTATGTGCAGTTATACAGAGGATAAACTTGAAAGTGTCTCTATGTCGACTCTTAAAGCATTAAAAAATACCAAGTGTATAAAAGTATGTCTAAAGCATGAATGTCAGGAATCTGGAGGACTTTTGTCAAAGAACACTCTTCGGGTAATGCAAGAGGAAAGTGATGAATGTCATACTAGAATATTAGGTAAATGTTCTTTCCTGTAAATAAGAAAATTATCTTATTGGAAATAGTAATCACTTAGGATATATTGATTGAAGTTATCTGCTTAAGTGGATCCTGTTAGCCTCAGTTTAAAGGTAGGCATTGAAATAAAGTTGCAGGGCAAATCCTCCAAGTATTGTGCAGAGCTCCAAATGTCCCACATTTCTGAACCAGCTGATTAGATAGGTTTCCAAATTCCTGCAGGTGCTTCAGATCCTTAGCCCTTGAAATCTCCAGCCCAGCTTGGCAAGGTTTGTGATCGTTTCATTGACACTCATCAATGAATAACAAGCTTGAAACAGAGATTCAGTCTTGGGAAGCAGTGAAATTGGCATAAATTACAGGAGTGCTGCAAAACCTGCTGGAGCCTTAGAGATCATATTTAGCTTGGTGAACCACTTTACCATGTGCTTTACTAGTGCTTACAAAAATATTTACTCCCAATGGAACAGAATCTGTTTTTGAAATTATTTGACATAAATGGAAGCACTTAATTCATTTTTTACTTTTTTTTCCACCATATTTATCTGTAATGATTTCTTCAAATGCTGCTTGTTTGCAAAATCTCATTTAGTTCTATTGGTTTCAGTCTCCCTACTCTTCTTCTACAATATGCATATTGTATCATGACTTATAACATAATTCTCTCTGGAAACCTGAATTTCTCATTATCTTTTTCTCTATTATTTTGTATAAGACCAATATTAAGAAGTAAAACTTATAATAACAAATTATCCATGAAATAATATCTGAAATATTAAACAGACAAATTAATAATTAACAGGTCATGAAAGGGTAGATTCTGCATTTTTCAATCAGGATTTTTTATTCAAGTTTGGGTTATTCTACAAAGCTTTTTTTTTCCTTATTCTTTTGGCTCTGTAGACACTACACACCAGCGTGATGGTGACTACCTAGGCAGTGCAAGAGTTGTTGTTGTTTGGGTGATGCTATCATATTCTTTATTAATAATTTGAAACTGGAATTTCTGTAGATGTAAAAAATCTTTCTATTTTGCCTGACACAGAAGAAAATGTGGCTGTTTTCTATATCAGTTTTCTATCAAAACTATACATGCAAAAATATCTTATTGGAAAATCAGAAGGCTTGCTCAAACTCACTCCCATATCATGTTCATTTTACACTGCCATCGCAGGTATCATGGAAGGGAAGATTTAAATATCACACTTAACCAGAATTTTGATACCATATGACAGTGTAAAATGGAACAATGTATTTTTCATGCTTATGAACATTAACTATCCAGGGCCAACTTACTTACAAATAACTTGGCTAAGAATTTAACAGCCCAGTGTGAAAGCTTCTTGAATTTTCACTCCATCCACAGGTAATCATAGTGAAGAGCTTTTTTGCCCTCTTGAAAACCTGCTCTTCCTCTCAGCAGAATGAGGCAGGATGCCATGTGGGGATGCTGGCTAGAGGAGATTACAGCAGCAGGCATCAGTACAGGCTGTATTTTCTCTTTCTGCCTAAAGCTTGGAGCTCAAGGGCCAGGGCCAAGCATTGATAAAGCAGTCATACAGTCATTGCTTTAAGCCAGGGCTCTGCAGTTTTATTGTCAGACATTATTGCCAAGCCTTAGAATTTCTCATGAACCATCAAATATTATCATTGTGTTGTTCCCTTTGCCATTGGCAATGTTGTCCACTTCCTTACCACAGCCTTACAGGGATTTAAGCCCTGCTTATTTTCACCCTATTTAAAATAAAGGAAAAAGGAAAAAACCAAAAAATCTATATTTCAAAGTTTGAAAAGGAGATTGAATCCACAGACTACCCCAGAATTGTTTCAGTTCCTGGCCTAAGGAGTTTTATAGAGTTTTTTTTTTTCACTCACAAGCAAGGAAAATAGTGATAATCTTCTGTTTATTGAAGCATTTTAATATATAAGATTTCTTGCTGACATGAACAGTAGTAAAATGCCATTCAGCATGGAAAAGGTTCTCAAAACACATTTGCACTTTGGGTGGTGACTTTATTCCCCTCAACTACTTTTTTGTTTGTTTGTTTATTATTATTTTAAAAAAAAGGGAAAAGAACTTTTTAAAAATAATTTTTGGCTATTTTACTATGTCAGGTATCACTGAGTCAACTTTTCATATTCTCTTTAACCAGTGTACAAATTTTGTAATGCACACACCAGCCTTTAAACATAAAATCAATCTGTTTCATTTTACGATGTGCTTCAAGTCTACTGTTTGTTTCCTTTCTCCTTACTTCAAAGGAAACGTGCTCTGTAAATTTATTCCCAATGCATGTGAGAATTTACTATCACAAACTAATAGAAAAATCTGATATGAAATAACACTTTAGATGTGATATTTTAGAAATGACTTTAACTCTACTTGTATGCTAGGAAGATCTTTCAACTTTAAAGAGAGGATAGCTCTTTGAAAATATTGAAAATTTCCTTACTTTGAAAATAGTATATTACACCGTATTCTTCAAATAATGATTTACAGACAAACAAACAAAAACCCACAGGTGAGTAAATAATGAGTCTGATTAAGATTTTCTTGTCTTCTTTCAATTACTGCCCTTTAAATTGCTGTTAAGTAATTACTGTTTCTATGTGGTTTATTACTACTGCATGGGATTACCTCTATGCTATTTTAATGGTAGTGTATTATATATGTACCATTTGAGTATTAAGCCACTGTTCAGCTACTAAACTACACTAGCTGTAGTTTTACATTAATGTAAAGTATTTAGTTATAAGTAGTCAAATACAGTTTTACTGGAAGACCACTTATATAAGGAAGTGAATTTCTAGTACTATGTGCTATCTGAAACATTCTTTTAAAATGTTTCAAATGTACTGGAAAGAGCATTGTCTGCCTTTACTCCCAGTACCTTTCTGTTCCAGAATTTTTGTCTTATAGTTTACAGGGTTAAATGACCAGGTTAAGAAAAGTGGAGAAGAAATGGGGTGGATAGGTATTCAGTAGTTGTGTATTTATACACATTTGTTACACATAGTGCTTTCAAAGTATGAAAACACTTGTCTTTATGGTGCCAGAACATTAGCCAGAATTTTGAAGACAAATAACTGAGCACAGTTACATTTTCGAATATTGGGTTTTAGGTGAAGGGCAGGGGTTCTTTTTTTCTTCTTTCCTGCTTTCCAAAGCATGAAGGGCAGGGGTTCTTTTTTTCTTCTTTCCTGCTTTCCAAAGCATGCAAAAAAAAAAAAAAAAAGAAAAAAGAAATAGTTAGGTCTATAAATCATGTTCTAAATAAAGATTTCACTCAAAAGTTGTAAGAAAGTTGTAAATGGAGCATTTTATTTCAGACTTATTTCTAAGCAAAAGTAATTTTAATAGCGTGCTCTCAAAATGCTGAGTTTTATAATAGAACAATGTTTAATGAAACATTGGTGGAGATTTTCCAATGCTATTATTAAATTACCTTACTTTTATAAGATTTTCACAATGGTAGTAATTACTAATTCATATATGTATTTTTTGCAGGATTATTCTTTTAGCACAAGGGGAAGATTTCATTTTATGATTTACTATTTGTGTTATGATGAAATACTGAAGTGCCCACATCAAGCATATACGTTCAATAGCATTAGACACCATGAGAATTATTAATAATAATGATAATAAAAAGCAGGTCTTGTCCCAGGAAGAGTTCGTTCTGTAAATTCACCACTAAGCATATGTAGCGTTGCACAGCAGAACTTCTGTTCTGCTACTATGCTGCAAATGCTGCTCCATTTTATGGGAAGCTGTGAATTTATTTAATCAGGCTTTCATCCTCAGACCAGTTCCATATGGGCAAACCCCTGGAACTCTGGAAAGATACACTGACCTCAATGAAATTCCACCCTGGATAAGCAGACATCCAGATGGAGCACTGCTGAAGTCAGAAGGGCTATATACAAAAGCAAGATCCTGCTTTACATGACTCATTTTATTCAATAGCTATGGGAACAACATGGTAAGTGCATAAAATAGTTAAGAATCTCTTCCTAGCACTCATTCAGTCAGGAGAAATAGTTGCTGTTCAGTAGAACCTGACAGCAATAAGGTGAGATACACCCTCACATCTATATGCCTAGCTAAAATGCTAATTTTGAAACCATTATACAAATGAAGAAATCTTTTGTTATTGCTATATTCCCCTCTTCATCTGTGAATGCAACAGCAGTCAGCACTATCATATGCTGAAGCATCTAAAAGTGGTTTGAGGTAAAATTCCCCTTCTCACAGGGAAGCTCCAGGTCAGTGCTCCAGGTTCCAGCACCCAACCTCAGCTCCTTCTGCGAGTGATTTGCGAAAAAAGCTGATAAAATGAGGGTAGGAGAAAGAGTGAGGCTCTTCCTCCCCACAGTCCTCCTCATAATCTGGAAACGTCACTAGAAAGTTGTTTGTCCTGCAAGTACTATAGTAACTTGAGTTGGTTTTAATAGATTTGGGAAGGAAATGGAGCATGAAGAAACATGAATCTTTTTCTCCATGCATTATTGAATGCTGATGCACTTTTGGAGGGCTGATGCACTTTTTGGAGTGCTGAAGACTCAGATGCAGCAAGTCTGCTCTCCTGGTTTGGGAGCAGGGACATGAGCCTGTGCTTCTTGTGCTTCATCTGAGGGCTTTCCCCCGATGTCAGCCAAGCACTTCTCCATCATTTCTTGTAACTATTCTATTTTGTACAAAATCATTCCTTATAATCCAAGGAGAGTCATGCTCTATTCCTGTGACTACAGCAGATATCCCACATCATACCCAGGGTCAGGATCTTAACATCCTACAATTCTGACAGAAGAGGTCAACTTCAGCATGGTCACAGTCATGACTCTAGAGTAAGATATTAACTTGAGACATGAGGAAAAGGGACAGATTTGAACCTGGGTCTTCAATCTCCTAAGTGAGTGCTCCAGTAAACACCAAGGAGCCTTCTCTGCCTGGGAATCAGAGAATCAAGAGTGGCTGAGGTTGGAAGAGACCTCTAGAGCACCTAGTTCAACCCTCCTACTCAAGCAGGGTAAATAACGGAGTGCCCTCAGTGTTAATTTTTGCTGTTTAATTTGTTTTGTTTTGTTTTAACTGGTTCATCCTTGTGACAAGTTCATATTCTGATGAGCTGAACATGTCTAATGAAAACACACCTCATAAGAAAGGTTCATGACCAGTTATAATTAATACACTGTTTTGTATTATACTGTTTCATGAAGTTTTAAAAGTATGGCCTTAGGGATAATCTTTTAAATAGTTTTTGTTAATTGATAATGTTATTCAGACATCTCACTTTTACCCCAAACCCAGTAATATGCATGAGTTGCATTAATGCAGCAATTATTTAGATCACTTTTAAAAGTGTCTCCATTTTTTTCAAAGTCTTTTTACTTAAAATATTTTATAATGCTTTTATGTTTCTGAATCCTTCTCAAATAACAGAGAGGTTTTTTTTCATGTATTATTTGGATAAAGACATTTCAGAATCCCTTTAGAATTACTCAGTTTGGAAAACATCCTATAGACATAATTTGCTGGAGGCAAGCTAGCAGTGCAGATTAAAAGTTTACATGAAGACAACAGACAAACCAGAATTACCAAAAAAGAAGAACCTTTTTATTGGGCCTAAAAGACCTTTATTTAGTATCTCCTCAAAAACTAAAAAGTATTATTACATATACTATAAACTATTGATCTCTGCTCATTTATTATGTTCTCTATTAGTATTCTGTGCTGAATGATAGAATATTTCTCATAGATTCTCAGAAACACCTTATAGCTTCATCAGAATTAGGCAACTCTGCCTTAGATGATATCAAATGAAATAAAAAGAAGAAAAATGGTTATTCCTAATTCTAATTCTAAACACCTAATATTAGAAAATTATGTATAAGTATGTATATGTTCTTATGCATAGGTAATAGCCAAGAAACATTTTGACAGTCTTGAAAAGAAAACAAATTAATAAATAAATAAATGAAAAGCATTGAGATTTGTAATAGAATTTGTTCGTCCCTGTATGTTACTTTCAGCATGTCATAATATCTTTCAGAGTAGGATAAATGGATATATTAGACCAGATTACTGTCTAGTATGTCTCCTGACTTTTAGTTATGGACTCTGATATATATATTCACTATTTTTTTTTCTGAAATAGAAGGACATTATCCTAGTTCTACCTTTCACACTAATATGAAATTGTTGTTGCTTTGTAAAAATATACAGTGGAGTGTATGGTTTTGTTTTGTATTACATATTCCCAGAAATATCTAGAAAAACTCAAATCAGAAAATAAAAATATGAAGTTAATGTTGTATTACCATCACTAAATCTTAAATAAAGATATTTTCTTTCCTACATAACATGGAAAGAGGTAAAAATCCATCAACATTTCTGGCTATGATCCTGGGACTGGACATCTTAATTTTTAGCTGCTTAACTTGAGACATCTGAAGCTTGCAATATCCCCTCAGGGTATTGGGGACTATGTCATGATCTGGCATGGTGTCCTACAGTGAGAGCAATTCTTCAAGCATTAAATAATGTCACCATGCAAGTGCTGGTTCCAAACTATAAGAAAGGAGAGGCCATTCTCTGTTCACATCCTTTTCCTGGCAAAGGTAGCATTGTGAATTGACTAGGGCTGTGGAACATGGCATTAGAAATCTTTTCTTTATCAAAGGTAAAAAGTCATCTTTTATATCAATCTTTTTATTTCAGTGCCTCTCCCTTTTCCTCTCCTTCCACTACCTGAAAAAAAAAATGGTAAACAAATCATATCAAAGCTTGGGGTATGTCCAGAAGATTCTCATTGCTGGCTAATTCTCATAACTCTTTTAATGTTTGCTTCATATTTTACCTGAATTAAGTGAACTTCTGAATGGCCTGCTCAATCAGACAGCTTCATAAATCTCAGGAAACAATCTTCCTTTCTTCCTTCCTTTGGCCATTGGTGTTTCATAAGCAGTATCCATACTGAGCTTCAAAGTTTAATACAGTCAGTCTGGTGTTATCTTCATCAGTTAGGAGAAAGGTGGTGTTTACCAATGGTAAAAATTGTTTCTTGGCTGGCTCCCAAAAAGCGAAACAGCCTCTGTTTGTTCAAGTTTCCGGAGACTTGGTGAGTCGCTGCCATGCAGCAGATGTGTGTGTCCTCAACATGGCCATGCCTACGCGAGCTCCCTCCCTCACACATCCCCACGGCACTGTCTGGACAGCACCTTCTCCCCGGCTCTGTGGACATGGACATGGGGTAAAGTTGAACATGCAGCATAGCAGGAGGTGGCTGCCCTCTCCTTTCCTTAACAAGCATCTTACCTCCACACTGCTTGAGAAAGCTCAAGTCGCTTAGGACACCTGGCCAGCCGTGGAAGAGCTGTCATCACAGAATCACTGAGCTTGGAAGGGACCTCTAGAGATCATCTAGTC
This sequence comes from Eudromia elegans, assembly GCA_003342815.1. Classification (NCBI taxonomy): domain Eukaryota; kingdom Metazoa; phylum Chordata; class Aves; order Tinamiformes; family Tinamidae; genus Eudromia; species Eudromia elegans. The sequence goes on along the minus strand of PTEX01000059.1, from coordinate 3,322,868 downwards.
CAACCCTCATGCTCAAGCAGGGACACCTAGAGCCCATGGCACAGGATGGCATCCAGACATCCTTGTCCTTTCTCCATGTGAACTAGGAAAATGTGACAGATGCTTTGGGAAACCCATCTGCATCCCTACAGCATCCCTGAAGCAGCCTACCAAGGTTTTCCTACTGTGGAATGGACAGCTGCTTGCCAGAGGTCTCCAGGATGCTCACTGCTACTGCTGACAGAAATACATGCCAGGTAGAAAGTATCAAGGAGCTTTGGAGACAGAGAGTAAGCCTACCTGAGGGAGCACAGTATTAATTTAGTACTTTTGTAACAGAATGTTTAAATGAAGGAGAAGTGAGACTTTCTCCCAAAACCACAGCGCAGAGATTTCAAACATTCTTTGACAACCTCATTGTTTTCTTTCCCAATTTCCAGACATGGGACATCCCTCATCCCTCTGCCCCCTGCTCTGACTCCCCGTGGAGCTCCCTACTTCCCCACTCTGCAGCTGCACTTGTTTCAGAGGGTGCTGCCACCAACAAGCACATTTGCCTTCATGTGATAAGATTGCAGATAATCATATCATTGATGCAACACAGAAAATGGGAAGAAAAAAAAGAAGAAGAAAAAACATGAAGGTTCCTAAAATTTCCATTTCCATAAATCTTGCCTAAGGCTCCAGCTGGAACTGTCCTAGAGGGGCCATGTACAGTATAGTACAGTATATTCCCTTACTGCTTCTTTAGCCAAATAAATTTTGTTGATGAGTCATGTGGGCACAGCAGAGCATTTCAAAGACCCATCTGGCAGAATAAAGTCACTTGCCTTCAAAGCATAGCGTATCTCAAAAGGTTCAGCATTTGGATTTGGTTTGAATTCTTGGATCCTTATCTGAATTCCCAGAGACTGTGTATCAGGCTTTCTTGTGGAATTTCCATCATTTCAGCTTCTAGTCAAAGCCATGTAATAACACAAGAAAGCTTTTTCACCCAGTCTTTCTGTTAAAGCCAGAAGTGTAAATCAGGGGGAAAGGACTAGTACCCAAATAACAGCTCTGAATATTTCGTTCACTTTTTGTTCCAGACATAAACCGATGTTTGAACTGCGCCAATTGGCTATTTATATATACATATATACATACATATTTATACTCTTATTTCACTGATTTCATCATTTTATGACTTATTCCATTCAACATTATCTTCACATATCCTGTGTTTTTTACTAAATTATCAGGTTAATTTATGTTTATGTTGAAACTTGGCCATACTGACTTCTACTGTGGTAGAAGATAGGTCATGGAATATTTGGACATAATTTGCAGGTCCTCTTGAATGAGTTCAAGTTCATCCGAATGTCTCATTTTAATCAGTTTCTGAAAGAAAGAATCTGTAAAACCTGATTTTCAGAAGTACAGAGAATCTCCTAGCTCTCTGAAAGCAAGTGGCAATACAGATGATAATCATTAGTTCCATAATTCTCTTTTATTTTTCCCCACAGGACTTAATCTCTTATAGTATCCAAATGCAATGAAATATCAATTGGCTAGAAATTATAATAATAAAATTTTGAGAATGCTCTTCAGGGCTAGATTATGTCCAGTGTGCCTGACAGTTTACACACTGAATCAGAGAAAGGCAATGCATCACATTTATCAAGCTCTTATAAAAGACTAAGTTCTGACCATAGTTTCTCTACCAAAATAAGAATAAAATGTTTCTTCTTAATGTACCAAGTACCATGAATTGGTGAAGAAAATATTTCCAAAAAGTACAGTCAGGCTTTTAAAAATTCTTTATTTCACTCAAACTTAAACCAACTTCTATCTACTTTGGGTTTTTTTCAGGGATGTGTGAGTAAAAGTGGTGTGGAGAAATATATTAGAGGCAAAGGAGGACCACTCAAAATTTTGCTTTCGGGGACAAAATTAACAATGGAAGAAGATTAGGGTGCCTATATTTTTGGCAATATTTTACTTAAATTATTCTTGGAATGATGCAGTACTTTTGATTATGACAATAGTGTCAGTGTACACATTTGACTATGCTGAAAAAGATTTGTTTTAAGAATTACACAGCAACAATGCAAATTAATCAGTTCTCAATTTATCAGGATAAAGGCACAGATTAGTAGAAGACGAAGTACTATAAAGTTGCTAGTTGATATGTGATGTAATCACCGAAAGAGAGTCCATAAATTACTTTTTTCTTTAATAGTGTTTGGATAGGTGAAAGCCGGTGAACAACATAAGTACTGAGGAAAATTAAAAAAAAAAAATTGGCTTTTCAAACAAAAACCATGATAGTATCGAGTGGCTTCAAGCTTTAGTTTCTTCACATTATACTCTGTCACATCTAAGTGCAAACTTTGCCGATGGCAAAGGGAAATACAAAGGTGTTGACAGTTAACTATAGCTAGCCACCTGGCCATCTATTACACCCCAGATGTGAATTGTGAGTTTTATATTCTTCATATTTGAGGAAAATGCTTCTTCTGACGTTCTTGAGCAACACTTAGCAACTGAAGAAATCTACAGACTCTTTGCTTTGAAGAACTTGTCATGCTGGTGTGGACCTATGAAAGAACGGTGGGGGCACAGCAGAACTGAGGACTGTGTACTATATTTTTGCCATCTGCCTCCTTGCAAATAGTATACCTACGGTATTTCAGTAATTGCCTGATCTCCAGAAGTCCTTTTACATTTACAGAATAGTTATTTCATAGTGTGATTTTCTTATTTTGCTCTGCCCAGCAAGTGTTCAACTGATTTGGGAAAAAAAAAAAAAAAAATTCTCTTCATGAAGTAACTTAAAAGTGCTTTTTTTCAGTTAGAGCCTCCGTCTATCCAAAAGAGGGTCAAAATACAAGTTTGTGCTCAGTACGACAAAGACCAGAGGCTTAGCCTGGCCTCTCATATCCTCCTTTAGCAGACTGCTGGAAAATCCAGAACTTCCTTGATGTGCCCAGGAGAAGTTGCTATGCTTTGTGACCAGTACAAAATACTTCTTAGAGGAACCTCATCATCAGTTTTACACCACAAGGAAAGAAATCAATCTAAGTCTGGCATGCTGGATTATTTGTATTTTTTATAGGGAACAGAATAACTTCAGTAAGAGTGCTAAGGCACAGAAGTTTATCTAATACCTCCTGATGACAGTAAACAAATACATGACATATATAGGATTCTCAGTCAGAGTGAGATAGGGTATCTCAGATATCTATACGTATACCTTGGTGTATAGGGTATTCACATCAATGTAAATCTTGATGTCCTACTTACTGCATGAATGATCTGGTCATTAGAGTGAAATTACTGAATCATGGTTGCGTCTCTCTCATCATTTTTAGCCCAAAATGCTGTCCTTGTGGTTACAAATTTAATACATTCTTGGCAGAGCTCTGATATATATGATGAAAAGGTTTCATAAAATTTTTGAAAAGATTGTGTAGAGAGGAAGTCTGGGAAAATGAGGAGGAGAAAAACTGCATTATCTGATTTATAAAGCAGGATTAAAGCAAGTGGCAGCTGCTCTAAAATAATGTCCACCCTTTCCCTTCTATTTCCATGTTGTGTCCCTGTCAGCTTTGTGAGATATAGGAAAGGATGACTTGGATAGGAAGAGAGGTGAAAGCTAAATTATTTTCTGGTAAAATTTTACTTAGGTTTGTTTTTTTCTTTTCTTTTGTACGCAATCACCCCACCTTCCCCCACCTACCCCCTCCCCCCCCCAAAAAAAAAATCTTCAAGGCCTGATTCTTACTTTTTTACCAAGGCATCTCTACACCATTTTGACCTCAATATGAAAAAAAGGAAAAAAAAAAAATCAAGTTCCTTGACACCATCAGAGTGCCAGAAGGTGTCCAAAGAATAAATGAGAATGCTATGGGCCTTTCACTTTTAAAACCCACAGTCATATGTCTTTTCATCTGCTTCATGTCTCTTCGTCGGGTTCTCTTCAGAAGCTCCACTTAGCAGCAGTGGCACCTACAGGATGGAAGGCAGTGGAAGCTGCTATATCTCAGGCAATCGTTTCACATGATCAGAGAGATGCTCTACTGCATGCTGACAGTACACTTGGCATTAATTCCTAGTCGCTGCACAAAATTAAAATGCATTTTGTAATTTTGATGCAATATCTGGCACACCAATAGCTTGCTTCTGCCTTAACTCCACACTTAAGATATGCATAGCGTTTGCTGGAAGGAAAGGCTCTGTTTGTAGGCAAAGCTGAAAATTCACCACAAGACACAAGCATCATCCAACTGTCAAAAACAGTTTTTTCCCTCGCTGGCAATGCAATTTTTTGCCCATTTTTTACCTTTCATGCTTAACTATGAAGTATGGCATTTTATAAAAAAGTTCTTGAGGTCATTTAAATATATTAAAATCATGTTAATAATAAGAAAAAAAAAAAAAAATTTAAAAAAAAAAAAAAAAAAAAAGAAGGAAAAAAAAAAAGGAAAAGCGTAGTGCAGGGTAACCTCGTGAGATGTACATCTTGTCTGGCATGGTCTTTTTCCAGTTCTCTTTTTTTTTACTTTCTGGGTAAAGCAGCATTTTTCCTGCTGATCACTCTACTACTGAAGCATGAATTTTAGGGCTTGTAACATTAGACCATTTTTATTGATCTTCATGAGTTTTCAGTAGGGACTTCAAGGTCATTTGGTCACCAGGGTTAACTTTGCAGCAATGAAAAGCAATAAATGCTTTCAGGATAGGCAGGTATTTATTATGAACATTTAATTTCCCCCAAACTGCCATACTTGTTAGAAAGTATTGAAAAAATAAGTTCTTGTTTCCTTTGACATGTCCTTTCTTTAAGCATTCTTCTTAACTTGCTGCCCCTGTGACCCCCTTAGTAGCAGATACAATTCATTTCTTATGCAGACTGACAAAAAAGATGCATGGTATATGGCACTGCATATCTTTACTTCATTATTTCCTCATAGCAAAGACTTGAAACTGTAATGTGTGAGAAAGAAAAGGTGCCAACATGACATTTACTACTGCTAATATGAATCTGATTAATTCTACAACAAGAAACATCATCTTAACTCTTTATATTCTTTTGTGTATTTTTGATTTGAACCAAATTGATAAATCAGAATATTTTGACAAATAACATATACTCGTAGCCCTTGTTGAAGCAAACAATATCACAACCTAGTCATTTGCAGTAAGTTTATTATAAGGGAAGCAAAAGGCAGTAATTCAACAATATTTACATTTGTCTACTAAGATGAAATCTGTTTTATATAGATCATTTAAAGTATATTTAGCCATAGTTACACTTTATTTTTAGGGGAGAACAGTGAAAGTCAGAAATAGTTTCAGTGTGCTTCACTATGCCTTTTCCTACAGTGTTATTTTGTGATTCACCATGTTTCTGTGAAGAAGCCTTTCTCACAAGGAGCTGTTAGGAAAATCTAATTATTTTATTTATAACTTCTTTATTAATTCAAAATACTTGCTTTCTATTTACAACTTGTACATTCAAGAAGTGACCTCTTTATATCTCAGTGATGCAACTTTTTCTTGGCTTACAAAATCAAAATGATTATGATAACATATTTGGGTTTTTCTGATATCTCATTGAGTAACTTGTTTTGGATTTGTATTTTAAAACACTATCTGTCTTTCTCTTCTGAGATTGTGGTGGGCAGCATGAGAAAAATTAAATGTTGTAGTTTCGCTTCTTCGATATGATTTCCTACTCCTTGTAGGTTTGGCTGAAATGTCAAAAATGTGGAAACTGTGAAAAATAACATAGAATGTACAGAAATGTATACTCATAAGAAAATGTTTTTCATTAAGGAGGAAAAAAAAAGAACTGGGTACAGGAAAGAAAAAACTGTATTTGATCTATATATGTATAATGTTTCCCTTATGTATAACATATATATTTAAACATTTATGAAAATGTAAAGAAATAACCCAGAACATTCAAACACTGTGATATTTTTAAATGCAGGATGACAAACATCAGATTCAGATGTTTGATGACCTTGTGAGTAGAATATTTTTCTTGAAATCATTTCTTTTTATTCCTTTATTGGATCAAATTTAAAAAGTCCATAGAAATATTACAGTGCAGAAAAATAATCTGGCTGCTAACGCAACTGTCTGAACATAAAATATGAAAAAGGGGAAAAGAAGAAAATGAGAGAAAGAAAGAATTTATGTGCAAGTATTGGAGGAGAATAAATAACATATTGCCAAAGTCCATGGACACTGGTAAGCAAGCGAGGTTAGGACTGGCTGTTGCTTTGTAATACCTAAGCAATACAAATAACTTTGAATGCAAGCAAATGACACACGGGTCAGGATTTTAAATGTGAACACATGCTCCAGAGGAAACCATACAGGAATAAAAGTTGTTCCTGTTTTGTTAGTTTAGAATCTGAAAGAAGCTTTTGTGTGTAAAGATGTAACCGGATCCCGTGCCTGGAGCCATGCCCCGTGGTACACAGACCGCTGTGTTTATTCCAGTGTACCAAAGGTAGCAAAACTTGCAGCCCTTCTATCTCCAGGCTGGCACTGGCTCTTGTGAAATGGGATTTATTTTTACTGGAATGATACCAAAATGATCCTTTCTTATTGTTCTGCAGGGTAAGTCAGAGTGTGAGCCTTGCTGAAGGTAAATCTCGATGATCGTTGCTTAAAAAAAATAAATAAATAAAGAGCAGTTCTGTTTCAGTATTATAAACTCTACTCTTTGAATACCTTCCAGAAATCTGCTGGTTTAATTTCTTAGTCCCATCTGTTTCCCTCTCACTGGCTATATTTGTTAGTATTTCCTCAAGCAGCATGTTGTATTGCCCTTACTGTGCTGGAGGAAAAGGGCATAGATTGATCATTTTACAGGACAGGGAAACATTTATTTTGGGCTGGAGTGCAGTGCATTTCCTTGCTTCCTGCCCAGAGTTATAGGGAAAAGAAAAAAAAAAANAAAAAAAAAAAAAAAAAAAAAAAGAGGCAGCAATGTCAGGAGGGCCATTAGGCTGCTTATCTGTCTTTCTACTTTGGCACGTGAAAGCTCCCAGCTCAGCACGCCATGTGTCAAATCTATCATTTGATATGTCAGGAACCATTATTCCCTCTTTTGTCACCAGTTTTGACCAAAGGATGAAAAATTGCTGTCTTACACAGACAAAATTATTGCTGAAAAAAAGGGCAACTATGGCACATAGGAGCAGGCCAAGGTGAAACCTGGGGAAACTCTCCTTAGATTAGGTCTGGGTTAAGAGAATATTGATCTATGTGCTAAAAACTGTTGATCTCTCTCTGAGCAGCGGATGACAAATTGTAGCAAACAAAAAATTGAGTGTCTCCAAGGACATTTGAGCTGCTCTCTGTTTTCTGTGAGTATTTGTTTGGTTTGTGGGTTTCGCTCTAGGGATTTACACTAAAATAAGCAAATATTAAACAGAAAGGAAACAGCCACAAATGATACAGTAAGAAACTACAGGAAGACTATGGTCAGTTAGAAATTAGCCTGGATATTAAAACTGATAAATGGCTTAAGTGTAAGAAAAAGCATGTATTAACTGCAGAAGTTTAGCATATTGATATTTTTGTTAGGTGTTTTAGGCCAATTTATTTTCTTTGCAATGTTCATGCAGTTTTTTCTATAGCAAATGGGGTGTCATCTATACTTCCGATATTGGAATATTTTTTCATATTACTTTCTGCAGCATTCACTTCAAGCATTTTTAGCAGCACAAATCTTGTGATGCTCCATATATGTAATTCATAAACAAACTGTGTTAATGACAGTAGTTAGCAGAGGCTGCATAACTTGAGCATCTCTTGAAACCAGCAGTATCTCCTCCTTTCCTTCATTAAGTATACCCCAAAGAGTGGAAGGGTGTAAAACAGAATTTATCTCCTATGCTCAGATTAGACAAGTAGCAGAAGTTGCTGGTTGACCCAGCAAGCAATCAAGCAGAACAAATCAATTTTTCAACTAACAGAAGAGATGAGGCAGGTAGGGACCTCCCAGGAGAAGGGATCCTTTTGATGAAAAAGTAAATTCTGGCCAGAAGTTTGTTTTACTCCAAGTTTTATCTTTTTTTCCTTTTTTTTTTTTTTTTTTTTAAGTTTGGATTAAGTTGGAAATAATGATCGAGAAAGACTCCTTTGGCCTCTGGGGACCCGAGGCATGCTAGGAGCCAGTGCCATACATAACCAACACCAGAACAGGGATTTGCTTTCACAGCGTTGGGACCCAGAACAAGTGGGACTCTCCAAGTTTGTGTTGGCATGAACCTCGGGCCTCCTAAGGCCATCCTGTGCAAACAATACCAGTGATTCAGCGTCTCTTCACTGTGCGTCCCGCCCCCAACCCCACACTCGGCTGCCAACAGTCTTGCATTTCCTGCAGCCTTTCTCCAGTTGGCAATGCTGTCTTGCAATCCGCTGGCTCTCCCGTTTCTCTCTCCTTCCTGCTGGAGGAGTTGTGGACAACTAATCTGCTTGCTCCCTGGAGCTACACCAGCGCAGGAGCATCATGGGATAGATGTGGCTGACACATACCGCTCTGGACCTTGCAGTGAGCAAGAGATGTTAAAGGTCCATGGAGATGTTAAGGGTCTTACTTGAGTTGTACTTGTAAAAGCAGAGCTCATCCAAGTTCTCATCTGAAAGACTTCCCCTGCTGCAGAACATCAGTTCATCAAAACTGAGAGTGGGATACTCTTTGGAGCTGGCTCCATTTGGATGAAGTTGCAGCTGACTCCTTGCTACCTTCCCGCCAGCTCACCTGCTTCCTCACTTGGCAAGCTGCCCTCGAGCTAACGGGAAGCCATATCTCCACTCACAAGCTCCTCAACTCACAGGCACTGTCACCCTCCAGCACCTTGCCTGATGAACTGCTATGGAGGAGAAGCTCCTTCCAGGGACACATGATCTTTTAAGAGGGCTCTGATATTCCAGACCAATGCTTAGTGTAGTCTTTAATGCTTAGTGTGGCATCCTAGCATGGAAAAGTAATTTAGTGCCACAAATTTCTAGCAATGAATATTTGGTTTGACTATTTTGAGACTAAGCAATCAAGTTCTGGCATTCTTTGCAACTGGCCAGAAAACAGAGACATGTGAATAATGAAAATATTACATCGTTGTCATCTGATATTTGGGGCTGTCTTGCAGGTAGAAATTCTTTGAATATTTCAAACATATTTTCAAGGAAAAATATCTCATTTGAAAATGATAATTTTCCCAAACAGTTCAATTGTGGCAATTTCACTCCTCCTCTCTTACTTGTATGAGATAATTGAAATGTATAGAAAAAAATATTTTGCTGCTTAAAAAGCAGAACCCACACAAAATGTCAGTTCAGAAAAAGAGCATAAATATTTATTTCATTTCTGCTTTTCCAGACAGGAAAAAAAAAAAAAAGAAAGTTTGAATCATTTGGTTTCCTTATGTGAAAGAGGAGATTCAAATTAAATTATGTTTTTTCCTCCCTCCGTGAAGTCTGGATAAGTGACCAGCCAGATGTGCTGGTCCCCCTCTTTGTGCATTGCCTGCAGCGAAGTTAAATTCAGGTGGATGAGGTGGGCAGAGAGCAACTCTGGGCACATTTCTGGTGAAATATGCAGACTCTTTAGAATGCGCAAGCCTGCGAATGTCCTTTGTTGGCAGCTGCTCTGAGGATCCGCACAGTCTGCTATTTAACATTTTCCTTCCCCTTCCCAGGGAAAAATACTGGCTCACTGCACAGGTTAGTCACATATTCTTGTGGGTATATGCTGCATTTGACTCAGTTCTCTGAATGTTTTGGGAGGCTGTGTTTTTGCTTGTATACTGCCAAGAAGATGCAGAACATTCACCTGTTAACTTTCCATTAGGGATAATCTCACAGGTTGGCTGGCCGTTCACAGTAGGGTATAGTCGGACAAGACAGCTGAGCCAGTGAAGGAGCTCGATACCATCAAAAGAGGCAGCCCTGCCTCCTGTCCCCTCCCACCCTCTTCCAGTCCCTCAGCTCATTTTCTTCTCTGGTACCCATTTTGGCTCTTCTCTGAGCCCTCCATAAGCCAGCTCCACTCCCTGAACTGGCAGAACATCGCTCATGTTTTTTTGTGGGTTCACGCTCCATCCCCTTAAGGGCCCTAACTGGCTTATCAAAGACTCATATGAGTGTAGAGGCATGGGAAGAAAAGTGACAGGAAGATACACTAAGGAGCAAAGTGTAGTGTGATGAGAAGAAGGGAAAGAGCATGAGGAAGACTGATAAGCTCAGACTTTCTCATGGATGAGATGATGGACTGTAGTGCTGTCATACTGACATTTCTCAGACATATTTGCATCATCATTCCCACATGAGTGATGGTGTTTGTCCTCACAGTCACAAAAAGAAGCTTAATTCCTCTTTCTCTCCATAGGGATAGACCTAACAATGCAGATACATATTTAAATCAGGAATGAACTGGGGAGAAAAGAGAGGAAAGAATTCCCCTGTCCCTTCTCCCTATTGTATGTGGGAGAAAAAGGGCTGCACAACACTGTTCATCTCCACTCCTCCAGCTCTGCCTACCTGGACTAACGCCAGCACCAGGACAGGGCAACAGGAAAAAAAGAACTAAAACCTTCTCCTGCCTTTCATGTTTGAGCTGCAGCTACAAAGATATATGACTTCTTGGCTCCAAAACATTAATACGTTTCCTCTTTTTACGTGTCTCACAAAAACTTCACCGTTGTGAAAAGTATCTCAGTGTATTACAGATATAGTCCACAGCTGTAGACATAGAAAGCAAGTGTGCTTGTTGGCTGTTGCTTTCCGCGTATGGACTATTTTCCTTTCTGCTCTGGAATCCTCAATTTTCTTGTATTCTAATCATGCCCAGGCTGAAGGCTTTGAGTCCCACAGAGCAGTCTCATTGCTGAGATTAAAAGACTTCTGCAAACTGTGAAAGTGGTGAGTACTTCCCATGCAACTTTGCCTTTCCAACCCTCACTTGTCTCTTGGAAACTCTGACGAAAGTAGAAGCATGTTTGCTTATTATAAAGGCAGAAGTCGTGTCCTCAGATTTAATGCTTCCTTACTTCCAGGGAGTGTCTCACAAATGGAGCATCCTTGACTTTAGAGGGCATGATGTGGTGTCACATACAGGGCTGATACGAATGAGGAAGGCAGTGAGGGACAGGGGCTGAAGTGATAGGTGTGCTGTGAAGGTATGTGCTTCCACGCTTTCCAACACGAGCTCCAGGAGTCGGCCAAATTATACCTCAATGTATTGTACAAGTCGAGTCTTGAAATTAAATTCTCAGTCAGGAACTTATGAAATGCAGCTTGTAGATTATATATACTAGTAACTATTAACATGGATAAACATGAGTAGATGATTTTGTGATTTTCACTGTATTTTAAGTAAAAGATACTTCAGTGTTATGGCATCCTTACACACGTAAGCACGCTGGCTTCTTCCTTTTTAGGTCCCTAATTTGCTATCATTGCTCTCAATTTAAAATTGCTTTGTCTTCTTCCTGCCACCAGCCTATGAGTGGCATGTGTTTGTGAGATTACGTCAGCTCTAGATCACAGAGTCCCAAATATTAAGATCTGGAAAACACTTAGGAGGCCATCATGTCAGTCTTCTTGATAGCCAAGGATTGTTCTCTTTGGCTTAGAGTGTTTCCATCAGTACGGTATCTGAGTGCTTTCTAGAAGTGCCTCACCGACAGCTGTCATGTATGATTCATGATTTCTTCAGTCTTTTTCCAAGGGAAAATATGTTGCATGTATTTAAAAAACAGAACTATAAAAACAAAATATTAACTATATTACCTGTAATGCTATATACATCTAATAGAGCTTTTTCTAAGCAAGTAGCACATCAGTAACCAAAGTGTAGTTGTAATACTAGTTCTGAAGTTCTTGCCGTAGTTGTACTTTTGAGGAAAAGTATTGTGAAGAGAGAAGTTTAGTGACAACTTTCCACATCTTGCATTCTGCTACCTGAACCTTAAAGTATACATTTTTTGTGCATATTTCCTCATTCCATATACTATCTTATCACATTTCTGTTTCCATGTTTCAGTCTACATTTGTGATGCTTTTACTAAATAAAGATAAACATTTTCTGTAGATATACTCCTACATAGACACAACTAAAACATAGACATTGACATTGCTTCTTTGTTTTTGCTCTTTTCCTCAAAATCCTTTTCCTCTTTCATATTATGTCAAAATCTCCTTATTCTTAAGATATCTTAGATGCCATAATTTCCATGACAGTCAAAAAAAAGTGCTTTAAGCAATTATTTGTGTGATAATTATTATTATTCATTATAAAGCTATTTATCTCCAATTCACATATTAACCAGATTAAGAAAAAATGGTCTCCTGCAGCTTATGACCTGTAGACTCCAAAGACATAAGCTATCCATTAGGGAGTGTGTGCTTTCCTTCTGCTCTAGGCAAAGATTTATGAAAAAGTGGTGTACATCAGTCTTTTGCCTCATTTTTTTTCTTCTGTTTAATACAGTATTGAGTTTTCCCTTTATGTAAAGGGCCAGAAAAGGACTAATGTACCACTTTAAGGCAAATTCCTTATTTTTTTATTGGTCTCCCTCAGCTCTTGTGCATGACTGTGTGAATGTATATATACTCTGTTCTACTTTAATCTTACTACACTGGTGCATGTTTATTGCCATATGAAATGTAACTCAATACAGCTTATAGCCAAATGATTATCAGCAGTGATGTATAAAATATTTATTTAAAAACTTGTAAATAAGGCTAGGAATTTGTTAGCATTAAAAATGCATGGGAATAAATTGTTAAGCTATTTATTTGTGCCTGGACATTTGCAGGATATAAAAAGCAACTTAACATGACTTTACAAATCAATCGGTCTGATTGGCACCACAGTAATGGTGGTATTTCTGTACAGTACTTCAGAGAGAAGTTGAAGATATTCATACATCTTAGTTGCATTTCTGTACCCAAATATGTTGAGATGTCTTTTGTGTGTAGGCAGAGATTTTGGATTTCTTAGGGTTGTTATGTTTGGTTTGGGGAAAACTTTGAAAGCTTTGGAACAACTTTTATGGTGGAAGTACTGATTTTATTTTATCATAGAATCATAGAATGGCTAGGGTTGGAAGGGATCTGTAGAGGTCATCTAGTCCAACCCCCTGCACACGCAGGGTCCCCTAGAGCATGTGGCACAGGGTGATGTCCAGGCGGGTTTTGAAGATCTCCAGAGAAGGAGACTCCACCACCTCGCTAGGCAGCCTGTTCCAGTGCTCTGTCACCCTCACCGTTAAGAAATTCTTCCTCAAGTTCCTGTGGAACTTTTGGTACCTCAATTTGTGGCCGTTTCCTCTAGTTCTGTCACTGGCCACCACTGAGAAGAGGCCAGCCCCATCCTCCTCACTCCCTGTCTTGAGATATTTATATACATTGATCAGATCCCCTCTCAGTCTTCTCTTCTCCAGGCTGAAGAGGCCCAGCTCTCTCAGCCTTTGCTCATAGGGCAGATGTTCCAGGCCCCTAATCATCTTTGTGGCCCTGCGCTGGACTCTCTCCAGCAGCTCCACGTCCCTCCTGCACTGGGGAGCCCAGAACTGCACACAGGACTCGAGGTGCGGCCTCACCAGGGCTGAGTAGAGGGGCAGAATCACCTCCCTCGACCTGCTGGAGACGCTCTGCTTAATGCACCCCAGGATCCCATTGGCCTTCTTGGCCACGAGGGCACACTGCTGCCTCATGATCAACTTGTCGTCCACCATGATGCCCAGGTCCCTCTCTGCGGGGCTGCTCTCCAGGAGGTCAGCCCCCCAGCCTGTAGGCATGTCTAGGGTTATTCCTCCCCAGGTGCAGGACCCTACACTTGCCCTTGTTGAACTTCATGAGGTTACTTGTCACCCAGTTGTCCAGTCTGTTTTATCTTAAAATAGGACTGGATTCATCTCAATAGCATTGACTTTCTAAGGGCTAGATATCTAGTCCACTCATGGTGTCTTTGCTAGTTTGTGGAAAGAAACTTGTCCTATCTATTTTAGACACACCTATTTTGGGGATTTCTCCAGTGTTGACTGTCTCTCTCCATTGATCACAGGCATAGATTAATCACTTGGCTGTGGAAATACAAAATTAAGTAAGATCTCAATTGCTTCATAATTAATATGTTTTGAACACAGTTCTGCTCTGAATTCCATCTATCATAGCTATGAGCATATAAAGAGTTGTAGATGGTCATATATTTGCCTTGCGCATATTCCAACCCAGCCAGAAGTGGACCAGGTCAGTTCTGGATACCACATGGACACTCCCTGCAGTACAACAGGGTCTCTGTCACTCAGTGTAACTGATTGAGATGGATGTTGTGCTGCGCTAATCCAGCCACGTGGTCTCAGTACTTCTGCTCTCCAGGTGGGCGTAGCAAATGTGCCCATGTCAGCAATCAATGTCCACAGGATGCACTGTAAAGTCTAGATGCTTCAGTGCAGTTTGCCCTTGCTTACATCTATGCAGAGTGAGAGGAGAACCTGACCTGATTCCATTTCCAACTCTTTAATGCCTTAATGTCAACAGCTAGAATTTAAAATGCAATGTTTTCCCACATAAATGCAAAGATGTGCCTTAGAAACAATCAGATGAGTAATTCACGTCATTATCCCTCTCTTATCATTTTAGAAGCACCCAGTTCCCCGAGGAGGTGTGTTAGTTTTCCCACTCTTGAGCATATCTCATCAGGTAAGTCACTTTTTACAGGTGCAATATGATATTTAGGTTATTTTTGAAGCATATTAATTCCAGTTTTTTTGTGGCAGAGTTGTGAGCAGTAGAGTGTTCACATGCATAAGGCATACAGTACCTTCCTCCTGCGGCATTGCCAATCTTGTCTGCTCATGCCTTATCCAAGGAATGTGGATTTCTCCATACATTCTGGTCATTTTGTCTCATTCTCTCTATCATCCCAAAGGCAGAGACTCCAAAGACATAGAGTAGAGCAAGATCATCTGCTAGAAAAAGCCTCCATATTGGAGGCCTAACACTGTTAACGGGCAAGCTAACACTGAGTACAAATTTGTAGGTGCAAAATATACTTTCACTAAAGTCTCCAGAGTTCTGCTTTTCTGTAAAGGCTTTCACTGACCTGGCCAGTATCATCCCACCATCATTGTTAATGTTTTATTGCTAACAAGACTCTTGCAGTACACATAGTACTGCACAAACCTTTCTGCCATCCTAGATTTGCTGAGCATGGATTTCTCTTGGTTTCACAGAAGACCTTTGTCCATCATGATTTCCATTCAACAGATGCTTGTGTTCTCTCTGTGGAAGCCTTGGTATTTCCACTGGCTTTGCTATTTTTTGAAAATTCTTGGATTGAAGTTCATCTTGCCTGATTTAGATGCTAAAATTAAACAGTTTAAGCTAGTTAATTTAGCTTAGAATAAATTACTACCTTAGATAACTATTTTAGGATGGGATGAATTGCCTTCTGGGAGTGCTTATCTGTATCCAATAATTATAGACGAAGGCTAGATGACTAGCTTGAAACAAACACTTAACATTAAGATGGTTAAAGGTATGTGAAATAAGTCCTTCCTTTGCACAGGAACAAGTAAGCTTGAAAAAACAGAGCTCTACCATTCAGGGCAGAGCATTTTCTTTTTCATACTCTGTGGCTGTCTAGGAAACAGAGATTGTCACAGAGGCACAGCTCAGCAATAAGCAATGCCATGCATCTCATTTTTGCTGGTATAACCATAATTCTGATCTGTCCTAAAAGAGCAGCAAAATGATTCACTTAAATAAGATCCACTTACCCATCCATGAATTACTTTTTCTTATTTAGTTCTTGGGATTTCTAAAGTGGAATTCAAGGAAGGCTAAAAACACTTTCTTTTCTTTTTAAACTGTTGTGACAATGTCTCTGCAGGAATTGATCTGAATTTATTTTTTGAGCTTCAAACTGAAGTGCATCATGACTCCTTTTGTGAAATTAGGAAGGTTATTCATCACTTGTTATCAATTACTCCATCTGCAGATTGGCAAAATACATGTCAGAGAGGAAGTTCGTGAAAATTTCTTAGCTAATGCTTAGAAAGAGTTTTATAGATGAAAAGAAATTTTGGAGGAGTAAGTAGTAATATTATAAAGCTTTTTGTATGCTTTTTTTTTTATTTCTTCATTAGGTATTTGAAACGTGACTGTCAATTAGCAGCAAGGCCATCCTTCATAGAGCAGATTTTTACTTATTTAGTTACTCTATGAGGCACATTGGCTCTCACAATCCTGCTGATGTGTAACAAAAAATTAGAAAACACCATGAACTTCACTTCAATATATTATAGTTTATGTGTATATATAAGAATAATACCAACTTAAGAATATGCACTGTGTATTTTATGTTTCCACTTCTTTGTTGCAAGAAACATTCAGTATTTACTGACAGATTTGGGGAGAAGATTGTTTCAAAAGCTAAAGTATATGCGTGTGTAGACAGATGTATAGCTATGTGCGTGTTTCTCTATCTATTCGGAAGTGTGATTATTGAAATTCAGTTCCATCACTGAGAAATGGAAATCCCTATAAGTAACTATCTGGAAGATTTTCTTAGGAGAAAAAGTATTGATATGTATTTATTTATTTATTTATATGCTTGTCACAGAACATTCTGAATTTGATGGTTTAGCTCTTGGTTTTGCTTTGTCCCCTGATTACCAGGGAAAAGTATCTCTTGTATTTAGCAAAAAAAAAAAAAAGACTTTTTTCATTTGCCTTTTCAAAATCTGTCATTTTTAATTTAGGTTTAAGTTAGGGAAAAATTGATGTGCTTGACGTGAGACAAATTTAAGGGTACCGATTTTTCAAAAGGTGGGACCTCACAGCTTTATAAAATTTCAAAAAGCTAATTTTATAGAATAACTAAAGGGAATTACTGTAAACAAAGAAAACAAGCAGGATGTCTAGTTTTACTGTAGATTGATAAATAGACGTATCTTGATCAGCATTCATCTCTGTTCTTTTAGTTAATCAGTATGAATTATATATCCCACTGACTAGGAAAACAAACCTCGTTAAGTAAACTTTTTTGAGAGCTTGCATGGAACAAGACAGAGAGAAACAGTAAAAGTAGGCTGAGCTTTGTAACAGTTTCTGTTGTGGAACGGCCATTTCAGAAGTTAGAGGGAACAAGATGGATCCAAGAGGAAACAATGGCTGAAACTAAAGATCAGACTTGAAATTCTATTATTAAGATAGATAATCACGTTTGTATCACATATGATCCAATCACATAGTATTAAGCGTTGCAATTGCAAAGGGATACATAGCATTTTTCTTCCTGGTGGCTAAACGGAATTCTCAGATATCTTCAGATGAAGTTCCCCATAACATTATCCAAGCAAGCTTAAAAGAAATCTAATCTTCATTTCACTGATAAAGTCTCTGTATCTTCTGCCCTCTCACTACAATGACTATTGGCCTGTGGCTTGTAGCTAGGGCAATGTCTGTATCGTCATCTGTTGTACAGAGGACAAATACGTCCTGATTTCTCTCCTGAAAAGGAATAATGCAATACCTGATTTGCTGCTCTTCACACTCACGCCCTCCAGGAGGTTGGTTCAGTAAGGATGAGGGTCCAGTCCTTTGATGGGAAATCATTTGCTGGGAAAGACATGTTCGACTGCAGAAAACTGCTGTGGCCTTTTGGGGTGGAGGGATTTAGACAACAGCTAATCCTTGAGATTTATTAAATGAATAGCACAGTAAGCGATTTCATAAAGAAATAAACTCAGTCCCCTGAAAGATCAGTGGGAATGATGGGAAGAGAGAATATGGAGAAACTTCAAGAAAAAAGAAAAAAAAGAAGGTGTTGAACCTATTTTTCCTTTTTCCATTAATTAGGCTGCAAGGTTGGTTCTTGGTGGCTGGACAGCTACTACTTAAAGGTCAAGCTACCATAATAAGCTTTTCCAGTGACAGAGACTCAGTCTTGCCTCCAAAAAGTTCTGTTTGAACGGCAGCAAGGTCTGTCCCTTGACCTTCATAACAGGACCCAGCTCTAGAAAAAACAAAAATCCTTGTAAATAATCTCTATCATTTTGCCAGCTGCTCTCGGCACTTAATCTGTCTCTTAAAACTGAAAAATTACAATTGCACCTGATGTTCCATCCTTTTAGGTCAGCTCTCGCTCAGGATGTCGATGTCTTGTCTTGGCTCAGATTGGCTTCAGCGTTCATTTGCTCGTAGCAGAGGCTCATTTCATTTAAATTGCTATGAAGTGTCCATCCCGGCAATTGACTTCCCTGCACAATTCCTGCTCAAAGCAATGGGAAGTCTGCAGGTGAATTAATGGAGGTGCAGATTTCTGACTCTAGTAAATTAGGAATAGTTAGTTGTTAAAAATAAGGGCCACTACTC
Organism: Eudromia elegans; assembly: GCA_003342815.1. NCBI lineage: Eukaryota > Metazoa > Chordata > Aves > Tinamiformes > Tinamidae > Eudromia > Eudromia elegans. Next base: position 3,304,499 of record PTEX01000059.1, on the reverse strand, counting down.
TGATCTTCTTGAAATGGTAGGACTTTTTTGGACTTTTGTATGTGTGTATGTCTTTTTAAGGGTTCTCCTGTGAGAACCATCAAACTATGTGGTAGTTCTAAATACCTACCCAGTACTTTTCATTAAGGGAAATCCCCCAAACATGTAAAGCTTAGAAATGAGATAGAAACTGTGATGAAATGCTACTTGTGCCCAAGCTTCTTAAACATCTAATACTGCCAGGACTTGTAAAAATGTTTTCTTGCCTTTATATTAAGATTATATTTATGTCAAGGCTGTATTATATTATGTCAAGCACAGTTAAATAATTGTTCCTTTTTTTTTTTTTCTTGTCTGGTGAAATTCGGCTTTTTATCAGTTAAAAGCCTCCTTGTCTGCTTGCCTAAAGTATGGCATGAGGCTAGATAAAAAAACTTGTTTAAAATATGAAATAAAATCCTGTTCTGGCACGCTCACCATCTGAAAGATGATCATGGCCTATTAGGAAAGACAATTCCCATGATTTGCACTCTTAGAAGAGTCTTTCCCAGAACCACAGCTACAGGAAGAGTTAGGGCTGCTCGTCTACTTTCTTCAAGCCTCCTTTTGCTACCTTAAATGGAAGAATGTCTTTAGAAACTTAAGTTTGTTCTTTTTGCTTATTGACTTTTGCTAAAGGAGGCATTTTAACATGCTACTGATGACAAAGGAAGCAGCCTGATGTCTCTTCCGAATCACTTTTGACTACAGTAACAAAAATCATTAGCAAACTACTCAATGTTATATGGCCTGTGGGTGATTCAGATCTGTCCACAATCTGTATGACTACTGGGGCAAACTTAACACATCCTGCATGCTTGATCCCTTGTGTTTCAGAGCACAAGGTTGGATAATCACTGTCTGTGTGGACACAGGTCCATGCTGTCCCTCCAAACTCTCTCAGCAGAATAGAGTGCTCATAAAAAAAATTACAGAATGAAGCTGAGAAGTCAGGGAAACACGGAGCGTGCTCTTCCTGGTGAGTTACTGAGGCTAGCTGAGAATGACGGGGAAAATGGGCTTTCTACTTTACCGCTTGCTTAATACTAAAAGTACTCACAATCTTCAGCAAAAGCAGTACAGACGGTCAGGAAAAAAACAAAAAAGGCAAAAAAAGGCTCAGTGTTCTTTTTAGTATGCTTTTTTTTTTCTCTTGTACTTTTTAAACTCTCTTCCCCAATCTACAGAGATATGTTAAGCTCTCTGAAATGATTCAGATGCAGATAGCCATCTCTACGTCCTACAATGTGTGAACACCTCTGAGAAGCCTTATTTAAAGTGCTTACAGAAGAAAAGGTTATTTTTACTGTGACTACATGTATTTTTCATTATCAATCACCTTTTACTTAGATGGCTTTGACTGAACAGGACAGATTCTTTGTTAGAAATGAGTAAAGTGTAGAGCTTTTTTGTCCTGTAAAATTTATACCTGTTTAATTATGTGAACACATTAATCCAATCAGATATGCCCCTTTTCTTCTTAATCCAGTTTATATGTGTTTTTCATTAAAAATCTTTGAAGCCAGCTATAGACCAGTACTTTTTCCCCTGCTTAACCTTCTAATCAGCCATCATGCCCAATAACAGAACAGGGGAGTCTTGACAGGCTTATTAGAACTCACTTCCCGTGTATTATATGCATTATTCAAATAATATAAAAGACTACCTGGACTCAACCAACATCCTTGTGGTGAAAGTGATGAAATGCAGCTGTACAGATAAAGGCGTGAATATTATGCAAATGAATGAAGGAATGAATTAATATTATCCAAAGTGTACTGCACAACAGGTTGAAACAGATTGCAGGATCTCTTGGCCCACTGGGGTTTTTGCACTTTTGGTTAGTTTCTTAGATAACTTCTTCTACCCATACAGGTCTAATGAAAACACTCCCAAAAACTGAAGAACTGGAACTGGCTTATTACTCATTTACTATATAGGTTTATAATAGTGAGATGTTCATACAGTGATGCAAGGCTACTTGCTTGTAAGTAAGATAGGTGGGGTTAACTTGTTATTTGCTAGACAACTTCCATAGCTTTTAAAATTTCTTTACATAGTGAAACCTTTTAACTTTGATGTGTACCCAACAGTTTCTCAGATTACTATGGGGAAATAATTTATTTGCAGCAGATTGACTTCTGAGACAAACTTGCTCACATAGACAGCATGATCAGAAACTGCTCCTCCTCAAGGTTTGAGTCTTAGATGTTTTTCACTTTAGCATACCAGGCTATTACCTACCTCAGGACTTGAGCCGTGATGAAGCTTCACAAACTGTGTTTCAGGTGATGAAGAACCTTTTGCTTGTGGACATGAATCACGAGAACTTTTATACATGAATGCCTAATACGTGGATTAAGCTGGGTGGGGTACAGCAAGTCTGCATATAGCTTTGCTTGAGATAGAAATATTGGAATGGAAGAGCTAGATTCTCCATTAATTGTTCACAGAAGACATTTATAAATGTGACCACTGCCAAAACCTTTAAGAACAGAGCATGTACATTTGCTTTGTCTGCCCAGATCCCCTGACAATCTCCTGAAGTAGTAAAACTTTTCAAGAGGGGCATTACTTTATGAAAGATCACATCCAAGATTTAGTGGTGCTCTCTTAAAAATAAAGTGATTCCCCCCCCCATCAACTTGTCTTTATTTCTATTTGGCAAACGTAGCTTTTTTATCACCCACATTTTTAAATAAATTAACATTAATCTCATTATTTTTATTATTGACTCCAATTTACTGTATGTAGTTCCTTATGTCAAAATCAGTTTGTCAGTGCATTAATATTAGCAGATTTCTGAGCTGCTCTGGGAGAATATTTCTTAGTCATCTGCATCTCAAAAGCTGGGAGAAAATAGTTTAATATAGTTTGGTAAGTCCTAAAAAACCTGCTGTTTGTCTCCATAAACTGTGTTCCATTTTGTGAACTATGTTTGTTGCTTACAACTGATAGGATTCACTGGGAAGTCATCTGCATTATAAGTATTTTAGCCCTGGTGGAGGAGTTCAGAGAGACCAAGTATTGTGAAAATGCTATGGAATTATATTTTTATTTCCTTAGCCCAGTTTCCAATGAGTATGAGCTTGTGGTGGCTTATAAGCAAGGTGATCTTTAGTATTTGTTCTGAATCTTCAATTGCTGGCCTTTGAAAATGTACAGGAAACTGTTATTACCCTGACTTCAGTCTCTGGAGGTGTGGATGTCACAGAAAATGAGAAAAAGTAAAAGAAAAAAACAAAAGCAAATGAACAAAAAAACTAAACTAAAAAATATACCAAAAAAAACCCCACTACAAATGGAGTTGAGGCAGAGGACATTTTGTTATCTGTTTTCAGCATGGGATTTAGCCAGCAAATCTATATTTGGTCCATTTCTTATCTTCCTTTTCTTTGGTGGTGTTTACTGTGAGAGACAGAATAGTGACAGAAACCTTGCTTCGACCCTGAATGATCTTCATATGCTCTTACAAAACAACCAAAAACATGTCTGCTGATGTTCAGAATTCAAAAATCTGTAATTTTGAGGAGTGCTTGAGAGTGTTTCTTTTTAATGCCTAGAGAAGACTTCTTGCCCTGGTCAAATGGGATGGAAGGTCGTTGTCACTCCAAGCACTCAGTGACAATAAATATTAGTGGTTGAGTCAAGCCAATACAGCATGAGTGCCAGTCAAATTTTAGTTGTCTGTGTTTAAGCAATTATCCTGAGCACTCTGTTATAGGGAGAGATAGTCATATTTAAGGTATGATTATTCTTCTTATCTATTTTAGATTCCTACAGATTCCTACACTGGTCCCAATGATTATCACAAACCCCTACATTGTAATTACTATATTTGTTCAGGAAGAAAGGAAAGGAAAGGAAAGGAAAGGAAAGGAAAGGAAAGGAAAGGAAAGGAAAGGAAAGGAAAGGAAAGGAAAGGAAAGGAAAGGAAAGG
>PTEX01000059.1:3258101-3298256 GCA_003342815.1 Eudromia elegans | reverse complement strand
GGAAAGGGAAGGGAAAGGGAAGGGAAAGGGAAGGGAAAGGGAAGGGAAAGGGAAGGGAAAGGGAAGGGAAAAGGAAGGGAAAGGGAAGGGAAAGGGAAGGGAAAGGGAAGGGAAAGGGAAGGGATGTTGTGGACAACTTTCAAAAGCAGAAGCCTACTGAGAAACGCAGGAAAGCACTTCTGAGCCAAGATATGTTCAGGCGCACATGTATAGCAGTCAACAGATTATAATCAAACAGTAGGTCTGGTGGGACATTGCTGCACTCTAGTATCCAATCCTGTAATCAAATAATGACTGAAAAAATTAAATGGTTAAAGACAGAATTTACAGAATTTATATTTCTGATAGTAGAAACAGTAGAAGCAAAACGTGGTAAATATTGTTGAAGCAATCTATTTTTTTGGTGAAAATTGCAGTTACCATGCAAGTATTGAATGCATTTGGCAACAGATAAGCCGGATTCATCGAGCAGCTGCCAAATATCACTCTAACTGGAACTACAAAAAATACTGAGAGATTAGCTTCAGGCATTGCTGCACATTTGAGGAAGATTTTGTGTGAAAACCCAGAGGGGCAATTATTTACCTTTCTTTTGCAGCCTTTTTTCCCCTTTCCGAGCCCTACACCAGTTCTTTGTTTTCCGCTGAAGGAAAAAAGGAAGTGTCTTCCATGAGACATGCTTTTTGCTCTGTATGCTGTCACATTCCCATGTGTGAAGACATATTATCTATTTAGTAGTCCCAACTGTAACACCTGCTGCCACCCAGACAGTATCAAGGGGACTTATAACACTAAACTGTTCTCTGTTCATTGTCATGATTGTTAGATATATTCATATATCTAATTAATGAGTTATAAATGCACAGTATTTCTCAGAAGAAGGTTGTCTTGTTCCATGCAAATATTTAACTATTCTGACTATAGAGTATGTAGTATTAAGGCTAGCCCTGAGATACTGATGGTTAAAGATATGTCTTTAACCAGTTTAAATCATTCTTAAATTCTAGCAACAGAGAAGAGATTTGGTTTCAGTGCTTATCACATGCAAATTCTTTCACTTCTTCTTAATTTTTAAAAAGTGAAATAAGAAAGTACTTGAAAAGACAGAATAGAGGCCTTGAGTAACAGGCAGACACATTGCAGACAGGATTGCAAAGAATATCCGCAAAGCTAATTTAAAAACGCCTAGCATGGAGCAAGGCAATAAAACACAACCAACATCCCAACAAATGACATAGGTACCTGCTTATGCTGTGGCTAAATTTAACAGCCCGTAAATGGTTGTCCCTGAATTGATAAGACTGATTTAATCACCTGGTAAAATATCCAAGTGTCAAATGAAGACTAACAAGTTGCAGGCACACAACTGGTGTGATCTCTGTTACCAAGTGGTGAGACTGCAGTGAAGCGCCTGTGAATTCAATACCAAGGGTAAATTTGCAGTCTCAGATACTATTCTAGTTCAGAGCGCCCAGTTCTGACCTAATGAAATATGCAATGCCACAACAGTCAGTGCAATGACACAGAATGTAAAAAAGGGCAAAAAAAATCTGTAAAAGGCCAATTCTTTTTCTAGTCCAATTTCTTTTTTTTCTCATTTTTGTATATTGCTGTCTGTAGCATTTAACATGTAAGAAGTAAACCTTCAGTATATACTTAATTTTAATATTAAATATCATATACAATAGCAATAATACTAGTAGGGATAATATTTATTACATTTTAGATGATGACAGTCTTATTCAGCTGTCATCAGCATTATATTCCACAAATTCAAACCTCCTGATTGCCTGGGGGGTGTCTTTTTACCTTCATCCTTGCAACTGTGTGCTGCATTTATATGCTGTTTATGCTTGAGGTTTCCCAGGCTTTTTAAGTGAAGTTCCCTCTGTGCTTTGCATTCTCATTCATTTTGTCTCTTCTTTCTAGCACAGCATTGGCCAGATCGGAGAATGAAGACCCCTTGGCTTGGACAAAAAGGCAGGTCAGAAAAAGGTCATTAATGGGAAATACTGGAGATAGTTGCAGACAACTGAGCAGTTTTCCACAAAAGATTGTATACCAGCATCCAGATTTTATTCAGGAAAATTTGAAATTCATTTTAATTTCTCTTAATGTCACCTCAGATGAGATCAATGTGATCCACACATCCTCCTTTCTTCCCCTCTCCTCTTATTCATCATCATGACAATAACAAGTTCTCTTTCATAGCAGTTTAGAGGAAAAACAGCTTGATTCACATGGTGTGTGGGTGAAGGGAACGACAAGTCAGAGATGAGTTTTGTATTGGGCCATGAGTTCTGCAGGTTCTGTTATTTTTTGCCACCAAGACGTAAAACCTGAAGTTCTGGTCTGACTTCTGTGAAGGTTGTGTGTCCTTTACTCCACATGTCCTCCTCCTCTTCATCAGTTTCATGATTCTAGTGTAATGGAGACATCGTGACAGGTCACAGCCATGCAGGGGGAGGTGAGGGAAGGCAGAGAAGCAGAGATCTCATATCACCCTGAGAGGTTTAAATAGCATGATAGAGACCTTGAAGTGGATAAATGTGGCAATTTGCTTTGCTAAGCAGACATTCTGTCATATTTTCAACTGTGTGGAGCTTTTTCAGGGCATACAGCTTAATTTCTAGATCTGAGTTGCAGTAATGCAGCCTGGAGGTCACTAATGCAGGGATATCTGTATGGGATGATTACTGTGCAGATTGCCGTATAGCTATGACTCCGAGGGAAAGGAAGCAGTCCCATGGCTATTTGGACATCTAGGAACATCAAGGAATCCAAAGCAATCTGAAAGCTACAAGCCATTTTTTTCCCCAGGTATTTATGTGCCAACTTGAAGAAACAGAACATTAAAAAAAAAAAAAAAAAGTAGGTCAGAACATTAAAGAGCAGTGCCAGCTGTACTGTGGAATGCATAAAACTTTCAAGTTTGTCTTGCTGCTTAAGGCCGTCTTAAAAAAAAAAAAAAAAAAAAAGCCTCTCTATATTAAACTCACTATTATTCTAAATAATTCCTAAAGCGATGAGAGAAAAAATGAAAAGAAGAAAGTATTTGTCCTCACTTTCTTCAGGTTATTTTTTGTACATTTGTCAGAATTTTCTGTACTATTTATTTTTGTTTTACTCCTCTCTGACATGTTAACAAGTACATTCTCATTTTGATTTTGCAGGCCTTAGACACAAGGCAATATGAGGAAGAAAAGGCTCTTTTCAGTTTGTTTGTTTTCCATTTGAAAAATATGATTCTTCAAGCCATAAATGTTACAGGGAAGACTAATTTCTAATTCTAAAGATATGTTTTAAAGACAATTGTCTCCGTCGCAGGGATTGGAAGGCACTCCACAATTAACAATGTCTCTTTGTGATTTGCTTTCAAGAAGTAAAGCGTAATGACCTACTCCGAAGTCTTGTAGGAGGTGGACACCAACTACCTGAGCCAAAGCACAGCCTTCTATATTGTATTGGGAGTGATAGGCTAGAAAGAAGAAGACTTATTATTTGTAAGAATGTAGTGAGGATATACATAGTGCATAGAGTCCCACTGAGTGCAGCTGAGTGTCTCTCAGAATGGTTTGACTCATTATTCTGGGCCTTCATCAACTGAGTAAGATTCAAGATAAGGAATCAAAATACTTCTGTAGTAATTCCCAACAGGAATGGACACGAAATGCTGACTTCTACACACATGTACATGTACACAGAAGAAATGAAAAAAAAAAAAAAATTCGTGGTCTCTCCAAGTTCACTTAATAAGAAAAAGTGAGAGCTTTATGTGTATGTAAGAAATAAAAAACAATTTCAAAATGAGAAAACTGCCCATAGTTTTATCAGAATGAGAGAAGAGATGATATATATGAAAGAGCAGTAGAAACGAGAAGGAGCAGGAATTACTGCATGTGGATCAACATAGAATCTATGGAAACTTAAATTACAGGTATTTTGTGCATGTTCCTAAATCAAAAATAATATTTAGAATGGTTTTGGTTTCATTTTCTTTCCCTTGGAGCAAAAGTATCTAAGTTTAAAATCGCAGAATTGTTCTGCAAGAACTTCTTTGACTGCCTTTGGGTGTTTACTGTCTACCAAGCATTGACTTTGACAAAGGAAATCTCTCCATTCCATTTGAAAGCCTTTACTATCAATATATATAAATGCCACTTTGTGTTTTCTTTGGGGAAAACATTTGAAATATGATCTACCTGTATTATATAATGTTTCATTTGAATGTTTTTTGTTTGGTAGGACCGGCCCTTTTTAAAGTGAAACAAAGGAGGGCAAGGAAGGAAGGAGAGGGAACAGCAGTATTCATGCTGGTCTTGCAGTCTGACCAACAAGTTCAGTGCTCAGTTACAGTTAATGGGGTGAAAAGCTTTGATAAGGCATGTGCACTGAGTTGCTAATACACTGTTCCCAGAGCTAGCCAAATACAGAACTTCCCAAATGTGGTCTATTATTCCAGAAGTTGAAAAAGGAGTAGTCTTATGATACGAGCCAAGCGTTTTTAACCTATCCACAGAAATGTCAGTATTATTTTAGCAAGTGATTCATAATATCTGTAATACAAAATCTTGTATTTCGTACATTGCATTTTATATGGTAACTGGCAAATTATAGTATAGCATAAACTGAAAGTTAATGACTTGTACTGCATATTATGGCTGTGATCCCAGCATCTTCAGACCACAAGGACTGGAACTATGTAGCAATTTTAAAGACAAACCTCTGTTACCAGAAAGGAGGCTGAACTCTAACATGTATGATTAAGGATCACTTCTCCCTGCACTACGCAGCTGATCTTCGTGTTTCTAAAATAATCTTCTTGCTGGAATGCTTTGTTACAATTGCACGTAAGGTTTCTGAGAAAAAAAAGCAAAGTGCCGCAGAGATGAAAATGTTTCTTTTTTACTTTTCTCCCCACAGATGTACCTATACTGCACCAATTACTAAAGTGTCAGTGTCTGCAGACACTATCAGTATTAGAAAGCAGGAGCTACTACTATTGTGCAATTTACAATGTGCAATTGAAGCAGAGCAATTGTCGTACAATCTATAAAGACCTACTCATAAACGTCTTCAAAGAGGGTCTTAATTACTGCGTGATTTACTACATGGAGAATACCTTCCCTTTTGTGTTTGGAAGCATTTTGCAGCAGGAGAAACCTTTTTAGCCAGGCTTTTATAGGCCAGCTTTTGCATTGGTAGCATGCATTTACTAGCTGTATAATTGGTGGCACAGTTCTTCTATCATAAACATTGTTATCAGTTAATTAAACTTGAAATGGAGCTTTGTTCCACAACATGTTTTGTCAGATTGTTTTCCTTATTTATTTATCATCATAAAATTTTATTTTATGACTGGCAGCTTCTCAGCCCTCCAATAATAATATAAATCAAAACAAGATTTTAGTCTTCATGCAATTTCCTTTTGGTCTCAAAATATGAAACCAGATGTTTTTGGCATGCTAAAGATGCTTTTCATCTTTTTTTAGATTCTTTCAATGCAGTCAAAGTAAATGCATTTTTAAAACCAACTTATGAAAGTTAAATTTCCTTTGTTCGCCTGGGTGTAGTCTGGTTTGCATTGATGCAGCAGCAGTGAGAGACCTTCCAGATAACACACTGAATGCCATTGAAGAATTACACATGTGTGTCTCAAGACTCAGACAGCAACAGCAATTGTATTAATAGCAGAACAGTAGATTTATATTATAATTTAAAACATTGTGAACTTTTTTTGTGTGTTTGTGCGTGCGTGTAAAGGGCTTAGCAAGCGGCTAAAGATTGGACTACAGGACAACTGTGTATCCTGCAGTCTGTATACAGTAAGTGGCTAACCTACAATATTTGTTCACATATTTAGCAGCTTTTTTTCTGAGTTGAAACAGACATTTTTTTATGATGCCCTAACGAATTGTCATCAGTATTTCCTTTAAGCTGTGAATCCTATTTCAGTAGACATTAGATCTTGGCCTAAGGCTATTACTAAAGGACCTAAACATTCCCAGGCGGACCTCTCTTCAATAACAACAGCAGCCTTGAAGGGATTTACTGATACTGTAAAGAATATGAAATAATAAACAGGAACTGGAGCAAAGTGAGACAGTTGCTATGAACATTTGCATGCCAATCCTCAGACTTCTCTGTCCTATCACAATAATTCTGCTGTCTAACCCCCGAAAGCAAGCAGAAAGGCTTTGGTGTGCCTGTGCACACAGTTTTTCTGTCTGCTTTACAAGCTGAGACAGCAGACGGATTTCTCCACATCAGCTTCCATGACTAAACTTAGTGAAAGATGTAAGCAGACATTTTTTGTTAACCCCTCTCCAGTCTCAAGCGTTACAGAAACAAGAAGGTTTATGGTGAGACTAAGCATTCTCAGCCCCGCAAAGCTGTAAAACTAATCTAAAGTACCTCACAGATTAGAGAAAAGATGCACATTTGCCTCATCATGGCATCTCTTAAATCTCTGAGTCATGTTTATTTGGGAAAAATAAGTTGAGGAAGGGATATTATCAAAAAAAAGAAAAGAAAAAAGAAAAATATCTGCAAAATGTAATTAAACTAAACACTATCATTCCAGCTGGTCACTTCATTTTCAGAAAGTGCATCTTGTCTCCTTCTTACTTCACCATTTTCCCTGTTTGCATTTTTGATTGGATAAAAGATCATTAGGAATTAGGTTTAAGGTAGGAGAGAGAAGAGTCTAGTAAGAGTACAAATATGAGGAAAAGGGAGATCTAGACAAGAGTGAGTCCAGAGATGTCTTCCCAGGTAGTTTTTTACTTTGACCTCATCAAAAAAAAAAAAAAAGAAAAAAAAAAAAAAAAGAAAAAAAGAAGAAAAAGAAGAAAAAAAAAAAAAAAAAGAGGGTTTGGGGGAGTCTGGCTTCTAAACATTGGAATGGAAAGATCCCAGTGACCAAAACAAAAGCCCAGAAATGCAGTAGGTTGAGAAAGGGCTAATTAATAGGAATGAAGTAAGGAGAAGAGGAAGAGAAAGGGAATGTGGACAGGCTGGCAGTTTTTTTAAAGAGCTTTGATTTTCAGTGCATTTATGCAAAGGATGCCATTTAAATATACCTGTTCTTTGACCCTCATTTCTCCTGTTCAGGACTAGGTGTCCCTAATCTTCTCCCCTATAAAAGTCTCATGGCAGCTAAGCTACTTAACTAGAAAAGTGAAAGAATTTGGGAAGGAGTGTAATTGTTTAATGAGTTTTATGTAAAACCCCTGTATGAATGAGACCTTGGACGATGTGAATGCTGTGCAGGCAGTAGGTACCTGCTTGCTTCAGGTTTTTCTTTGCAATGCAGATACCGGGCACTCGTACAAATGTCTGGAAACAAGAAACACATGGCTAACTAGCTGTCTGTGAAGCTCCAGCTAGTATTGCATGGACCACAGACTGGGAACGGATCATCTCCCACCCTTGGAGCAGTTGGAATTGATTTCTTATCCACTTTTTAGCTTCCCCACAAAAAGTAACTGCAACAGGTACTACCTATGTGATTGCAAATGAAGAGCAGGCTGCCTCACAGATGGTCAAAACTTAAGTCATACAATCTCCTTTCCTCTCCCCATCTCTTTCTAGCTCCACACACGTTCCACGATGCAACCAAAGGAGCTACAGGTGAGCAGAAACACCGAAGATATCCTTCTTTCTTCATGTTAAAATGGAAGGGTATCTATGTTTCACCCTGTCCCCTACATACCTATAAGATCAGCTATTTTTAAGCTCATGGTGGTGTACAAAATAAGAATAGAGTGGTGTTGCTCATGTCTTTTTGCACGCTTGTGCTCCAAGCTGAATGGTTTCGCTTGTAGGAGTGGTTACGTTCTGCTTCAGCTTCATCTTGCAAAGTGATGTTTCACTGTTCTGCCCCCCTGAATGCGCCACAGCATCCACTGTGACACGGTTCTTTCTACAGTACAGTGGATGACATCATATTTTGACCCTACATTTTAATAAACAGATATAAGTAACTATAGACATGGTTTTGATCATCAGTGTAAAGAAATTCTTACGGGGTAGATATATACGGACTAGAGACATTGAATGGCTGCAAAACTTCAGAGTTTGCTTGGTTTATGAAATGTTCCGTTTGAACCCTTGCTAAATACACACTGTTGAGATTTGACATTAACCACCCTCATCACAATAAGCACCAAATTTTTCCACTAAGAGAATCAAGACTTATTTTTTAATAAGAAACAACTATGTTTACAACAAAAGTTGGAATACATCATGCAAATATCAAACTAGATTCATAATGTTTTGATATTGTCCAGAATGTGTACATTTCCTCTCCTTATTCCTTTTTTTTTTTTTTCCATTTTGCGAAAATCGAATAAGACACAACAAATATATCCTGCCACATGGTGGTAGGTCAGATACCTGTGTTATATAAATCTTTATGCCAAGACTTTATGACATTTTAAACTTAGAGCTTCATTCAACTTGATGATTTTGACAGCAGCCAATTACGACATTAAACAGTTCACAGAACTTAACCTAAGACCTAAAATTATATAATTTTTGTAATGACTGATTTGCACCTCTCCTAGTTCATTTAAAGCAATTCAGTTCAAAAGTCTCACCCTTCTTAATTAATCCCTTTTAATTTTAAGCTCCAGTGTGTGTCTTTGCTTCTTTACTGTATCTACTTATTAAACATTATCAGTAGAGAAAAATCCAGGCTTTTAGGAGTTGTACGACTGTCCATATGTATGTGCTATTAGAACAAAAAGCAAGGAAAATTGCTGCTTTTACTACAGAGCCCAAAGACCAAAAAGATTTTTTTCAACTCTATTGTAATCTTTAAAAGTGCAATGAGGGAAATATTACAACTCAGAATAAGAATTGTGAGAATTCAATAGAAAGGTGGTATTTAATGCTGCATATCTTACTAATAAAGTTCTGAACATAGTCAATTGTGTGGGGGTTTCCTCCTGGTTCATACCCTTCTGGTATGTTTCCTGTTTTCCTCAGATTTTCTTCCATCTTAAGAACTCTAAGGCTGGACAAGCATCTCTGCTGAGTGTTTTATGCAAATATATATATACATATATAGTCATGTGTAGCTTTGATATAAAATAAGCTGCATGGAAAAGAAAATGTAGAATTGCTTGTTATTTTTTAAGAGGATAGTTTGTTGAAAGGAAGACATACGTTATTTGTTAGCAGTGTAGAAAGAAGTTCTGTGCTGCTGCCTACTTTGAAGGAACAATGTTATAGTACTTGCTTTGCACATGTGTTTGATAGGGTTTGAAACCTGGATTCAACATCTGCAGCGCACAGTTTGGCAGATTTTGGGTAAAATATATTGCATCTTGTTTAAAATAACACAGTATCTTGGGTATCCGGGAGGCATTCAGAAGAGAGGCACCCCCTCTCCTTGTTAAATATTTACTACTTGAGGCCTGAACGTCTGCAATTAGCTAAGAATGGTGATGTCAGTGGACACTTCCCAAGGTTAGCTGCCTCAATATTTGTACAGATCTAATCTGAAGTCCTTTGCTTGAGAAGAAGAACGCATCCAAACTCAACAAATTGTCATTGACAAATAACCACAGTAGCCTAAGGATAAAAGAAGGGCAAGTATTCAATAGAGAAAGAGAACATGAACATTAACAGAATAAACCTGACCTATTTAGTGTGTTTAGCTCGCTGAGATTTTTAAGACTCGCATTATTTATTGGTACATAAAGCCTGGGATTTGGGGGATAATTCCCGCAATTCAGACACAAAACAGCTGCAATTTAACTGATTTTTTTTCCTTTTTTTCTTTTTTTTTTCTTCTTTTTTTTTTTCCTAAAGGGATGAGGAAGACCCTCCATACATACTAAGATGCAGCATGACGATTGGGTGCTTTCCAGGTGGCATGCCACTTGGTGCTAAATGGCTCAATTAGTGAGTGTCTTTCTCTCTCGGCTGCATTAGTTTTGCCAACTGCATGCTTTACTGTGGAAGGGACAATGTCAAACTGCCCTCACCTCCCTGCCCCTGCTCCATTACATGCAAATGTGAGGGAAAAGGCTGGGATTTGGGGCCTGGCTGTCAGCAGGAGGGAGGAAGACGCACGTCTCAGAAGGCTGGTTAGTGAGCAGGGCAGGGATGCTCTCCAGAGATCACCTGGAGGAGAAAAGGAGCACAAAAGCAGCCACGGCTATGGGATATAATGTGAGAGCCACAGCCCTTGCTTTGACTAGACCACCAGGCAGGGAAACTACCGTTCTTTGAAACTGACCCAGCGTAGGCACTCTGCCCCACACCTGAGCTCAGCCCAGGTGAACTGGCCTGCTCATTTGTCAGCAGAAGAAAATCAGACCTTTGGTTTTCAGTGTCGCAAGTTTGTGAGTCAATCGGATATGAACAGACAAGGACAAATGAGAAATTTGGGTGGTGTATGGAGCATCTATATGCTTCGTATCTCAGTCCGCTGAAGCTCAAGCTTGTTTCAGCTACAAAGTCTATTAAAATAACGAGGAAGGCTTTTCTCTCTTCTGAGGTAAATCTGTGCAGGCTGTTGGTTGTTTCCGTAATTCTCTGAATTATATGGGTTATTAATAACGAAACAGTTTGAGAATTTTTACTTTCATACAGTACAGCCATTTTTCACTTGTTAAAGTTGGAATGCCTACTTTTTAAAAACAGGCTTGTTAAAAAATCAGGCACTGCTTTAAAATTTCAGTGTATTTAACATGTTATGGCAACTCCTGCTTATACCTGCTCTCTACGAGGAAACTAAACTAGGCAGCAGCAACAAAGAAGAATCAAAAAGGAATATGAAAAAGATAAAAGAAAAAAATAAACATGTGTTTATTTGTATGCTATTCTTTATTGTTTGCCTGAGGAGAGCTTCCTTTGCCAGACTCCTTAGCAAAATGAAGACTAGTCATCAAAATGCATTTATATTTCTTTATGTTATTAAATGCCTATATGTATAACACAAAAGATTCATATCAGTAACGAGTTTTGATAGCATTTTCAACTTTTTGCTGTATAATATTTCTCTGTACCACTCATGAAAAGCTGGATTCTCAGAATTTCATGCAGCATTACTACTCATATATACGAAGTGATTTATATCACTATGCATAACTTTGTAATATAAGACTCAGAAATTCTAAATGTCAAAAGAGATGATGATTTCATTAAGGACCGCACCAGACTACCCATTGACTTTATTGACACAACACCGGGTCTATAGAACCATGTATTTATGGGATAAAATGCTGAGAAGAAGGTAGATTTTCTTTTCCAGTATAGACTCTGTTTACCTTCTTTTCATTGAAGCTTAGAGTAGTTAGCAGTCTGTGTAAATATGCGTTTATTCTTAAGGTTCATATTTAATGCATCTTTAAAAATCAGGCTGACTCCATAGTATATTTAGTAGTAAATGTTTTTATTGGACAGTATCATAGTAAGTAATGATATTCAAGATTTTCTCCCCAGCTATTTTTTTTAAAAAGGGGTAGGGGGGGATCTAGATAGCAAACCAGCAGCAAAACAATATGCTGTTATTTCAGGGGGGAGGGTCAGTTTATTAGGAAGAAGCATACTTTAATTAGAAGGAATATGTTAATTTCAACAGCACATTCTTCATCTCCCTGCCCCCGAAAATCCTTGCACCCACCTACATTCTTTTTATGGACAGTACAAAGGAGGATAATAGATGCCTATAAAAGTAACTAGTGAAATTCTGCATTAGGATAATCTGTCACCCATTTCCATTTTTTCTGAAGAAAGCAAGCATAATCAAAAGCCTAAATGACAAAGAGTTGACAGTAAGATTCTGTAGTAAATGATTCCAGAGTCGCTGGCCTGCGGAGATGCTGAAGAAGTCCCCAGCAGACCTGATTAATTCCAGTTTCTCCAGCTGCCAGGGGAGCAGAGGCTAAGCAGTTTCACAGAGAGGAGCCTATTACCACTACTAGGCTGAAATAGATCTAATCAACTCACAGCCGCTCAAAAGAAAACTTTGCAGGTTTAGCGCACTAAGGCAGTGCTTTAAAATGAGGACTACAAAGGATCACGGGAGTCGCAGAGCATTTAGGCTTTATTGCAGCTCAAGGAAATTTTCTGCTGCCGCGAGGCCATGCTAATTTCCTGAACGTGACAGTGCCTCCTGGGCTGCGTGACATCATTTCAGGAACGGCCCCCATCCCCTTAGTTAAATATTTCCATTACTACTACTTTTTTTTTTTTTTTTAATTCGAAATAGTTCATTTATCGATATATCGCCTGCTTCGGGATTAATTAGTGGAGTCTCTCCGAATCTCCGGGCTCCCCTGCTTTATCATTTAATTTGAAGGATGATTCTATGTAATTTGCGGTGGCACAGGCAAAGACTGATATTGCCATTTTTGAGTTTTATTTGTCAATAAATTTTTAGGGAATAAATCGCAGAGGTGCTCTGTGCCTTGGCCATAAGTTTTGTGTTTGTTCTGTATGGCTTCAAATATTTCTACCAGGCTTCATAGTGATACACATTTTGACTGATTTTAAAGACAAAAAATCCAACACAGTTTTTTTTTTTCACTGACAAATAATCATTCAAAACAAAACAAAAATGAAAGCTGAAAAACTCTTTATTTCTTTTGTTCTTTCTTTCATTCTTTTTTGTTGTTGTTGTTGGTTTAAGTCCTCCACTCCCCATGGAGAATGCCAAAACCAGAAAAATACACATGCATTGCGTTAGATTAAGACAATAATAATTCCTTCAACTCTTTCTTGTCACTCAACTGGAAAACCATAACAGATAAACAGTGTTTTTTGGTTTTTGTTTATTAATAATCGGGATTTGGAAAACTCTTAAGTGCAGCAGCTGTGTGATATAAAGCTGTAAAGATTTGACATGATACCCAGAATTTGTAAGGAAGTTTGTTAAGGAAGTTTGTTAGTGACGGCTACTACATCCTTATTGTTTTATCACCCTCCCAAGCAATTTAAGAAGAGTATTTTGAACAAAAAAAAAGCCACGACTACAACTTAAACTGCTTAAGTCAACTTCCTCAAGCAACCACAAAGTGAGAGGTTCTCGTGGGAAAAAAAAAGAAAAAAAAAAAAAAAAAGAAAAAAAGAAAAAAAAAGTGCCTGTGACCCTGATTGGGAGGGAGGGATGCGGATAAGCAGCAGTGAAGGGGGCTGCACTCGGGATGGGCAGGTGGTTGGACAGACCCCACGGTTCTGCCTGCCCTGTGCGGGGCTCAGCTCGCTCCCTAGAAAAAAAAAAAAAAGATAAGAAATTGGAAACTGAGTGAAACTGTTCAGTCTTTAAGCACTTATCCCAGTTAGGAAACATATCCTGTGTGCAAGTACACGATTCTTTCAAGCAGTGCACAAATCTACCAAGCGTTAGTTCATCTGCTAACACTTCTTGCAAGCCTTTTCTGTACCAAGCAGTGTACTTTTGGGGGTGAACAGGGAAAAAGGAACAGATTGCAACAACCCTGTAATCAGTGGCTTACATTAGGTATATAAAGAGTCAGCTTGAAATAAAGGGAGAGAAAAGTGTTTATTCCATACAGAGTTGCTGCATATCTTTTATGAATACTTTAATAAATGACAGCAAAATGCTGTAGATGAGGATAGGGTTCTAGTTTGCAGTAATGGGTGATTTTTAGGAGAAAAAAAATCTTTCCTCTCTGCCAGTCATTCTCCTTCTCTTGATGTTTCTGAAATAAATTATGAGTTAGTGTGTATGACACACTTTGGACACTGAATTTCAGGGGAGACAAAAACAAGAGACAAAACAAGACAAAAAACATGAGACAAAACAAGAACCACTTTTGTTAGATCCAGGCAAGTTGAAATGGGAAAATGCAGAGTACTGGGAATATCAGAACTTGAGCAATTTATCTGTAATTGTACACATGAAAATAAGTTTAACTAGGCAGATGTGAGAGTTACAGAGTTTTAATGACCTCACATTGGGTAGGTACAGTCAGATGAGCAAGTGTTGATTACAGGGGCTGGAAAGAGTCAATATCAAGGCAAGAGTAGAGCAGGGGATACAAAGCAGGAAGAAACATGGGATCTTCATTGAAGATGGATTCGTAATAATGGATGGAGCATTAAAGAGCATCCTTGATTAAGATAAGGACAGCGAGGTGAAAACTACATCCAGCTTGGGAGTCTGTTGATGCTTGAGGTCACTAAGGGTTATGTAGGCTCCGAAAATGTTAAAGCAAAGGGGTTAGGAGGTGGTGTAAACAGCGACAGTAACTCCTCTCTGTGCCAGTTTCGGGTTAAAGCTTGTACTCCCATCAAGCTATAAGGGCAGGACACTACTAACTTTCTTTGTTCTTTTTTTGCACTTCATGAAACTATGAAACTTAGTCTCTGGTCTGTTCTTTTTTTTTCCCCCCTTTTTTTTTTAAAATTTATTTTGAGCCTCTCCTAAATAATATACCAGTCTTCTCTGAGTTCTCTGAGAAGAGCTACTGTTTTTACTATGATTTTGGGAGGATATTTTGAGAATTCCTATTCTTCCTCATGTGAGAAGTGTCTTAAAAAAATTCAGCGCTGAGATAGACCATTGCCATAATGTTTCTCCTGTCTGAGAAGAACTGTTTCTTCTCTGTTCGCTCACAAACTGCTGCACTAAGGGACCGATACTCTTCATGCGACTCCAACTTGCTAACTCTCAGACTAGTGCTTTTGGAGCAAAATGCCCTAAAGATTTCTAACAGTGCAACTGTCATGTTTCTACTGCCTGAGGTGTAAGGTCAAAGTTCATTAATGCCAAGGAAGAATTTCCATTCGTTTTGGAGGGAATTGTTCAGAGAACCGTCACAAAAGGAGCTATAGCTGGCACACAGGAGATACAGGAGGAGGAGGAGGATCTGGACTGCTGCAGAGTGCTGCTTGATCAGGAGTACCTCGTTATGTCTCTCATGTTTCCTGCAGCAGGCTGACTGCAAGGAGGAGAACACAAGCAAGCAAACAAATTTGATTTCCTGTTAAGATCCTTTCATTTCCTCCAGCTTTGGCCAGCTGACCACAAGGTTGCAGCATGGGCCAAAGGCTCTCAGGGCTGGTGCTGGGGAAACTACTGACTGGGCATTTGGGGGCAGCCAGGACAGCCATCGGGCTCCACTGCAGGGATGGGATAGGATGGGATGGGTTGGAATGGGGTGGAATGGGATGGGATGGGATGGGGCTGAGGACAAGACATGCAGGTGCTACAGGTCAGTGGCTGTGCCAGCCCCAAGCCAGGGCAGCAAACCACTGAGAGCGGAGGTGCTCCCCAGATCCTGACATGGAGCTTCTTGATGGGTTATGGTTTATGTACTTCTGTACCCATTTTTAGCATATGCTAACAGACACCTTGTTTATTATGCATGCTGTGATGTCGGTAATGTGTATCTAGTGTCTCTAATCAATGTCACACCTATGACAATAGCTCATGAAGCAATAGAGCTGTCAATGGAGGAAGTGGTAATGGACCACAATGGGAATTTTAATGCACAGCAAGGTCCATTACTGGCACCATAATGGCCAGTGTGGAGGTGAGACTGTAAAAGCTAAATACAAATATCTCAATATATATTATATTTATATACATATATAGTCATATGTATATAATATTCATATATATATACATATACAATTCATATGCACACACATACACATATATCATTTTAGAATACTGTTATTGTTGTTTTTTAAAGTAAAGCTAAATTTACTTTGGTCAGTGAATGGCCTTTTTTTTTCCTGACAATGTTATGATATCATCTGTGAATATGTAAATGATCTATGATAAGCTGTGAAGATTTTGATGGACTCCTAAGAGATTAGTCTGGATATGTGAAAACAGAGAAAATGCTGAAGGAGGGCAGTATAGGACAAGAGCATTGTTAAAGTAAAACGCAAAAAAAAAGGTAAAGAAACATCAAATAAAACCCATTCTAATGAAGCATGCCTGGCTGGTTCAAAAGTTCCATTTTCTAATATCTATTAGCAAATCTTCTGCTTCTATTTGCCTTTAATCACCCTTATGAAGACATTCTATCGAGTATAATATAAAATATATAATGTCAACCCATCTTTCAAGCTTCTTACACTGGTTGCATGGATTGGGTTACAGCCCATGACCACAAAATTTGAATACTAATGCTTAACAGAAAATTGCACCTTTGCCACAGAATGGCTTGAAATCCCACAGAAAATAAGGATTTCCATCAGAGTCTCATACATTCTATTTGTTTCTAGACTCGTGCATTTCTTCTTCCTACAGTAGCTTTTGTATATAGCTATATTTCATCCAAGCTGTTATTATGAATACTTTTTTTTTCCTCCTCTTGATTGTATTAAACGCATTAGGTCAGGTAACACCAATAGGCAGCCTTATTACTTCACATATGGTGTTAAGATATCTCATTACCTAGGAAGAATGCTACCAAGAAAGAGTTAAATGCGTAAGACATTTTTCAAAAAATCCAGGTGCTCTGCAAAGTGTTACCAGACGCTATAAAGATTTTCCTTTTCCATGTAAGGCCCTAGAGCTGTGACCGACAATATGTGAGGCGATTTCTGCACCAGTATGGTGTCTCCGTATAGGTTCCGCAGTCTTCCCAGAAGCTGCAGAAAAAGGCCAAACACATACTAGAAATAAATCTTAGCTGATATAAGGACTTGAGTGAGAAAATTCAGTATTTTACATGGAATAATAAAACAACCACATGTGTTACGATCCTTAAAAGCTTATCCTTAAGAACATAATGTGTAGGCTGTTCTCAGACTAAGCTGAGGAATACTGCCCTATTTTGAAAGAGGGAGAAAAATGAGTAAGGATCTGAGAACAGTATATTTTGAATTTATATTGCTGCATTTCTGACTTACTCCCAGTGTTTACTTTTTGTTCATGAATTTCCACACAGAACAACACTCATCAGAGAAAGGAAGGTCTAGATTAAATATAGTTTTGTTCACAGTAGAAGCCTGAGAAGGAGATTCATTAGAAAGCTAAAGTGTCCATTGTTTTCCATTTCCTTCATCCAAGGAGTAAGCACACATAGGAAAGCCAGGAATTATCACGGTCAGGATAAAAGTCTCAGTATTTAAGATGAAACAATAGCAATTGAGGTCTCCAAGTAGCCTTGGTTTCACTGGTCTTTTTTTCTTTTGTGCTATAGAGAAGAAGGTGACATGTGGCTCAGTCAAACCATATATCTGCTAATAAGCCCTTGAGCTTCATGGAACATAAAGATAAAAAGTTTGGTTATTGCAAGTAACTCACATGATAGACTTAGATACAGATTAGGCTTTTCACTTCCAAATTACGAAAATAAAGCAATATAAAATATATGTGGCACATTTTGAATAGATTCAAGCTAGTTCACCAGTCTCACAAAATATCACTATAACTGGTGTGTTTCTAGGGAGGTCTCACAAAGATAAGCTGCGCCCCGTGAACTGGTGATTGACAAAGTTAGCTAATGACACAAAGATTAGAGAAGTAAATTATGATATCAGTACAGCATTGTTCCTTAGGGAGATTGGAACCCCCTGGAAACATGGACACCCATTCAAATAAAATACATTTTGTTGCTACATACCTCTATGAAGAAAGGAGGTTGGCCACGTTTCTCGGGAGAGGGGTGCTGCTCCGAGAAGCAGTGATGCTGAAAAACACATGGGGTTGCAGTAGGGAATCACCGGAGTGTAACTCTCCCGTGCAGCACTGTCATTAGAAGTATGAAATCTGAATGAGCAAGCAAGAGATTTAGAGAAGTAGAAGGATTACATCATATCTGTATTTGTCATTAGAGGCAAGATCACAGCAAATAATTCCTGAGAAATCTGTGAGCAGTTTAAGTGTCCCACAATCAAAATCTGAGCTATTTTGAGCAGACATAAGTAGTGCAACACATTTCTATTCACCTGAATAACTTCAGAAATGATTTTTCCTATGGGACCACTCAGAATTAAAAGTTTAGAGTGTATATTCTGCAAAATTTTTAAAATAGTGGTTTAAATGTGGTGTTCGGAGGCCGTGCTGAGCCCTTTTCTGTCCCAGAACTTGTTTTGCCAGAATCTTCTTACAAAATCAGTGCACTAAAGGGAATTAATTTTGAAAATGCATATGGATAGTCACATAACACTTGTACTTTTTACTGCTCTTTAATAAAGTCAGCGAACAACAATCCATCTGCTTGTCTCCAGCTAGACATTAAGTCACTTTGCAACGATTCAGTAGGAATCATTCTATTTATTTTAGGTATTAAGTGTCTATCACTTTGATATCTAAGCACCTACCTGAATATTACACTTCATAATATTGAAAGAATCTGGAAATGTTGTAGCACAATCTGTCTGTATTTACTCTCTGGCAGCTTAATCACTGATTAAATACTAGTAACAATATGAAGATTGACATATGAGCCACAGGAGAAAGAAAAGTTAACTGCACAAAGGTGAATTGCTATAACTAAGATTTGTTCCTGTCCTAAGCAGGATCCTAAAGCTAGGGAACCAATTTTCTTATTTGACTTGTCCCCTTGAACTCCACAAAAGTTATCAAGCGAG
Source organism: Eudromia elegans (assembly GCA_003342815.1). NCBI lineage: Eukaryota > Metazoa > Chordata > Aves > Tinamiformes > Tinamidae > Eudromia > Eudromia elegans. The sequence goes on along the minus strand of PTEX01000059.1, from coordinate 3,279,722 downwards.
GTTGGTGAATCATTTTTTGTCAGTCCTTACAACTCTTAGCTCTCAGTTGGAAATTGGTTATTATCCTTAAAATACTACTTCACTTTTAAAAATAAGTGTTCTGAGTGCAGAAAAGAAAATAGCACTGAAAGTTTTAAGGCTTAGCTGTGTCTGTCCCCTGAGTTTACATAATTGAAAGGTCTCATGATTTCAACATACACTTTCAAATCCTGTCAAAATAATGCATACTTGGGCATTTGAACTGCATTTTTACACAGCTGCAAGTCATAAACACACAAAAAAATGTTTTCTCCAAAACACTCACTATTTAAATGTAATAAATGAGATCTAAGGGATTAAAATAAAAAAAAATTGATAAAATGCAGAAAAGAGAAGAAGACATCGCCATTAACTTTAGATTTTCATGTTTTTATGAGTAGATATCTGATACAAGTACACTTTAGTCCCACTGTCACAGAATTGCAGTTACAAAGAATTTCTGGCAGGCGAAAGAGGTCTGTGTGTATATATATATGTATACATATATATATGTATGCAGAATTTCAGAGAAATAATAGAATTAAGTTGTTCTGAAAAATAGCCTATAATTTTCAACAGATCATTTTTTTCTGTGATATACATTTAAGAATTAAACTTAAATTAGCTCTTTAAAGTGGCCATGTGACTTTAATTATTCAAAATGTACACAAATTTAATGAGTTTTTAAATATTAAAACTATTCTCTATTGTCACTACTGTGAGCTCTTAATTTACAGAGCAATTAAGTCAGGACCCTCATTTATCAGTACATGTGCATTTGTTGAAAACATAGTCAGTTTTTATTAATTGATGCTATAGAAATACTGAGGTAAAATTAATGTGTGTGCTTCAGAGGTCATGCTGGCGATAGTAGGTAGCTAGCAAGGAGCAAGACGTGAGATAAATAAGTAACTGCTGTTCCCTGATTACACTAGAGATAGCTGAAATATTAAGTGGCACAATGGGCACTATTCTTAGCCAAAATGCTTGCTAACAAATGCCCCCTGAGTTTTCTCTGGCAAGCATCTGTCATGGTAGTAGCTGGGAAATAAGGAAACTTCAAAGCTTTAGTTTCTGATTATTAGCAGTGTGTGTAGTGTAATGTTCATACATTTTTATGTAAACTCAGCGTTGATGAGCTGAGAGGGTAGAATTAAAAAGTACTTCAACTTGCCTTTGTTCTTTGGGACATGGCTGACAGGAATGTTAGCAGTTAGGAGTCTCCTGAGTGTCTATCAGCTTGTGAATTACAGGAAATACGGGGCCAAATTTGCAAAAGAATCAGGTGAATAGCTACAGAATTGGAACACTTTTTTTTTTTTATTTTGCATTCTTCCCTGCCCCCAGTGGTGCATCTGCAAAAGCAAAAGCTCTGTGATGGCACAAGAAATGGTTGGAAAGTAGGTTAAGCATAAATATGAGCACAGTCTAGGTGCACAGAGATCTGGGGAGTCCACTGGTGGGCTACAGAACATTTGGCCACTTTACTGCTTGCACTGCAGGAACGCCCTGAGGCCGTTCTTCAGATCTACTCCATAATCCAAGCACAACTGTGGTAGCATTTGACTGGTAAATAAAAATGTACAGTGGAGGTGTTCAAAACAATGCAAAGTTTTAGAAAAAGAAATGACAAGGTCTTCCTGCTTTAGGCTGTTTTGTTTGGAATAAAATTGTTAAAATTCTGATTTCTGAAACATTCATTGATGCTATTATTGAGAGTCTCTTCCATGGATCAAAAAGGTCATTCTGAGTGGAAGAGCTTTGTTTCCCTTAAAGTCCTCTCCTTGGACAAGGGTATACAGACTCATGTGAACAGGTACTACTCAAATGCCCCTCTGTCCTGTGCTTTCAGTGTGGAAAGGTAGGAGCTTAAAATTCTTTGAGTCCACTGGTAGGGAATGTCTTTCTAAAAGTCCAAGTTCCTCATCTGAAAGGTTCTGTACTACTCCTTGCTTGCCAGAGAATTTCAGTAGATTTAATAGGTACGACATTTCTATAAACAGACCAGGGCGTTTTCACTTTCTTAGATGATGCTCTGATAGTATATTTTATTTTTACTTTTTTGCTTCAGATGGTGTGTCTTACAATGAAGTAGGTAAGTCCAGTTGATCTGTGACTCTTAAGATTGTCTTTTTGAAGATCTTTTCAAATCTAACTTTTCTTTTTTTTAATAGAAGTATGCATTTCCTCTTACTGACCAGTGCTTGGTCCTAGCGATTTCTTGTTCTTTGTCAGTTTCTTTAAGGTTCTTTTCTTTTGACAACCTGATCTCTGATATTGCCTTTTGTTTATTATCTGAAAATAATTGGCTCAGAGAAAGGCATCTCCACAGTGAATGCAGATGCAAAGAAATTGCTTCATTTTTATGCAATATTCTTAATTATTCTCTTTATCTTTAGTGGTCCAGTGCCTGGCCAAATCAAATGCAACCTCTTTGAAATTTTGTGTATACAACTGCACATGTGGAGGGGGAAGGATAGAGGACATATTTATAATTCAGAGCTCGGAGACTATTGTGAAATGTCTTTTTCTTGTCGTTAACCAGCCAGCTTCTCCAAACGTTTAACCTGCCAGCTTGCTTTCTTCTGGCTTGAAATATATGGCTGCTGATAGAAGGGGAAGAGTATGCAACTATTTGTAAGGTGCTCACTAATTTGGGGAGCTGTGAGTGTGCTACCCATTATTTACTACTGTTAAACTGGGTTTAACTTCAGCAAGATGTAGATTCTCCTTTTCCCACTGAGCAGGCCAATATTATAAAACAGTTAGATCAGTTTTGGATTTGGAAATGCATTGCTCTAGATGACACTGTACTTTTACTGTGTCCTTTCAGTTGTGTACCTCACAAGTCTTCCTCCTGGTCTGTCCTGTCTCTGTAGTTTGTGGCCAACACCAATGTTGTACAGAGCTGCTATGGGATGGACCGGCAGCACCTGGGGACTCTACACAGGTGTCTCACTTCAGTCCAGCAAGAATTTATTCTTGTTAAACTTACAAACACTTTAATAATTCTGTATTCTTTCTCTGTTGTGGATCAAGCACCATTGTGCTAAAAGTTCAACAGGTCCAACAGAAAAAAGACAGCCTTATCCCAAATAATCTTTTCTTTTCCAGTGCCAGAAATTCTATACTTGCTTTTAAGTTTCTTTTCCTTACTTAACTGCCCCTTTTGATTCTGGGCACAGACACAGAGGGCTCTAGAGGTTGACCACCTGACATGCCTAAATATTTTTGAAATGCTTTTCTGAGAATAGATAAACAAAACTGGTCTTCTCTTCATTCAACAAAACACAGCTCAATTTCAATAGATACATGGGATGTAATTTTGTCCTTTCTTCAAGACAAATCTCCCATCTCCACATTTCTCAATGACTCAGAGAATTTCAGAATGTCAGCCATAACCTCTGAGCAAAGTACGTGACCAGCTGAGCATATAGGCAACACTATTTTTAAAAGCAAGTGGTATAACTTGCCCAATAATTTGAGAACAGATCCTCCACATGGTTCCCTTCATGCTTCAATATACAATGTACCATAGTGACCTGAAAGGATTCACACTCAGAGTGAATTTCTGAATTGAGAATAGAGCCAAACCATCCTCTGCCTTATCTGATCTGATAAGGAGGCCTTGCTGTTTCAAGGATTTCATAGTCCAACAGGTGCCCAAGGAATGGGAAAGGGAGAAGACAAAGTCAGGACGGAAGTGAACTATTCAAGGCCATGCACCAACTTTGTGGCAGAGCTGGACAGGCAAGAAACCTGTGAAACAGACGATGGGATCCATGCCTTCTCTCCCATTAAAACCAAACTTCAGTGCATATGTCATTAGCGTGCTGCATTCCCTAAGCATTTTCCTCGGTGAAATATATTTTGTTGCAAAGAGGTGGAAAGACTCAGTGGTTCCAGTTGGATGTAGGATCCCCCTTTCATTCATAATTTCTATTTCTTTAGCCTATGATGTATTAACAAAGATGTCCAAACAGCTATGTAGCCTCTAAGGCTGATAGTAAACACGGAGCTGCAGCCCAGCAAAGATGTTTCTTAAGTTTATCTGCGTGATCCCTGAAGAATATTCCATCTCCTTACACTATACACTTTTGCATCTGCTCCAGGCTGGATGGTGCCCTCCTCCTTGTGACATCCTTCACTGCAACCAAGTTCCTGACTAAAGAAATAAAGTGGCTCCATCCATCCCCGGCAGTTAAGGTTAAAGAGATGCACTTGGTTCTAAATCTCGGCTGCTGCCGCTCTCTTGACCTCTGGCCTGCCTGAGCACAGCTAAGTTTGATGGGACCATGCCAAGCCGTCTTCTGTAACCCATGAGTTGGTTAATATACTCCCATTTCTCATTTAGACAGCCAACAGAGGCAAAAAAGGCAACAGGGCAACAAATGCTGTCTCCTGCAAATGCTCTGTAATAAATTGCTCTTTCAGTAGTGCAGAAGACAGATTTTTCTTTCTTTTGCCTGTTTCCTCCTTCTGCACAGAAGTCGCCAATGAGAAGCCCGCTTTCCCACCTGGCCCCAGCTGACTGTGCCCATAAATTTGCCTATGCAATGCCTGTTTACGGGTCGCTGACAGAACAGGGAGACGGGTGTGTTTTCTAAGCACCGGGTAGATAATCACGGTAATTGATGTTTGGAGCTGCTAGCTCCTAGGAGCATAGGGTCTCTTTCTCCCAGTGAGGCCCTGCTCCATGTTATCAGTCCAGCCCATAATTAAATATCACTCTTTTACAATATGTTTCAGGCTCCTTAATGAGTCTAAAGCAGAAATAGTCACCTCTTTCCCCTTTGAGCTTTATTTGCTTGTTATTAAACAATGTTATTGAGCTGCCTTCTTTCTCTGTGTTGCCAAACCTGCATCATTTCCGTTTTATAATTGCACAATTAGAGTCACTGCTTTGCTTTCATACATCAGCAGGACCTGAGAGAGAGAGCGCGAGAGGGAGAGAGAAAGGGAGAAAAAAATCAGGTGTTCACAGACAACTCAAATGCATCTTATTTTCATTAACTACCAGATTTTGCAAAATGGGAAGCTATTTATCATGATCTGTTTTCTACCACCAACCACCCCCACCACCCCACTCGGGTGACTTTCGCGATGACCTTGTGCTGTATTGTTAAGGGTCCAATTTGCTCATTGTTACTTGCCTGCATAATTCGGTGCACCTCCCCCACCATCTTTTTTTTTTTTTTTCCCAAGCAAAATCCAGTCATTTATATTCTGAGACTAAATGGTATTCCTCCTCCCCTACAGCCTCCACCAAAAAGAAAGAAAAGAAGAAGAAAAAAAAAAAGAATAAAGAAAAAAGAAAGCCCTCGCAAGCTGTGTAACACTAGTAATTCCTCCTAACAAATTTCCACGGATGCCCCCCCTCCTTGCACACACGCACACACTCTCTCGCTCGCACACACACATACGCTCTCACACGCACACCCTTAAGCTGCTCTAAGCAGTGTATTAAGTAGCTGAGGAAAATCCATTCACATTCTGCTGTGTCGCTTTCTTCTCAAGTCATGAACCCATCACAGACTTTTTCTAGCTGTAGGTTGCCACGGTGAAGATTTACAATGCCAGTTATTCATACATCTGCCTTCTCTTTTTTCCCCCCTTATTCTTAAATCCCTTGGGCGAGGGCAACCTTGATACTGAGACTCGTAAAATTCATGCAGGCTTATCATCCTTGGTGAAGGCTTCAGGCATGCATTACCGTATCCAACTGCCTGCTCACCGCCATGACAGAGCTGGGCCTATAGGTTTTATTTCTAACAGAGGGGAAATGTGTTAATGTGTGAAAGAGAAAAAGAAAGCTTAAATGTTTGGAGGAAAAATTAAAAAAAATAGCAATAAAAAACCATTACCTCTTTCTCTTAATGACTTTTAAATTTCTTTTAATTACTTTGCTCCCTGCAGAACAGCATAAATTCAAAATCTTTTTTTTTTTAAAGCATCCTCTAATTTGTGTGGAACAGTATTGTGAAAGTCCAATCACACTGCAGTGTGGAAGTAGAGAATTAATATAGCCTCTGAACTCCACATCAAAGTAATGAACACAACAAACCTGGAATGAATTTTACACACAAATTTACACAAATCTTTTCCTCTTATTTTTCTTTCCTTTTTATTTTTTATTTTTGTACTTTTGAAGGGTCTTGATCAATTACCATAAAAATAAATCCTTTCTTGAGTGGTCGTGAAGGGGACTTGAACGTTTGATTTTACAAAATAAAAACAAAAAGGAAAAACAGAAGAACCCCTAGCAAACTGCAAGTCTTCATTTACAAAGTCACAGATTAAACATGGAGTCTGCAAAAATGTAAATCACTGTGATTACAATTTTGGTATCATCATAATTTGCTACAACATTATTCACATTTTTATTTCTGTTGGTTCCTTTCTGAGGGTTGCTTCTACAGAGGATGGAAGGATGTTCTACAGAGGGCCTAGAGATGAAAACAGAGGGGTTTGTTTTGTTCCTTTTTTTTCAATAGGCCAAAATCATATCAAAATCTCTCTAGTTTTCAAGGAGATAAGTTGCTGGGTGTTGTGTTTAAAGGACTGCATTCCTTTGTTTTTCTAGGATGAACGTACACAGCTCTAAGTCTATAATTTCATTTCACTGTGTGTTTTGAAATGAGTTGTGATCTTAGGAAGGTGAAGAGTGCAACAGAGCTATAAGCATCCTAGAAAATCTTCCAAAGTGATTATGCCTCTGCAAGTGAGACCAACATAATAGGTATAAGTTACAATAACAAGTTACAGTCAAAATGATACAAAGCTAGATGCTACCTTCAGAAGATGCCTAGGTGCATTGCAGACTTTTTACAGAAAATTGTGACTTGCAGTTTCAGAAAGTAGCAGTTTTGAAGCCACAAAATTATTCAGAGAAATGAAACCACATGTCCTTTGAGAAGTCGCACCCCATTATCCTCATCCTTTTTTCCCTTTCTACATTTTATTGTTGCTTTAAATGTTTCAAAACTCTTTCAGCCATTATGCTGTCAAAAGTGTCTTTTCAATCTCAGATCCATATCTTCTGACATCTGAAGACAGTTACAACAGAAAAGAAGACTTGTGTTGATGTTACTCAGTCAGCATTAAGTTGTCACAAGTGCCATCTCACTTCATCTTGATGGTGATGTCTAGAGCCCACTCACACCAGCACCTGCCTGCACAAAGGTGACATGCCTGTTTGCATGATGAAGCAATATTTGCAGGGCTCTGCTACCAGGTCCACAGGGCCCCGATAGCAGCTCAGCCTACCTTAATCAGCATTTCCCAGAACCAAATATCCATGCAAGACTTCCGATTGTTTGAATGAGGACCATCAAAGGGCACAATGCAAAATCTGTAGATGAGGAGATTCTTCTCCTGCTCGGATTAGGCTTTAAAGGGAGGATTTTGTAAACACATTCCCAAACAAGCACACGGTCATTTATTCTGTCCAGGGAAGGTGCTTTTTGACCATCTCGCTCATGCTGAAGGGGATGTCCACCATACACCCGGAGTGGCTCACAGGGCTTGTAGGGAAGGCATAGGCAGAGCAGAGGAATCCTGCACACCCAGACCTAGCACTGATTTACACTAGGAAGTAGATACAGCACAAATACAGATCTAGGCACTAGGAAGTGACCTGGAGATGACAACAGAGATTCCACTGTTGGGGTCTGTATATTCTAGACATTCCAGGTGAACTGTGAACTCTGTTAGCTGGGACAAATGCCCATTCAGTGCCTGCAGCAGATAACACTTTTTCTCCTTTTGTGCTTTTTCGCCTTGAAGGAACGTAGGGAGGGATGTAGTTTAGCCAGGTAAGTAAACTGTAAGCCTCACTTCTATTCCACTGTATACATATTTTGTGAAATTGGCCCCTTAATTTTGAATTCCATAAGAACACATGGATACGTTTCGCCCAGTCAGTGGACTTGATATAGTTCCTTACAGTTGTTTCTCCTTGCTGTTGTCCCAGTCCTCTGACTGTAGATCCATTACACAAGGTTCCTCAAATCAGAGAGAACTCATCAGAGATGCTTTCCATTTAGGAAGACTTAATTGTAAGTTGTTTTCCCCAAATAATTCCATTCTAACATTCTATATGAACATTTAATCCCGGATGATGGTTTACAGGTTGAATGGTCAAGCACATTTATCACAGACTGTAATATATTGCTGAAGATTAGATTAAATTCAAGGCCTTCAGGATATGAGAAATATAGGCTGCCAGAAAAAAAAAAAAGGAGATAGACCAAAAAATATATATACATATGAGTAATTTCTTCTGAATCAATTAATTCTCAGACATGTTCCTCAGTATTAGCAAAAAAATGTGAACTGGTGCCCACTTTAAATATATGGTTTTTTAATTGCCATTTTCATCCTGCTGCATCCCTTATGCTGTGGTATTTGTCAGTATTTCAAAGGCAGCAGAGGAGCTCTGTCAGCAACACCACTTGTGTGTTTCCATCACACGCAGGGTGTACTAAATAGTGGGGAAACTCTGAAGCAGGAAAAAAATAGCAAAGTAATAAGAACAAAAAAGTATATATTGCAAACCTGGATCACTATTATCTTGGCAAAAGTTTTAGTGTCCAGTATGCCAGTGTAAATACTATGCTGTTACTATCTTGTGGGGAGTTGCTATTTCTTTTTGTCATAGGCAAAAACTTAAGTTACTATGTTGAATCTGTTGTTTTTCCACTTTCTTTAATGGTAAACAAAAATGATAGATTTCTGGTTCCAGTGAGCTGAAGAGAAGGACAAGATGCATCTCCAACAGGTGACCTGGAAGGCTGCTTTCTTTGGAGCTAGCCTAGAGCGCATTGTTACAGCGGAAAACAGACGGAGAGTATTCTAATCCCAGGAGCAAAACGGAACTTGCTGACATTGTGCTGTTCTTGATGTTCAATGACCATTTGGATTTTTCTCATACAATATGACTGACAGCCATTGCTGTCGCATGGCTGACTAATAAGTTTCAGGATTGTCATATATAAATTATCCAGATAAAATTGCACAAATATTTTGTTTACTACTGAATTCCAAGTTTTGAATTTGGGGAACACAGTCTTACTTAACTTTGAAAACCAGAGTCCTTATTAGTAGTTGCAGAATTATAAACAATAACTACCTATCAGTTCAGTCCATACTGTGACTACTTACGGATGCATAAAGTATATGAAGGCTTGATGAAGTCCCTTGTGCAGCATCCTCGATTTGGCAGTATTTTGTTTATGTTATGACAGGAAAATTTGAGTAGCATTATAGCTCCAAAAATATGTACCAGTCCCAAAAGGCTTCATTCCGTTTCAGTAGTGACTATCCAACAAAACAAAACTTGTTGTGAGCCTATAAAGGGCTTGTTGACTTAAAGTTAAAAAGTAAACAGTAGAGAGTTAAAGTAATCAGTAGAGAATTTGGGAAGTTTTTACTTTTAAAGGCAAGCAGATTTAGGATTAAACTTCTCTGTCCTGTAATCCCATGTCATAGTTATTGCATGCTAGTTCTGCTACACACATTCAGAACTGCATCTGCTTGACTACTCATCCTTGTCCTTAATGAATAATAGCTTCCTTTTCTTTTTTTTTTTTTTTTTAATGTAGTGTTCTCCCAAAATTAGTTTTTTTCATGGTGGATATACTAGTTCCATTATGCGTTTAGAAACAATCACTTGAGTATGTTAAAATTAAAAATAATCGTCTGCTGAGACTCAAGGATGTGTTTTCAGATTTTCTGTGTATGGTAGATGTGATGTTTTTGTTCCATATTTGCTGGTAAATAGGGTGTTAGAAGCCCAGTGTTTTTTACCTGCCTACATTGGCTACATTGCCTACATAGCCTACATTGGAGGCTACATTTCAAGTTAGATTTTGTTAGAGAGCCCAGAGCTTTTAGGTTTGGTCACTTGCCACACATAAGTAACAATTGATTTTTATGAGATCTCTATGTGCTCTTTAACTTTGGATTTCTTCTTGTTTGTTTGCTTTGATTTGCTTTTCCTCCCACACTTCTTCCATGTTTTGCTCAATATTGTGAATCTGATTAGTAGATTCAAAGCTACCACTCGTGCTAATAAAAATAACAAAGAAAAAAGGAGACAGAAAAGACAGTTGTGAAGGGACTTGAGTTTGGATACTGTAAAAAATAAAGCAAGGACAGTCTTACACCTGCTATATGCATTTAGGATAGCACTAATGAGAGCTTGTAACTATATAGTTCTCCCTCGCACAGTTTAAATGTGTTTATAAGGTGTAAGACGCTGAAGCATCAAGCCCTCTGGGAAAATTCTCCATTTTGACTGGCTTTAAAAGGTGGCATAGCTAGTCCTTGAGTTATGGGCATGTCACAAGTGTGTTAGACCAAAGGGTAGGAAGGGGCTATCCCTGGATTTCTGCTACACTCGTTTTCATCACAGCTCCTCGAAAGCCCAGAGTGTAAGTGCAAGGCTCTTCTGATTTGCATTGGATGTTAAATCCAGACTGCAGAGAGGAAACATGTGGCTTCTGGACATTTTTGTTTTAACTTTCCTGTCTTTAACAGATAGTAATGCCTCTTCTTTTCAAAGAGTTCGCTCAGAGGAGTAAATTTTCTTGAATGGATAACATTTGAAGGATAGGATTTTGAGATGAAAAGGTGCTCTCCGGGGCAGAGACTATGTATTTAGCCTGTCTTTTATAGAAGCTTCACTTGTCAATACCTCTGAGTAGAAAATAAATGTGGCATATAACATGTTTTCTACTGTTCATGTGTTTGTTTTTACACATATACACATACATGTAACCATGCATACTATACATACAACAAGAAGGAGAGAAAGAAAAAGGTAAGAGATGATGGAAGATGGCAAAAATGCAGATATTTTGAAATGAAAGGTAGCCCACGTATATTTTTGCATGTGGTATTTCATTTATTAAACTTTGGGTGGCACCATCTTAGAACGAGATGGCTTGTATTTTCTTTATTTGCATTACGCAGCACACCTGGTAGAAAGGATATTTAAGTAGTGAAGGACTTGCAGCATTAGTAATTAATAGGTCCCATTATGCTAACTCTCATGCAAGTTTAGGACATCTTAGTGCTAGATAAGAGATGAATAATTTGAAGTAATTTTCCTGTAATCATGCCAATCACTTCAGCAAAGTAGTTATTAAATGAAACAGTATTATGATGAATTATAGGACATCTATTGAATATCTTTTCTTATCATCTACTTATAGTGCCTGATGCTGAAGAGAGGCAAACATGTGAATGCTCTTTCCCAGTAAAATATGCACACTTCTCACTGTAAATAATAGTTTGTTTAGCAAACCTTGTTTTATAATGAGGCCTAGAGACAGATTTGTGCTAGTTTCATGCTCTTTGCTGCTCAAGGAGAGGAGATCATCTAGTTTTACCTTTTCTTAAAGGTAGATATTAGCAAGAATGAGTCACCACTGATGACAAGGAATTCTTCTAGTTCAAATTTGCTGAAGTGATTAAATATTATTTATCTAATTAAATGCTCAAAACAGATCATTATTGAAAGGAATAAATTTAGTGGATTTGTTGAGCAGTGTTAGCTGAAATGTAACTGCACATCATTTGACTTTTTAACATTTTATTATATCTAATAAGTCTTTCTGTGCTTAATTAAATCAACTTATTTTTTACAGCTAATTTAACATGATTTCATTTTAGTTACAGCTTTTGCATCAGATATGTAGAAAGCCAACTGTACACCCAAATTAAGCTTGTGCTACTCAGGTGCTCTGCTGCACTTCTTATCTCTGTAGTTAATACTACTTTCTTGGATATTTTTGGCTTTCATTTTCTTTTGGTGGAAAAAGGTTACTCATTTTTTAATTATAACCTATTTAAATACTACAGTGTATATATATATGTATGCCATATGGTCATAAAACATTTAATAATTCTGTCATATGTAACAAGCTCTGAAAATCAACTTTTTTTCTTGGCATAGGACTTTGCCTTGTGGCAGCAAATGCCAAAAAGGAACGCAAGATTAATTCTACTCATAGCTATCCCAGCAACTTCAACTGTGCGTGTCCGGGTGAAGATAGGGGTGGACTTGCTAGTGCATGCAAATCTTTAATTCATCTCAGGTATACTGAGATGTCTTTATGTTTTTATATTCTCTTTGTATTTTACATGTTCTTGCAAGATTTTTGAATCTGGTGTTGGTTTTCTTAAGACTAAAAATAATCGCTGTAGTTCATTGGCTTCATCCCTTTAAAAACTTGAGAGAACTCTTGGCTCTTTTCTGAACCCCACCACAAGGGCAGGATAGAGTGGGAGGTGAGAAATTCAGATAGCTTGCTGGCAATTGCAGTTGGCTTGAATCAATGTCATTCCTTTCAGTTCAGTCAGATTGAAACTGGCCCTGGCTATGAGAGCAGAACCAGCCTCAGAACACCTCTACATTGGTCAAAAAACACAATTTATGGGGCTTGGTCAGCCTGTGGGCTGACTAAATTTTTCCAAAGAGTTGCATTGAGAGAGATTATCTATTCAGTATCTCACCAAAAAGAGAAAAATTCACTGTGTGAGTAGATGGGAGCTTTGATTGTCTAATCTGCACATGCATTTTTTCCCTCCCAAATATCTGACTGTTTTTCAGAAAAATCTCCTAATGCTTTTCAAGCTCGCTGTGGAGCAGCATGAATTTCATAATGCACATGACTAGCTTTCAGCAGCATCACTAGTTTTTAGCCTGCACAAAAATAACACTGCACCAGGCATATTAAGCCCCAGTGTGCAAGACGGTCCAAGCAGGCATTTTTGCACACGTGCTTTTAACACACTATTGTGCCCACGACCACTAACCATTTCTGCATGCACAGAACACCGCCTCGCACTTTGGCCTCATCCCCCCACAGAGTAAGCGTTCATGGTTGCAAATTTGGCCGAAGGATTTTTTTTTTCCCTTTTCTTTTTTTTTTTTTTCATTACCCTCAAACATTTCCTTTCACCTCCAACCTCTAGGCCGAGCCACAGCTTTCCCTTTGGAGCAGGGGAATATAAAGACGTGGGGCCACGGGGACCGGCTGTGCCTGACCCCCAGGGCCCTGCTGTCAATCACTGCCTCCCCATCTCTTGCTCGCTTTCACACCCGGCAGCTGTACCCATCGCTGTCAACCAGGTAACAACCGGCACACAATAGAGGCCTGAATGCCTGGTCTAGACACTCTTTTAGCCACTTATTTGCTGCTCTTGGCAGCTGTTGAAGCATAAATAAGCAGTTTGTAATCAGAAAGCTGACATCATTGCAGCTCAGCTGAGAGGGGGAATTGTTGCTGTGCACTGAGCTGCTTTTCCCCCCACCGGCCGGCCCCCTCCCTCGCTCGGGCCGTGACAGCCCATTCTGAGGTGGCGAGGCAGATTTCTGCCCTGCTTTTCCTCGCCTTCCCAGCGCATAGTGAGGCGGGCCGCAGAGAGACGAGCTTGCAAATAACTAAAAGAAAAAAAAGAAAAAAAGGAAATATATTCATATATATATATATGTTTAACCATGGAAGGCTTCATCTGAAAATAAGCGGGTGTGTTCTTGCCTGCGCACCTCCAGAGAGCACCTGAAGGCTGCCAAATATTTCACATTTTAAGAGTTAATTCTTAATGCAGTGACCATAAACTGGGCAGATGGGTTGAGAACATGACCTGTCCCGATCGGTGTTTTTGTCTTTTCTTTCGCCTTTCCATCCCCTGGAAGAGGCGGGAAGGCAAAAGCGGCTTCGAGCCGAGGGAACACTTTCTGACAAACCCGGTTTGGTGTCGGCGTGCCTCTGCCGCTGCTTTTGAAATTCTCGGTTCCTCATCTCAAATCCCTGCAAACATTTGCTGTTTGAATGCGTTTCATACACTTTCAACACTTTTTCTTCCCCCCCCTACTTTATGGATTGGTCGTAAACAAGTTCACTGGGCAAATTTGACACAATATTTGAAACTCAAGCTGGGATCGTGTGACGTGATTGGCCACCTAAGCCACGTGCTCTTCCTTCTGCGCCCTAACTGGGCGAGCACGCGAGCATATCCAGGGCAAATATTTGCACATGCAAATTTGGAATTCGTTTTCCACAAACACTTGCACGTATGACTTTCAAATTAGCTTTCTGCGAGCATTCATGCTGCTAAGACACTCTAGTTCAAATATTCATAGAAAGTGAACATAAAAGGGCCACAGGTTTAGGTGATTTCATTTTAAAAAAGGAAAAAATCAACAGAATATTCATGTACGAGTCTTTGTAGCATTTTGTCCACTTCTGTCGTTTTGTGGCCGACCTCCTTTAATGCTGAAAACCAGTACCGTGTTCGTGCTGTACAGAGCAGCAATGGCAAACTGTGCTGCCTTGAATATATAGTTAAAACATAAACTTTACAATCTGCAGTGCATTTGCAGCTGTTTATTGACGAGAAAGTAAAGCGCAGCATGTAACCTTTAAAATACATAATCCATACCAGGTCCCAAATCTTTCCCTTGTGTTTCATTCAGTCCTTACTGTAGATAGCTGCAACAGCAAAGGGGAAGAGGCGAAGGACTTTCCGAGGGTTTTTTTTTTTTCCCAAAAAACATTTGGGGAAACCTTTATTTACTTGTGCATACTTTATGCATGCAATCCCTGAGGTCATTGAGCCGTCTCCTTTCAGAGGAGCAGAGCCCACGTTCAATCAGAGATGTGCTCAAGCTTGCAGGAACTCTGATGCAACCGCCTGTTGGTGCTCAGGAGCAGAGTGAGTGTCTACAGGGCTTGCTAACTACCTGAAATACCTCCAGGTAGCTCAGTCTATCTCCAGTTTCAACAAGGAAGAAGGCCAGTTCAACAAAAATATTGACTTTAGATCTCCCAAAGGCTTTCTAGTATTAGTTTGCTCTAAGTAGCTCATGATTTAGAGTACAAAGGCATTTCCAGAATGCATGTTTAACAAAATGACATAGCAGATAATTGAAATTTATTTGCAATTTTCAAACTACAACACAATTCTCCTTTTCTTTCATTAATAATCGCACGGCTAATGCATAACAATCCCTCTGCAGCTTTTACAAGCAAACTTGAGCTGCTGTGTTGTAATAGCTGGAAAAGTTAATGTAGCTTGAACAAGGTTCCTAATTGTCCCTGTCTCTGTCATATTTGTCTACTTGAATGGTCCTAAATACCACAGCGATTAATTACTACAGAGCAGGTATTACAAGATGTTATCATCCTTCCCCAACTGTCTGGGTGAATGGAGAGAGGCAGTAGATTGTTGCAGTGTTTCATCTTTGCACTTCCTGTAAGGCACTTTAACCAGAAGATTTAATGTGTCAAAGTTAACTGCGTTCTCTAGCAGATATTCACATTCTAATTAAAGATTAAGAACGTAGTACATTACACTGTGATTTGTCATACATGGCTTGTTAAATAGGAAACCTACCGGGATTCCCTAACATTTTATAAACATTATTCAGGGCTTTTAATGTGGGCAGAGGAAAAGATTATTCAGCTGCTCTGCAGAGTAGGAGGCAGGTCATCCTCCTCCCCCCTTCCCGAGCTCCCCCCAACTCCCTCCAAATAAATAAAGAGGAAAACTCGGGCAGTTTCCACATTGGAATTCTGAGGAGACTTCTTTAAAGCATTTCTCTCCATGTGCTCATGGAGAAATATATACATATATGTGCACACGTATTATGCATATATATGCTTATTTGTCTTACTTATTTTTTGGTGTTTTTCAACTTTTGCTGTCAGCTGTGTATAGCTGAGGTGGGAAGGCTTTGTTTGAATTAGAGTGGCAAAGGCAGGAGGAAAGATGAAGCAGTTTTTCAATATGCAGAATGTATTTTCAGCTGATTCTAGCAATGCTGAACAGCGCACCACTTCCAGTATTAGTAGCAGAGGACTGGTTCACATTCTTTGATTGCCTGAGGAATAAATTAATGAGGTTACTGGAGACAGTGAGCATTTGCATATTCACGGATGCTTATTAGGTATAAAGTGAATGCCAGGTGCATTGAATTTTGGGAATACCAGCTTTGTTTTTGGTCTTCTATTTTTAAAGCAAACACATATTTATTTTTTTTCTTCAAAGTGGGAAGTTCTGTGAGAAAAACACAGCATTTATAAAAATAATAGCACACACACAAAAATTCAGTAAAGACAAAGCTTAGCTATAAGATACACATCAGAATAAATATGATACAGCATGAAACTGGGGTCTATCTTAATATCTTGTTTGGAACAACAGTTTGGATGACTACAAATATAAAAACAGTTGTTCCAAGACATAAGGAGAACAAATGTTTTATTTTTCACTGTGCTCCTTATGGATTTCTAGCTTTAAATAGCAATAGGAGTACTCATTATGGAGTTACCTTGTATAATGCCCAATGCTTAATTTTAAAACACTGATTCTGTAGCACGTTTTTCTGCAGAGAAGCTCAAACTCAGCCTGCAAAGCACAGAGGACAGAATTACAAAATTTGCTCGACTATTTCTCCAAGGAGTATTTGCACATGGTTGCATTGTTGTCAGTGACTTCCGTCATAGCTGTGTGAGAGCACATTGTGTGAATGATTTGCACTGTATCTCATTATTCTTGGAAGTTTTTATCTGTATTGTTTATTTCGAATCGTTATCCCCTTTGCATTCTTGAAGATTTGAGGATTTTTTTTCTTCCCATTCTTTGCCTGCCCATATGCTATAGAGCACAGTATTAGCACTGCTTGTTTTAGCATAGAAATATCTGTCAATTGAAACCATGTGTATTGTTTGTTCTGCCTTTCGCTTGTCTTTTACAGTGTAAGCATCAAGCATATACATGTACATAGCATACAGGCTCACATGCACTGCACGCGGATATACGCGCACACACATGCCCACACAGATGCACACATACTAAATTATTGGTATCAGCGAGTCTCAAGCAGCTAGGGTAGCAAAATCAAGCAGTGATAAGGGTTTTCTTTGGATAATAATATGTATTTACAAACAGGCTCCATTCTGCCCCCTTGTTTCACAGAATACTGTGCTCAACTTGCCTCTCCTGGATGTTGCACTGTGCTGAGCACTGCCCTGCCTCTGCAAATCCTATTTGAAAATCTCATTTGCAGCATAACTGACAACAAAGGCATTACATGGTGTATGCCCTGCATATTCTGCAGACTGTTCCTTGCCTTTGTAAGTTATTGCTAACTTCTAATGAAAATACTGTGTGATCAGTCGATGATCTTTTTTATTTATTAATAGTCTGTAAAATTAAGTGTGTAATCAAAGAATGGGCGCTTTCTTAAAAGTGCAAGGTGGAGTGCATTACATTAGTGGCACATAAAAGCAGATGTTCTTTGCTGCAGTAGGCCTTTCTCTGGATTCTTTAGGAGGAAGGGACTTAAACAAAACATTAAATTGAAGAGGATTGTGAGTTGCAGTCCCTGCCACTGCAAGACGCAGAATTCCTCTTTCTTTGGATATGTATTTCTCTGTGCGTGTTCCCAAACTGTAATTCTGATTGATGATTAAAAAACAAAAAAGAAAGAAAAAAGAAAAATGATTTGATATTTCAGTGTCTCAGGGCAGCCTCTGAATAATTACATGCAAAATGATCTATTATATATTTATTGAAAATACTATTGCAGAGCACAAATGTGCATTTTATTCAGAGAGGTCATATTTTAAAACATCCATTGTAGCTGATTCATTAACGTCCAGGATTTTTTTTTTTTTTTTCCATACACAGCACAGATTTTTTTGATTATGTAGATTTTTTTTTTCCTATTGCAGTTTCATATGCAAAGCATGCATCAGCCACATCCATGCTATCTCCTAAAGCAGTCATTCTGAAACCCAATCTGGGGACAGTGCAGACTAAATAAAATTTCATTTTGATTTGGCCTCCCGCTGAGAATGGGACTGCTTTGTTTCAGGCGGCAGAACCAGCAAGCCAGAAAGGTATGTCCTGTTTTGCATGGCTGATGGTGTGACTTGAGGATCACAATCAGGCCGTTCATGCTCCCAGGGCTCGGCATCTCATCCACATCCTGTACTGTCTTTCTCTTTTCCTTTCCATTTGCTTTCCTTCTGTGCCGCCTGCCGTCTACCTGCAGGGCAAAGCCATGGCAGACCCTCACACTATTGTTTACTTTGGCATATGTTTAATAGCTGCATGGCTGTTTCAGGGTAGGGGATTTTTTTATATTTTATTCCCTGCCTTTGTGCTTCTCTCTCCTTTTCTTTTTTTTTTTTTTCCCCTCCCTTACCCACGTTCTCCCTTACCCACAAACACTGACTTAACGGAAAATTATGTAAGTACTGCTTGCAATGCTTCGGAGATTTTACTAGAAGATTTGTAATGCACAATTTTTATTGTAAATCTGAGGAAACATTTAACAGCTTTGAAGGACTTCAGTTTTCACAGCCCTTTAGAGCTGTTTAGACAGAAAAGCAGTCACCCATTACAGTTAGGAGGGGAGAAAAAAACACTCTTAAGAAGGCACATAACTGCTTTGCCATCCTCACATGCTTTATAGTCACAAATGCAGCATTTGGCCAGGAGAATATCAGTAAATATTGCCCTGTCTAAATATTAGTGTTTACCTTACAAGCCAGTTTGCATTCCAGGAGAACCTGGACCGGGCACTCCTTGCTGCTGCTGCTGCTGCCCCATCTTTTGGAATAGGAGCTGCCAGTCAGGAAAATGACCCCCGTTTTATCCTCAGAAGCAGCTTTTTGACAGGGCAGCAGGACACCTCTAGAAGTCCCTCTGTGATGGGAACTTCTCAAAAGTGGATTTTTCTGTCAAAGCTGCACTATGCCATGCTGTGAATATTTGGGGGGAAAAAAGTTTTTCTCTTAAAATCAGCATAAAACTTACCTCAGACATAAGGGACAATATCTTTTTTTCTGATTAGTCTGTATTTTTATGCAATGCCCTTTTCTTCTTTATAACATACAATGATAACACCAAAGAAAAAAACAATCTTTATATAATACAGAGCACTGACATACAAGGACCTATTTCTTTAAGGCAATTTACAAATACAAAATTATTACTGTACGCAACTTACCCTTGTGGTGGGTGAAATTAAGACTGCTAAGTTATTCAGCAAAATCTTACGGAACTTACATAGTCAATTAAAACACTCTGTGTTCGGTTTAGTACATTTTGCTTCCAGCTCTTATATGTTGCTCCAATTCCATGGCTTTCATATTTGAACCAGATTCATATTTCAGTGTCGGACTTTTTCTGAGATGGTCAGTGGGGCAGGCCCTTGATGCAGCCCTGTGGATCTTCACATGGCAGTTTCCTAAGTTTAAAAGTCATTCCTTCCCCTCTTCCTCAATTAAGAAATAAAGCAAAACAAAGCAAAAAAAGCCTTGGGTTGAGTGCATCCAACAAAAGTTTGGAGGAAGAGAGAAACAAGAATATGATGCCTCTGTGGCCTCCCTGTGCATGTGGATAGGCCAGATATTAGTTTCAGCTGCATGCATTAACCTCACTGAACTCCAAGAGGATTTTCTGCACATAGCAGAGGGCAGGATCTAGCCCTCCATGTTTTGTTTTTCAGGGGTGTTTACAAAGTGAAATACAGCTTGAGAAGACTTTAAAGAAGCTATTTGTAGCAGTGCCACAATTTCCTTAACAAATTGGAGGCAATAAGAAAACTACAAAAAGGCTATAAGAAACAAGAATTACAGCTTTTTAAATGGATATAGAGGGAAAAATGATCAGCTCTGTGTGTTTTCTCCTCAGTATCTCTAATCCTCCGGCTTCACCCCTCAGGTATCATTGGGATGTTTTCCAAGCCACCAACTCTGATTTGCAATCATAGCTTATAAAAATCATTTTCAAGTTTATATTTACCATAAATTAATTTTAATGGTTAAATATAAGTTTTAAAAGAAATTAAACTCTAGGCATTGTGCTACAGCGTGTATCCTAATGTCAAAACTCACAGTCCTAACAGACTTTTTGTTGAATGAAGAATATTTTATGCTATGTCAATTGCTGCACTGAAAAGAAAATAAAAAAGGGAGCAGATATGCATGTATCACTTGGAAATAGACAACTTTTTTATATAAAATACTTAAGGAAATTAATAAAAGGGTTGTTTCTATATTCCCAGACTAGAAATATTTTGAAAAAGAGTGGTGCTTGTTACAGTTTAGAAAAAAACAGCTAAGTCCCAGAGTACTCTTGCTCTACTGGAATCATGTTTATTGATTACATATCTGTTGTATATTACCAAAATTTAATACATATATAACTCCTGTGCTCTTAGAAGATCAGAGTATATTTTTTAGATTTGTCTATTGGAGCTATTACTTGTGGTCATTTTCTGGATCAGTAAAGGAATACGAATGGGTTTCAGAAGTGTGTTTTACATTTACCACTTCCACAGGATGAAAACTGTAAAGACATTAGTCTGAAGTTCAGAAACAAAGGCCTTATTCTTAGATAGTTTTATAAGGTTTCACTCAGTGCACGTAACAGTGTTCTTCCTTAGGTATACTTGTGTGCTTGAGAGAGGAACCAGATCCAAAATCCCAAATCAGCTGCCATTGGCACGCCATCATTACAAGAAAACAAGATACTTCTTCATGTAACTCATACAAATGTATATTTAATTTTTTAATGTAAGAGATTTTAGTTTTCTTAGTTCTTTGACTTTTCTCTTAAGCTTTGTGCTTTTTCTGAATAACGTGGCTTGACTAAGAAAAGTCAGATCAAAATTAGGATTCTGAGGAAAACAGATCATCTAAACCAGAGAAAATGGCAAATCAGGAAGCAGATGAAAGAACTCAGGAAACAAGTGTCCACTTGTGGCTTTTTATATGTGCATACTTCTATAAAAATTAACTACCTGATGGTAGTATACACATGTACGCATATACAAACGTGTTTGTTCAGACACAAAGATATTTATATATGCATGTGTGTGGGTACACACTTACATGGAACACAGTTCTCAGGTCCCAAAGGCCCACCAGTGATACAAGAGCAGAGAACGTTATTGACAGTATATGGAAGATGAGAAATTTTATGATCTGTGTATTTGTTTTTCTCCAGTCCATTGTAAACTCTAGCAGCTCAGCAGCTGACTAGCTCTGAAAACTATCCAGAAACAAATTACTGTTTGCCTAATGCTTGCATGACCTTGCTGAGGTCAGAAGGAGCCCAGACATGAAGATTTGCCTATGGGATCAGGGCCTAAGGATTTGAGGCTAATTCCTTGGCTGAGCTAGGACAGACAGCTTGGAAAAAGGTCTTTGATAACCCTTAACTTGGGATCTGCCAGCAGAAATAATGGATGGCTCATTGTCATTCCACTACAACTCCTGCACTGGTGCTCTTACTTTAAACACCTGATTTGGCCAACATCAGTAAAAAGAAGGTCTGAAAAAGTAGTAGCAGATATACTATAAAATTATATATCAAAGGAAAGCAGTGATATCCTGTCAGTAAGTATGGTCATGGGAAGCCATTTTATTCACAGGCCAAATGGGATGAGGAGTGGAATTGCTTTGGTTTGGGATATTCCTACAAGGAAAGAAAAGAAAAGAAAAGAAAAGAAAAGAAAAGAAAAGAAAAGAAAAGAAAAGAAAAGAAAAGAAAAGAAAAGAAAAGAAAAGAAAAGAA
>PTEX01000059.1:3234012-3257675 GCA_003342815.1 Eudromia elegans | reverse complement strand
GAGGAGAGGAGAGGAGAGGAGAGGAGAGGAGAGGAGAGGAGAGGAGGCATAGTTAGATTTTTATTTTAAAGAAGTTTAGGTTAGTCACAGAGTTGACTGGTGTCATAGTATCCTCAAAAAATTAACACTGCCAGTTAAATCCTCATTATGCCATGTTTCCAGCTTCCAAAACATCTTTCTTGTCCACAAAATTAAAACAAAAGTGAAAATATTCTCAGTTTAAAGGAGATATTCTTCACTACAATGACATGTTTTTCCTATAAATCTCATCTGAAAAATCTAATAAAACAACTTAAGTTGCTGATGAAATGGCTAAATGTAAACAGAAAACCACCTTTGGACCAAAGCTACAGAACATTCTTTGGAAATAGAGGTAGAACCAAACAGCATATAGCAACAGCTACTTCAGAAAATGTAATGTTTCCTGAGCAAGGAGGAGAATCATAGAATCACAGAATGCTTAAGGTTGGAAGGGACCTTTAGAGATCATCTAGTCCAACCTCCCTGCATATGCAGAGCCACCTAGAGCATGTGGCACAGGAGAAGAGGAAGTTTGGAATTCTTAAAAAAGATGAGTAGAAAATCCTGTTATTTGCAATATATACATGCTAGAGGAAAATCCACCTTTGGGATGACTTTATTAGAACAAAGTTACACCCAGGGAGACCACTTCTAAGAGGTATCTCTTGACAGAAGTTCACAGAACAGAGGAAATCTGAAGTCTTGATAACCTAAGAGTTGGAAGATTACGTGAAAAAATGCAGGTTGACCTCCTGTGTATGGTAGCATATAAGTATGTTAAGATTTTAATTATTATATTGCAAAAAGTGATCCTGTATTTTATTTAAATATCTATCATTGTTTTCATATCCAAGGCTGTAAAGAAAAAATCACCTATGAAATATATGGTAGGTGGAAGAAACTGCTATTGAATATCTAATGAATATTATATAGCATAGAAACAAATTATAGATTTATAAAATCATCCTCTTTTTCATTGTGTTCTTCATCCTATGGAGGTGAGGAAGGTTAGATTGTAGCAGCATTACTCCCCCACAGTAAAAATAGATTTATTCTCCTAGCATCCACTGCAACTGGTTATTCATTATATATAATTTTCTTTATTTTTAAAACCCTTTCCCTTTACCAGCTGTCTGACAAAGGCAAGGATGAAATATTCTCAGAAGAAACTTCTGGAATCATTTGCATTCAATGGAGAAATTCCACCAGTAAAATAGTGTTCATTAAAAGTTACTAGTGACAGACAAATCTCAGAGGAGTCAGAAGAATGGGTCAAACAAGACAACAACAATATCACTGTTTGTCTACAGTATTTTGAAAAACACCCCACATGCCCTTGTCCCCAGGAAGCTCTTCACAGTACTGGGCTGGGGGGTTCTCTTTTTAGTTAACATCTTCTAGCCTTACTTCTAAGGTTCTTCTAAGGTTCCTTCATTTTATTGGATAGATCAACATCTCCTCCTGGGTGACAGATTAAAAATTCTTTCGGAGAAAACTAATTCCCTAAATTTCCCATACTTTTTTTTCAGAAGTAACACACAAGGTCTTCCTTATGCAAAGAGCAGCCACAGGGGTACCAGCAAATGTTCTCCTCCTGACACTTGTTGTGTTTTTTCTTTCATCTCCACTGAATTGAATTTTTCCTAGATAGTTATGAATTGAAATAAATAAATTTAAAGGGATAAGAAAAATCGTGGTTAAATAAGATCCACTAGTGCACCAGTTCTGTTGGCCATACCACAAATGACAATCAGATTTGCATTTAATTGAACTGAAAATTTCCTACATTTCAGTAGGTTGATGGCGATGAGGGGGAAAGGAATCTGCTTTTTTAATTATTATTATCCTTGTGTCTCTCTTCTTTTATCCTAAGAAAAATAAAATTAAAAAAAAAAAATTTGGATCTCAATTTGCACTTTAAGTATTTAAGATAAAAAGACTAAAAGCTGCCTCAATAGGATCAGCTAAAAGAGCAAAATAGATCTGGGTGTTATCAGGTTAACAATGATAACTCACCTTAAGGTCCCTAAAAATAGAAGTGAAAGAAGCGCACCAGTATTGAAGAGCAAGGGGGCCAGAACTGAATTCTGAAAATCCCCATAATTAACTGGCAGAGGGTCAGATGAGCACTTATTAAAATGCAGCAAAGCACGACAGGGTGTCTCAAAGATGGAGTTTCGATCTTAACCGTGAATTTCTTGGTTTTGTCAGTTCCATCCAGGCCTGCCATGTTATTTTAATGAGTACCTTTCTCTACATATTTCCTTTGAGAGTTTTGGGGAACAACTATATGGAGAGTGAATATTCAGGGGTAGGGTTCTTATAAAATATATAAAAAAATAAAACTGTAGTGACATTTTAAGTTGTTCTTGATGGAATGTTTGAGCACTGTGAGATAAATGCATCAATTTACCTTCCAGTTGCAAAGGCAACTGGCAACAGTCTTTACTAAGGTAAAATAGCACTATATTAAATGTTGTATATTGTCAACCCCACTTTTTATATCATCAGTACATTACTCTTAATCTGCCTCCTTCAGACATTTTTGATAAGGACCAATATTTCGCTTCACAATCTACCTACAACAACTCCTACCCTACTGTAATACAGAAACAGATGCCCATGCAGCAAATGTAGGCAAAGTATCTTGAGACAAAGGTTTTAAAGCTTTCTTGGCCATAAATGTTGCTTGTTACCACAAAGTCTTTTTTAAAACCACAGACTCCATCTAATTCCATCTGTTTTTAAAAACCTTTATCCTAAATTAGCTGATCTGCTTTGTTTTTTGTCTATAACATACTGCTAAAATTTTTGGAATTAACCTAATCGAAATCTAGGGAGGGCTGGGAAGGGTCAGGAGAAAAATAGAAAAAAAAGACAGGAAAAGACAGAATATGTCTTTAGCTCTAGAAACAGAAGAGATGTGTCTCGTTTCCTCACCCTTGAAGGTACTATATGATACATTTTTTGTTGAAAACACAGTAAGATTTTTAAAATAAATGTAATCCAGAGTACATAGTTATATCAGTATTTATATATGTTTTCTCATAGCATAATATGCTGGCAATGCAGAGGAATATTACAAGTAACTGACCTGGCTAAGGTCCTGAAGTCCATTGCCCTATGCTGTTGTAAGTCGTCAGTGTACTTAAAGTCCATGAAGTTTTTATTACCAATTGTATTTTCAAGTATACTAATATTCAGTTGCTGACAGGTGGGAAGACTTTTGTTTTTTATTTGTTAGCAAGGAAGATGATGGCATCTTGAATTTTGCAATGCCTTCCTAAATTATTTTAAGTTTTCTATGCATATGTGTTTACCCCCACACACATATTTACCACTTGGAGGACAAGTGGGATAAAGCAGAAGTGTAATATCACACCTTCCCCTTTCCGAATGAGGGACCATCCATCAGTGGGAATCCAAAATGCTGTACGTACACTCTGTGAAACACAAGGAATGAATTGTGGGATAGGCACCTGTCAATAACCTGGTCTCAAGCCCTTCTTGCTCTGTGAGTCTTTGCTCCCTTGCAGTAGCAGTCTACATAAACAACAGCATTACTAGGCACTGACAAAAAGGTCCCAAGGCTTCTGAAATCCTGCCTTCCAAATCTGTTGTGCTGAAAGGTGTCAGTCCTTGCTCCAAATATGTAACCCCATCCCATGACAATTGCACTGTGGGTTTTTGTAGAGAGAAGGACTGTAGGTATTTTGGTAAAATGTGAATGGTTTTCTTTCAGGAAAGGAAGAAGAGGATTAAAAGAATGGGACGAAAGGAGAGAAACTGTCACGAAAAAGATTGGAAAACAAAGCAGACACAAAACTCCTTAGGTCCCAGAACTGATTACGTGCTTAAACTAAGAGTCAGTGAAATGAAACATTTTGATCCAATTTATCTTACGTTCAGGAAAACAATTCTGAGCAGTGTTTGTTAACAGGTTTGCACCAAAGGCTGTGTTTGATTCTCATCAGCCGTTCCCCGTAGGCTGCAGTTTTACAAGACCCCCAAGAATTTGAGATTTGGAAGCTGAGGCACAAAAAATACGATACCCATCTGAATTTCACCTCCTCTCTGCACTGTTCCTGCTTTTCTTGTTGCAAATGTAAAACCTTCTCCTTATCCTTCTCTTTCTACTTGTGAGTTCTTCTCAATTTCTAGGTTTAGGTCACCTAAGAAGGGTGCAATAAAGCAGCAGGATGTGACAGGTGAGTCCTTGATGCACTTCATAGGCATTGGTGCAGCAGGGGGTCCGTGGAGCTCACAGCCATTGCACCCTGTGGAGAGACTGGCTCTCATGCCACTTTTCTCTTTGACCTTCCAAAACCACATCAAAAGCAACATTCTTTTAATATGGAGTGGCTCATGCATTTAGTATTGGGATAAATATACCTTTCTCAGGCAAGACCTAGGGAGTCTGTTGGTTTTCTGTGCAACACTTTTCAGGAGGGATTTATCTCCAAAAGAACTGTGATCTTGTCAATCTGAATAGGGATTCAGGTTTCCTCCATTATCTTCTCAGTCCTCCCTAGCTCTCTATTTGCAAACCTACACTGCCAGGACCTGCACTGTCTCTTTCATGAAATCACTCTTTCTCTCCTTATCCTATGCAGGTCCCCAGTGGTCCCTGAGACTGAGGTATATTTATGTGGGAAGGTCTTTCACTGGTTCTACTTTTTTCTTTCTGGTTCTTTTCTTTTTGTGATTTCATAGTCCAACTCTGTGAAAAAAAAAAAATTATATATCAAAAAAAAAATCTAGAGGTAATATAACTCTGGAAAAATATTGGACACTAATCATTTCCAAAGCGTTTTGTGGGATCCACAGTTCAGCTAGAGCTATGAGCTACCATCCAGAAGTTCTGTATAAACTCTTGGTCATAAGCAGTCCACACATCTAAGCAATAGATCCAGTAATCCTGGATCCACTGGCTACAGCACATACACAGGCTACTTGCAAAGCCTCAGTAGTCTGATTTCTCTCATCTCCCAGGCAAAGGAAAATTTTCCAAAGTGAATGGCTGAATTGCTTTTTCAGCTAAATCTTACTCATTGCAAGAAAGAAAATAAAAAGCATGAGCCATTCCATATGGCAGGTGTATGGAACTGAAGCTAAATGAAAAGCCATGAAAGCCATGGCTACCAGCAAAAGACTCCATTAAGCCAGGCTTTCCCAATGGAGTTCCTTTCTCTTGGTCCTTTTCCATACCTGTAGCCACTGCTTCTCTCTGCAGAAAAACTGAGGTCACAGCTTGTCTTTCAGGCCACAGTTCAGTGACGCAGCCGCTTGGTCGGGCTGATTAGCTTGAGGACTCGCAAGCAGCATGTCGTGTTCTTTCTGAGGTGAGCTTTCCACTCTGCCAGGTGCACCACAGTGTCGTTCTTCTGAGGTCTAGCTCAGAGAGTAGACCACAGTGTGAACTCCCAGTGGTGGCTCCGTTTTAACATTTTTCCTTCACTTTTCTCACCTTACTCTTGTGCCATTACTGAAGTGTAGTGACCTTACAGGTGCTAGAATCACTGATTGGTCCGGACTCAGATGAGATACCTTTCCATACAAAAAAGCATGATAGAACCATCTCTTGAGACCTCATGCTCCTCCTTGCCCTCTTGGAGTACAAATCCACCAGGATCATGACGCCTTTATCAACTGTTCAGTCTGCTGTAAACTGTTTTCCAGAATTTCTGAAGTAGAGAGACTGCTATCTTGGGAATCCTTGGAAGAAGCATTAAGCGTGCCTTTTTGGTAATGGCTTACACACATTAAATGGCTAATCCCTATAACTTTACCCAAAAAGACCAGTTTTCACTGTCTTTAGAAACTGAATTGTGAAACTTAAAAATTACAGGAAATAGGACTTCATTCATCTGTTAATTCATGTAAATGGCAGGACCTTGAACATGTCCAACTTGTTCTTAAAATCTCCCAGTGGTGGAGATCCCACAGTCTCCTCAGGTAAGTGCTCTTCTCCTGTGCTTTGCTTTTCTTACAATTAAAATTTCTTTCTTAAAGCCTAAACTAAATCCTCCTCACTGTGATTCAAGGCTATTACTTCTTATCCTTTGCACATTGGGCTTGTCATGCAGATTATTCTCTTTCTCTTACATATTTCTCAGCTGCTGTCATTTCTCTCTCAGTCCTTTTTCCCTTTTAGACAGAGTAAATGCAGCTCCTTCAACTTCTTTCATAGGTCTTATTTTCTAATCATTCTCTTTGTTTTCTGCTGATCTCTGCTCTTAGATTGGTCTACATCTGCTTTGGAGGACAGCGTTCAAAAAGTAAACACAATACACCGGCTGAAGCCGTGCCAACACCAAGCACCAAGCAGAACTCAGATCATAGGCTTGTTGTTTCTTCCCTAAGAAAGGGTTTCTTGTTGGTTTCCTTTTTTTTTTTTTTTTTTCTTGGATAGCTACTTGTTTTAATCCATGGTGCATCTGCTATTCTGGCTGTAAAAGGTTGCTATGTAATAGCTAGGTTTTTAATGTACTGCTTAGGCAGCTAAGGAATGGCTTTTTAGCATTTCTAGCATTTTAAATGCTCTCCAAGCATTCCTTGAACAATTTTATCATCGTTAGGCTTTACAATACAATTGTAAGGTTGAGAAATATTATTGTAACCATTTTCCAATCAAGTGGTTGAAGTATTCGAAATGTTCTGTGCAAAAGGACATTTGTCTTGTGCCTCGTGAAGAGAAAAAGCTGTGCTATTTTTTATGTACATGACTCTGCAGTGTATTTAAAATCTTCTTCCTCAAAACATGATTATTCAATGAGTGTGTTCATAGTTCACATTTCCAAGCCAAGTCTCTCTTCTTAAGGGCTCTCAAAGGTGCTTAACCGTAAGCTCGTATGATTAATATTTTGTTCATTTCTGTGTTTTCCATTTAAGTACCTAAATTTTGGTCTTTCCTGTGCCCCAGAGCAGCTTGCCAAATTCTTGAGGGATCTCTTGGGACAGCTGTCAAGGAGAAAGGAAGGATGGCAGCCAGAGAAGATAGGACCAGAAGAGAACCTGAGCAAGGGGGTTTAAGTGGCAAGGGAGAAACAGTTCCTTTCAACAGAGATGAGGCAGAAGTGTTCATCTCTAGACTCTACTTGCATCCAGACACAGAATTTTTTCTAAATATTCTCACTTGACATGTTCCTCTAAAGTCAGGAAACATCTGAAATCCCCCTAAAAACATGTCTTACTTCCCCCTTGTGGCTGATCCACAATGGAGACAACAATCTTTTATTGCTACTAGGGTCTCAATAGTTCAACTAGCAGAGGTCTGTATTTTCCATCAGTAGTTTGGGAGTAGATTCTATACGTCCCTCTTGAGGACACATGGAAATTAGCATGGTTCTACACAACATTATCCATGGCTACTCTTTTGTTTGGTTTGTTTTAATTTTTCCCTCTCATTTTTATGCATTATGTGCATTATAAATTGTGATGTTGTATCAATCCTGCACTGTCAAGGTTTTTGCATAGGATGCAATCTGATGCTCCAGAGACATGTTCTTATGTGACATAAGTTGAAATCACAATGGGTCAAAACGCAGCACAACAGGTGCACCAAAATGTCTTAATTGATTTCTATTCATTTTATTTTATTTTATTTTATTTTATTTTATTTTATTTTATTTTATTTTATTTTATTTTATTTTATTTTATTTTATTTTATTTTATTTTATTTTATTTTTAAATCAAGTCATAATCAAGAACAACAGTAGCCATTAGATTGGCTCTGCAAATCCTTGCAGACATAGCAGCTGGAGGAGGAATTTTTACTATTTGCAAAGGAGATGCAAATGCATTTATGCAGTATAAACCATATATCTTTTTTTTTCTTTTTTGGCTTTCATGTGTAGTGATAAAAGTATTTTTCTTACTAGTATAACATGTTTCATTAATACAATGTTTAAATAATTAAATGCAGTAACTCTGGAGGCGATGGCTAAGATAAAAGTTTGCAGGCAATCCATTATTGTGATCAGACAGTACTTCTTAAAACCCATGGAGATGCAATTTGGTAATTTAACTTCTGAAGTCAGTTGTTTAATAAACTATTACATTTTAATATAGTTTTGTTCTCGTCAAAGGGAATGATTCATTTCCCCTCTGTCAATTGTTCCAGCTGAAGTTATTAATGGTTCCAGGGTTGAGGGGGTGCTGGGTTCCTGTTTGAATATCATTACCATGCTGTTCCCACTCTCTAGATGTTGTCATTGTAGTGTTACATGTGTGATCTTTACTGGTTATAATTATTTTGTAGGAAGAGTGACTGCCATCATTTCAATATTGATATATTTCATTAGATATAATTCTGTTGGCAGAGAGTAAGAGATTGGTTAAGAGGGATATATAATTAGTTGTAGTAGGATTAAAGGACTATTAGCATACTCTAATAACGGACGTCCCAGAAAGAAACCTGGCAAAACCATTAAAGGGAGAGAGTATAATACCAAACCAAATATTAGATCTGCTACCGTCCAAGTTTGTCATAGTTTAAAACATCTTAACTTGCTAAAGTTTCAAAATACTTTTATTTGTTTTCCTTTCTTAAGAAAACTTTTATGAGAAATGTATTCTTAAAAAACAGAAGGCTGGGTTTCTCTATATTTGTTTTATCCGCTCCTGTGAAGACTCAGAATATGCAACATTGGGATGTGGGTTTAATATAATCTGCTCGGCTCTTTCTTTTGCAAGTTGCTGCCAACAGATAAACCATTGTGAAAGAAAGGCATGGCGATCAGTTAAGGCACTCTCCATATACCCTTGCATACTGTGCTTCAAACTGGTCATTGCAACCCACATGCTGTGGAGCGGGTCACAGGGCTATGTGACATCTCCCCTAAGACTTGGGAGCCTAGGAGGGCAGGGAGACAGCAAGCAGTGGGAAGGAGCTCATGCTACAGCCTTTTTGAGAGCGCTCGCTTATCGCAGGCCTCGGCGGCACGTGGGATTATTTATGGCTGAGTCCTTTACCACAGCTCTTAAGGTTTGCAGATAAAAAGCGCACGCCACAGTTCCTACTGCCTCTCCAGTGGAAAAGATGGAAATGGGCATTATTTGAAATTCAAGGAGTTTTTACTGTACACACGAATAATCCAAAAGTGGAACGGGATTTGTTATTAACTGTAAATCCCCTTTCCCCTAAGAAAACCAGAGTAAATGCAGGAAATAAGCTCCCATTATATACCATAGAGACAATGCTTCATTGTCTCTTATATTTTAAAGTCATAAATGAAAAGCAAATGGAAAGTGGAAGCAAATATCAAGGTGTTAATGGGATTGATCCTCTACTGTGCAGTCAATAAGAACTGTTGCAGCTTACTCACAACTAATGAGAAGACATATATACACAACATCTGATGGTTTATTCTTTAAAGCATGTAGTATTCTATAGCCAAATCAAGCATAGAGGAAATGTCCTCACATTTTTTTTTATGTTCAGTTCTGCACATTTCAAAGCTATTTATTCTACATTACCTATATTTTAAGAAACTTTAAAATACTGCTTTAAACATACGTGCATGGACACACAGAAAAATCATCTCTGTTAAAACAATTCCAAATATGCATTTCCAGAATTCCTGCAGCTTATTGTTATTAGATACCTGCAAGGCACATAAGATTTAATAAACTATGAGTTGCAACTAGAATTTCCTTTCATGTGTTTTAGAAATTTTGCTCAGTCAGCTTAACTCCTTCATCTTCAAGTTTCCCTTCACAGAGGAACATTCCCCAAAAGACTATTCTTCTCTCACAGCCCTGTGCAAGCCACAAGGAAACACTCTCTTTCATTGCTTTGTTTGTTTGTGATTTTTTGATTGTTTATTTTATTATATTTAAGATAACCTGCACCATAACCTGCTTGGGGTCCCACTTGGTAAAGCCAGTTGGGATATCTTTGTATTCCAGTGCAGAATTTATTGTAGACATACTTTTTTTTTTTACCAAACCCACATAGCAGTTCAGCTGTCCTTAAACGTGATCCCCAGCATTGCCTGCTTCACTCTTCTTTCATTTGTCTTCAAAAGATTTTCCATTTTCTTTGACAGCCTCTCAGTTCCAGCCCTACAGGAAACAGTAGGCAGAATGCACGTGTTGAACAATTTTTGCTTCAGGCAAAGTGGCATCTTTTCTGTAAGAATCTGCACGAGCTACTGAACCCTGCCCATCCTGGGCTCAGTTTATTTTCTATCTGTCTTTCTTAAGACTATCCGTTAAACTATCTGACCCAGAGAGACAAATCCTTCGAACACCTAAGTTGCGTGCCGTACAAACACACTGAGTACATCCCACTCAACATTTGTGTCCTAAGAGTATTGGCCATTACCTTTACCCACTTTTTTTGCAAACTTTTGTCTTTCTTCTTGCCCTCGTGACTCTGCAGAGCACAGCAGACAACCTGTTGCATTTTGCTATGAAGGCAAATCTAGGGTGATTTAAGTGCTCTCTATTAGCATTTCCTTGCTTGCTATAGCATCCGAGCCCTATGAAGGTGGTTCCTACTTAGAAATGCAGATGCAGAAAGAGCTAATTCAAGAGATGTCTGATTGTTCTATTGTAAATGTCTTCCAAACTGGATCTTCCCTTTTTCAACTTCACTTTGGGTGTATTTACAGAAATCTCAAAGCACTACGTCAGCAACCGGCATATCTTGCCTACGTAATGCTTGAGATACTGGGTCTGTATACAACAGCAGAAGCTTCCTTGTTGTCCTCGAAGTGAAGATGTAGAAAACAACGGCATGCTTGATACCTATGCATCGCTTTAAGCACTATGGTAGCCTAGGCACTGACATAATAGAAGCATCAAATACAATAATAATACTCAAATGATGTTTGCAAAGTTGAGCTCGTAAATGTCAAAGGTGATTTGAAGTGGACAAGAGTGAGCCTTAACAAATCAACTAGGGGCTGTTGGCAATTGTTTCTGTTCTCAGTTCTTATTGAAACTAATATTGGACAAATTGAAAGAGTGATTGCCTTAGAGCCTTCACAATGTCTTCACCAATCTGTTGCCCATTTCCATAAAAAATGGGAGTGAAAATGGCAGCTGACTTCTTTTGACCTCTCTCAATTTCACTGTGGCTCCTGTCAGAGGCCTGAAAAAACAGTTTTTCAGGCAGACCATTATCTTCTGTAGCAAGTTAGTTTTCAGAGAAATTGAAAAATATCAGTCAAATAATCTATTTAAACCTAGTCTTTCTGTATGTGTTATGATCTGAACAGTAGCAAATCAGCAAAAAATAAAAACCCCAACTTGCAAGTGAATGAACAAGTGAAGGTATTTCCTTCACCAGGCATTTTTTCTTGTAATACCAAATTCTTCTTCTCTCTCTCCATTCTCCTGATTTGACTGCCAGGGTTATCTGTCAGCTTACCTTCTCTGTCTGAAGCTACCTGGAGCATCTGAGTCCTAATCCTTTTCCTAATTTACTGATTTTGACCCTTCTGGAATCATGGATCAATAGGTTCACTTGTCTTGCTAATTCTTCCCATTTCCACCTAGCATACTTACTTAGATTCACCATGATACTTCAGTTCCAAAAACTGGCTGCAGAAACATCTCTGCTTTTTAAGATTTGCTTATCCTTTCTTCTTCATAGACTTTTTCTTCTTACAAACCTAAACCCCTGCAGATGTTTCTTTTACTACAGAGAAGGAAAGCTATTGCCCATGCATGTTAGAAGTGTGCAGAAACTTTCCCTAGACCTCCTTTATAGGCGATGATTAAGATCCTCGTATTCTGAAAAGGCAGTGCAAATTACACAGTCCATGAAGAGTCTGTTTCTCTTCTAGAGGTGGTTGTGAAAAACTACACTCCTGACTTTCATTCATCTAGTAAGTACTTAATATTAGCTGGAGAACTGGAGCTTCTGCGACTTTGGGGATCCCTTAAAATGGGTGCTTCAGGACCCTAGTGCCTGCTGCAGATAGCTTGGCCTAACTATGTTGGAATTATGCAGCAAACTTCTGACTATATCAGGTGAACAATTTAGGTCCTTATTTCCATCTCAGCTGTTTTCCATCATGTCAATTCCTTCTACAGCTTCAATCCAATGTTACCAAACAAGAATGAAGACCATTACAGTTCTTTTTTTTTTTTCCTTACATATATCCCAGACTATATCTTCTTTGCCTTCTCACAGATCAGCAGTGGATTTCAGAAATTCTCTCGCAACCACCTTTTTTCCAACTTTTGCTCTTACTCTTCTTTTGTTTCCAGTCCTAGACTAGCAGACCTCAATTTGCAGCTGGTCATCAGTCTCTTCTTATGGTAGAGGAGTATATTTCTTTCTCAGCTGTGACACAGAACTTCATAGAGATAATCATGATTTTCATCTGCGTAGGGAATTAGATCCTCTCTGGCTAACCTGGACCTAACAATCACAGAGGCCTCTGCTTGCCCTAGTTTTATTTCTGGAAGAACTCAGATGGCATATCTTAAATTTTCATTTGCAAAAGTCTGAAAGACTTTCCTACTGTGAAAATTTAAAAGGACTCATTGTTTGCTTTTGGAATATCTTAACTAAAGAAATCAGCAGTTAGTCTGCTGTTACTGAAAATGTGACTTCTCTTCTAGTTTTGGGTTGTTTAGGATAAAATGTTATTTCCATATGGAAAGTAGAGTCTTCGAAATAGCATATCTGTAGTTTTTTTCAATAGCACAAAATAAACTTATTGTTTTCTTTTGTATGAATGGAAAGAAAGAAACTCAGACTTCAGAAAATTCTTTTTGCTTTTCTCCTTCCACTGTGGATAATCACTGGGTTTAATTAAGGATAGAATCACCAGATATACTCAGACAAAGAAGATCAGAGCCACTTGGTTTCTATCAGCAAACATAATTTAGTGCTAGGAAAGAAACCGTGCAACAACATAGACACTGAAGTAGCAAAACCATAGATAGTTATAACTGCCATTCTGAGACCATTTGGAAATCAGTTATTGTCTGACCAAGTTATAAAGTTGCAATGCCACAGCAATATCTCAGGGTTACTCCAAAAGCATTCTAGTTTTCCATGCAGTTAACACATAGCTGTGGTGCAACTATAAAATATTGTTCTGTAATTGGGAACTCATTAGGTGATGTGTTGCTACTATATCAAACAGTTCCTTTTATTCCTGTTTTCAGGAAAGACGATTTTCATGAATGCACCAATTTTAAAAGCATAACTGCAATTGCTAGGCTGAAGATTTGGCCTATATTTTTCTCAATTTATAACTCCTGTGTAACTTCTTATATGTTCTCATTGTATTTATTTATTTATATATTCCTTAAGGCTAATTTATAAAGGAATAATATAACAATGTATATGTAGATTCCAGCTAGCAGTGTTCTTACACATAGTACTGTGGAGCTGGGATCTACAGTACTTGCAGGCTATATATCGTTAATTCATCAAAGAGACCCTGTGAGAGTAGTATATTAATCTCCTCCTGTTCTGCTTGTCCTTTTCAAAATCCAGATTTTTTTTCCCCATTCCTCATTGATGTCTCAAATGATCCAGTTCTGATCAGCAATTCTCAGTGATCAGAATTAGCTTTGGTACTACTGGATAGTAGATGTGTTTGGACTCAAAATTGGCTGTGAGCTTTCTTAGTGCAAATATTGCATCACTGTATGATGTAATGCATGCAGTAAAATGCTCATCATTTCCTACTTAACATTTCATATTTCTTTACTCTGGAGGAATGAGCAAAACTAAGTGTATCTTTTTTTCTTGGGTTTGTTAGTCCTTAATCTTGTTCCGGAATTAAATTTCAGGCTATTGGTGATATATAAATCTCCCATAGAGATCTCCCTCAATACTTCAGGCTCTTGCCCTAAATACGGGATATGACCTGGTCCGTTTACTTTCCTCAGGGCCAAGCTTTTGACCTTGGTGTTCTGTGTTTCCCCTCCAGAGATTTTTCTGTGTTCACAGAGGAAGACACAAGATTCTTTATATAAGACGTGAAGCGCTTAACACTGAGGATAAAACAAGACTCTGTTCGCTCTTGCAGGCAGCTGGGCTGACCAAATTCTAGGAGAATGGCATTCTGTGACTTTGCAGGTGCTGGGGAGTTAAAACCAGCACGGTTCACCTCTTGGACAGGTAAGGCATTAGATTTCAAGCCCCTACTCCTTAGTAAGAAGACAGAATAAAAGGGCATTGTGGCAGACAGCAGCATGGGAGGTAGGGCTCGCCGTGGCTGGAAAGTGAGCCATCTCTGCTCAAGTATTAAGCGTGACCTACTGTCCTCTTCCCCCATTTGCAGTGCTGTGGTCCAGCAGGTTTTCGGTCTCCAGGGTCATAAATCCACACGCATAGACACTTTTCCTCCATCAGAGTTGTCTGTCTTCTGCAAAAAGCACCATCCTTGCTCCGTTTTTCCACGGAGCCGAGGGAAGCAGGCGGAACCTGAGCGATAGCAAATCGTGACTGCCAAGTTGATGCGCTGGCCAGGGCGCGGGGCCACGCAAGGCTCTGTGAGCAGCGTCCCCTGCCCCGCTTGCCTGCACCAGGGCTGCAGACCACTTGAGGGCATGACGTAGGTCCTGCGTTTCTCCTCGTTTTCATTAGAAAAAGGGTCTCCTCTTTTTCATGAAGAATTTCTAGAAAACTTAACAATTGGTGGTACTCCACGTCCTTTCTCAAAGGAAAGGTTTCCTCAGAGCCTTTTTGTCAGATGTTTGTCAGGAATTTAGGTCCTAGAAGTGCTAATAAGAGAAGAAAAAAAAAAGTTTTAAAGAGTATGATTTAAATGCTCCATCCTCTTGTCATTAAACAACTTCCAATCTTTTGTCCCTTTTGATGTCATAATCCTCCCAGTTCTCCAGACTCATGAGTATTTATCTAGGGAAAAAATGGAAATCAGCACCTGAAAAACAAATGCTTTTGAAGGGAAAAAATAAAACACTTTTGATGGTTTATTTATAAGTTTAAAGAAGAGATAGCAAATAAGTATATTTATATACATATTAATTTCACTTTCAAGTTCTTTTATAACTGCTATTTGCAAATTGGAATGAAGAAATGGAGTTAGTAATGTCTCTGGTATCACAGGGTGATTATCAAAATGCAAAGACTTTGTTCCAAGTCATCCTGTATATAATTTTTTTATACTTACATGTAATATGTCTGACATAATAGAAAATGCAATGTAAAATTCCATAGATTTGATCTGTCACGTCAACTTTACATAGAGCTTTTCTCTTCCATGCAAAATCTCACTTTTAAAATATGTATACAATATAGCAATTAGAGTACTGTGTCAATCAGTGTCCACTATTTCAACCTGCTACATTCATTTAGACCAGCTTATACATTACACTCTATTCAGGCTGCAGAACTACCATGTTCTAGAATGAATACAAACTGCAGATAAAAAGCTTTTTGTTTCAAGGCTCCACAAATGTGGAATCAGTTACCAGTTGATTTAAGAACAATTGGGAGCTTTTCCTGTTTTAAGATGGAACTGAAACAATACCTCATGATGACTGGAAGTTTGTGTAATTGTTTTAATTGATGTTATTCTAGTGTTATCTTGGTTTATTGTTTATTTATATGCATTTGTTTATCACAGGTCATGCTTGAAAGTGGACTTTCATCTCAGCTTACATAGTCAGCTAGCAAATATATGTATGTATGTATGTATGTATATCAGCTACACTTGTTTATATCTGCCACTACAACCATATGTATTCTACATATATTCTTGCTTTTATGTTTATGCTATCAATTAAGACATCTGAGTTTGATTTCAGCTTGACTTTAAAGTTTGCAGGGCAAACCAAGCAAGTATGAATCTAATAATATCGGTCAAATTATTGTTTGGCTCCCAAAGCACAAATCAAGTTAAAGCATTAACTAGGCACATATTGCCCTGCTTTTTTAAGCGGTCCATTCTTTAGCTGTAGGTTTCTACTCCGGTGCTGCATATTAAAGAGCATTAGCATTCAGAAATTATTTTTGTATCTCTAAAGGCAAACGAGATATTAAAAACAATGATAGCATCACTTGTAGAGATATATATTCTACCATCAAGTATTTATTATCACAGGTGATAAAGTAATGGCATGCTGAATTTGCGCTTGCTGTGAATGATAAATACGTGTGTAAGTACCCCTACCTGCCTTTATGTATCCAGCAAGTAAACTAAGCAATATATAGGGGAAACAGAGAGGAAGAGCAAGTCATTATTTCATCTGTTCCATTTATAAACTCACAAGTTACCAGTGCACAGCTGGGAAATGTGTTTGTCTCAAAGCTTCAAATTTGTGACATGTTAATTCATAAATAATTGCAGTCACATGCTCTTCCTCAAGGGTATTAGCTCAGTATTCCCAATACAGTACACTCTACTTGTAATAGAAAAGAGCAGAGTGGACAAAAGTGGTTTTCATAAATCAGATAAAATTGCTCAATAAATCCAAAACATCTTTCATTATTTCTAACAGAAAATGAGCTTAGTTATGTAAGCAACATTTTTTAAATTTGAGTGGTCTTTGGAAACTGGCAGGTGAGGAAATAAAGGGCAAGGCTATATTATTTTTGGTTATTGAATCTGTCAACTAAAGGTTTCATAGCCTTTGGACCAAATATGACTCTGACTTGCAACCCATTCTAACCCACGGACCACCTTACATCTAGATACTAAATCCCTGAATTAAACAAGTGCAGGTTTCTATTGGGACAGTCATATGATAACATCGCCTGTTTCATTGTCTAAATGCAGCTGTTTGCAAAAATGTTTTTTTTTCCCCAAAAAAATTGGTTTTGGTGCTCTGACTGCTGAGTGAATAATACAGAATGAAAGAAACCTGAAGGAGCCGTTAGGGTCCATTGTGTCAATCCAGCTGCTCCACATGCATATTAAGTCCACATTTAAAAATGCTTGTAAAGCTTTTTCAGTTTGCTTTGTTTTGTGGTCCATTTTTAAACATTCATACTTCTTCATTTTCAGGGTACCTAAACCATTTTGAACTAGTCCTTGGACAAAGTACAGTTTCAACTGAAAACTATTTTGGTTAAAGATTTTTTATTATTATCATTTAGGTGAATTTCAGGAAAAATCACACAGGTTTAGTGCAGAAAAACAGTATTTCCTTTAGTTACTAAAAAAAGCTTCTCACCTCCTCTGAGAGCTGGTTGTCAGACTCCAGACAGCATTGGATTTAGACTCCTGAAAGTAGGAATTAGAATGGAAAATTGACTGACCCTGACTGTAGTTATTATAGTTCAAACCACCACAAATTTCTCTTGATAAGTATAGTGTTCCGTTCAAATATAAAATTAATCTCCTAGACATATGGTTGTCATCCAAAACTTCGTATTTCTAATAATTCATTTGCTAGAATACTTTGAATTCAGAGAATCAATCTTGTGAGTGCAGCATAAGTACAGCATCACAAATGAGAATGCCAAATTTAAACTGTTTAGTCTGGGAATTTATTGCTGGCACTGGAATGGTTGTTGGCAGAACATGTCCATATAGGGGGTTCGTTCAGCTACTTCATTTCCAGGCTATGTCATTAAGCAGTGGTTTGAGGACACTTAGTATTTCAATGCAGTAAACAACAAAAAAAGAAAAACAAAAAAACCCTCTGTGTTTAATTGCATATTGGTACCTCAGAGTTTTGGCTTAAATATCAATCTGATTTGCATTTATAAACTGGGAATTTCTTAGCCGTAATTGAAAAAGTTTGTCATTAATACAAGCTGTCAGTGGCCTGAACAGTGGTACTAGTCCTAATGCTCGTTTTACAGATGTTGATGCACGTTCTTCTTATCTTGAGCATTAGCAGCTCCAGCCACATAAATAATGTCTAGCAAGCAGCTGGCACCAGGATAGGGACAACACGTACATGAAAATGCACACTTTAGGAATTTTTCTACTCCGAGTAGAGAATGTGTAGGTCTAGATTATTAATTGTGCTTTCTTTACCTAGTGGGAGGTGGGGGGCTGAGGTCTGGAAGAGACAATAAGACCCAAAAAAAATCTTGCCTTTTCCTGTAGCCCACTGCAGAAAGGTGTCAGGCAGAACCAGCCACCAAGAATTACCTTTCAAATGGAAGCTAAAAAGCTTTTGTTCCCAGCTAATACTCACATACACACTAGTGAACAACAATCCATGGATATGAAATATGGCTACAATGCTAAATGCATCGGGTGGATAAGTATTGATATTAACTTAAGTCTGTAAAACAAGTCTGTGCATTTGTTTTTTTAGATGAAGGGAGGGATTTAGAGATGGGGAAAATTAACAATGGCAAATAAAACTCTCATTGTATTGCACAGGATCAGAGAATTGTAGAGTTATTTACCAGCAAAGACATCCCCAGCAAGTCATTTAGCCCAGTCTTTTTCTCTCTTTCCCTCACGTATTGTGTTGGGATTGATTTCATTAAACTTAAACCACTGCTGATGGATTGGCATTAAGTCTAGCTCTAAGAGGCTGCAATGGAGGTGATTCTGGAAAACCCCTTGACAGTGTGCTCCATGACCTCTCTGTTCTGCAGTTACAAAGTTTTTTTGTAATATTTAACGGTATTATCTATGTTGCAGCTAAAGTCCATTTCTTCTTGTTTTGTCCCCATTGACTAATGAGGATAATTGGTCCCTGTCCTCTTTGTAACACCCCTTTATGCAATTGTAGAGAGTTATTATGTCTCCCTTTTGGCTTCTTTTCTCTAGACTGAACATATCCCGTCTCTTAAGCTTTCCTCCTGGGCCTTATTTTCAATACCTTTTATCATTTTTGATGTTCTTCTGTTAAGTCCCTCTAATTTGTCTGTATCTTTTGAAAAATGTGGTAACCCAAAGTAAATGCAGCTCCCTGGACGAAGGCTCAGCCACGTCAAACAGAGCGGAAAAACTGCCTTGCTTCTATTATATAGGATACTCCAATTAACACGACCTAGCACCGCGTTTGTCTTTTCTGTGGCAGTGTTGCCTTTTCCACTTGTTCATTGTACTGCACATTACCAGCACTGCTTCCTTCTCTGGAGTTTTCTGGTCTAACTGGTTATATCTGTAACTTTGATCATTCTGCTCTTAAATTGTTCCATCATCTGCTTTGAGTTTCCATCTGGCTACATATGCTCCCCATCTTTGCTCTTATTTGTATAGGCTTTGCCTTGTCGGAGTCTTTGTCCTAGTGCAATTAATCCACCCTTATTCTTTGAGATAATTTTGTTATATCATCTGTACAGCTGACTTTTTCCACCGCTCCTGTCAGCAATACCATCAGAGGTTTATCCCTGTATCATTTTAACTATTGCTACTGTGTGTATAGAGATTAAGAATACATTGCCCTTATATACATATTATTTCCTTGGAATAGGCATTTATACGCAGTCCACGGACAAAAGGACTGAAAAGGTTGAGGAAGCTAGATTTTTTTTTCCAATACAAAAAAAAGAAAATCTTATTTGCATGGTTACTTAGTAATTCGGTGTCCTCTTCCCTTTCACCAAATATTCCACATTTTCCTATAACCTAGAATTTCAAACCTCATATCAGAAACCTGGCCCATGATGTTCCAGAACTAGCATGTATGTCCCAAAGCCAGAGCAGCTACAGCCCCAAACTGGCAGCCTCGACCCGCCTGGAGGCAGGTGAGGAACATGCAGCAGCATCTGCTGCATCCCCCCGGCGCTGCTGCTGCTGCTGCAGGGCCACCATGGGGCTGGGCACACCCTGCCTCATTCAAGGCTGCTTTTACTGCACTAGAAAACACCACCTGCAAACACCAATTTTCTTGCCGTCATGTTTTGCATGTCTGCACTACCAAAAACTCTCCAATTACCTCAGTTTACCTGCCAAAAACTGAATCTTTCCAAGGATTTCCACGGGATTTCTGCTCCAGAGAAGAGCTGCAAACTTCCTTTTACTCTTTTCACCTCTTTCATCAACTCTTTCCACTGTACCACGCATGACAGAGTGCTCTCCGTCCTTGCAGGGCTAATGAAGATTTACAATGTTTATTCATTTCCTTCTCCCTCTTAACATGAACCGGAACAGTTTTGCCTCGCTCGGGTTTCTGAACTCGCCTCGCTTGCTCCAAGTGCATTCCCAGGAGCGGACAAGGGCGCTTTGTGCCTGGCCGCAATCCACACCAGGGCCTCGCACGCCGCCCGTGGGCAGCCTGCCCAAGCACGCCTAGCAGCCTCTGAACCACCTACTTACATATTAATACCACCTCAGAATGCCCGATGTGTCGGGGCCCGCAGGAAGCCGCGGGTCCCAAAGCAGCGCATTCTCTCCCTGCGCATCCGCACAGCGCGGAGGCACCTCCAGTCCCGGGGGGGATCACGGGGCTCCCCTCAAAGGAAGAGGTAATCCTTCTGTCCGAGGTGAAATGCCAGCATTCCCAGCATGGTCAGCCTCAGGTGTTTGAAAGTGAAGAGGTAGGCTACCGGAAATCTGACCTTTTTTTTATATAAAATAATAATAAGTGTGAGAAGGAAGGAGGTCCTTTTGCTTATACATGTTGATTTTTGAATCCTTATTTTTAACTGGATGCATATTTCTCATGGTGAGGAGCGGGTAGGTCCTAGACAGAAGGGAGGATTTTCATTTTCCTTATTAAAAGGGAAAAAAAAAAATTTATCCGATAATTTTCTAAGTCTAGTAGCTAGAGCACTTACTACTAAGAACTAAATACTAATATTTTTTTCAATGAAATTGTGATAATTCCAGGTAGAAAATATCCATATAGGCAGTAACCTTGGACAGGCCATGTGCTGAGACAATGAACCTGAGTTAGTCCAGCTACCCCGTTCCAGCACATCTGCAGTTTATATCTCCAAAAAAGGGTTTGTGAGGGTGTTTTATTTGCTAATTCAAAAAGCAGAAGAAATTTTATTAATAACAGTGCTTTCAGATCCATATAGTTGCTCAAATATTAAGCCTTCTGCAGCATAGTTTTTAACGGCACAGTTATATGAAAAATAATGATATCTAGTATATCATAATATACTCATATCATAAATATATATCGTATGTATATTTATATCATAAATAAATATGTGAATAGGCACCCCACCTCACACCAACATTATTTCAGGGGCTGTTCCTAGTGTGGATCTGGCTGTTGTCCTGCCAGCGTCTATACCAGTGATATTGCCTGCATAAATAAAATGCTTGCTTGTAGATTGGTCCATATCTTAGATCAGGATTTCTAAATAAAACTGAGAGTTAAACCCAACATACTGAGTCATGGTAAAGTTCTTTTCAAGGCTGAGGAAAATGTAACTCCCAGAATAAATTACCGTACTCAACATTTTCTTTTGGGTCGGTTACCACTTTGTAAGAATCATTCAAGTGCTCTTACCTCCCCTTCTAAAAAACTTGCTTTGACGTGTTCAAACGTTAGCTGCTTATTACAGGAAGACTTGCTCTCCAAGAATATGAAGATTCAGTCTTTCATCAAACCGTACCATAGCGGTACATTTGCTCTCCCTGAAGAAATTGTTTCTGTTGATATAGTTCAACTACACGGAAGGAAAAGAAAAAGTTCAGTTCTGAGCAGATGGTTAGGATGACTGACTGCAAGCCTAGGCTAACATATTACGAAATACTGCTTGCATTAAGAGCAGTGTAATTTCTCTACGTACCTCACTGACAATTCTTTAGCCATTTTCTCCTTCTCCAAGAAAAATAGTAGTTAGGGACTGGCTCATAATGATTTCTTTGCTTTTATCATGTTTTTATATGCTTCTATTTATTATAGGATTTTTCAGCAATAGGGTAACCATGAAAAATTTTTTTCTGTGATGTGGGAAGTGGTTCTTCAGACCAAGACAGAAATTTCTCCCATTTTATGAGTGCACAATAAAAAGTCTCTCTTGAGATAAAAGAGTCTCTTCATTCTCTAGCCTCTTCTCCAGTTGATTTTAGAGAGGCAAAGCTTACATCTTCAGTGGTGTCATTTCTGGGAAATTTTGTTCTTAACAATGTGGTGCTGATGAATAAACTATGGCACTTTCCACAGAATCC
Source organism: Eudromia elegans (assembly GCA_003342815.1). NCBI lineage: Eukaryota > Metazoa > Chordata > Aves > Tinamiformes > Tinamidae > Eudromia > Eudromia elegans. The sequence goes on along the minus strand of PTEX01000059.1, from coordinate 3,235,671 downwards.
CACTATGCGTCTGGACAAAGTTATATCCATTAGTTTTATTTGGAGTAGTAGTAGTTGTGATGTATCTTTTGATAAACCTTCTTGTTATAGCTCAATAATACACAAATCATAGGACATTAACAGATATACTGGGACAAAATAATTCCCAGAATGCAATGTTTTAATTTTGAATTACTCCGCCTGTAGCCAGAATGCTGGTGTGAGATGCCATGTGATTACTGCAAAATAAGAATAGAAAGTGAATTTCCAATTCTGAACTACGATGATTTACAATAGAAAGCCCTACTCCTCTGAGTTACTTCCACTCAGAGAAACACAACATACAACGTGTTCTGCTCTGACTAACCAACAAAACAATATTGAATGCCAAATTCTGAATATCAAGCATTCACAGTGAACTGCTCATAAATGATACACCTCTATTCAGGGAATAATTCTGAATAATAAATCTAAGACAGTCATAAGCTGCTCTTGTACAATTCACAAATAGAGAAAGGAGGTGAGATTTGTCTAACAAATTATTCGGAGTGAATTGTGCGCCCGGCAGCCACCTTGAGTCCCTGATCTGCATTCTCTAAAATTTGTATGGGATGTCTCCTCTAAAGATTTTTGCAGTATAATTACCTAGATCAGTCCTCCCCCAGCTGGATTCTCTGTGACAACATCAGTGCGCTCACATATTCCTGGATGAGACCGCTTATATACCATTTCCTTCTGCCACTTCCACATTACCTTTCTAAGCAGATTTGTCACCTGTTCTGGGAGAAACTGTGGCCTCTATTCCCTTCCGTGACCTAAAATAATTAACAGCTAAATCTCCTGTCTTCAAGCACTTTTGCATATGCTTAAATTTATGCACATGAGTAATTCTGTTGCTTTCAATGGGTCTATTCATAGGACTACATTAAGCAAACTTGTTTGTGGGTTGGGGTTCTGAAGATATTTGCCTCCTAGTGTTATACACTTCCTACCTTATCAATACATATATCATCATTTCTTGACGACGGTGTCTTAAACATGCATTACTCACCAAAGGAGCTGTGAATTATAGATAATAAAAGTTACTGATTTTGCTTGCTTTATACCCTTATCTTCAGTTGTAGGTTTGTGACGTGCATGAAGCCAGAAAGAGACCTGGCACATTTGGAAACTTCATTCACTTTTGAAAGGCATGTTGGGTCAGATCCCCATAGAAATCTGTGCATTTATTTGAGGTTTCAAGAGGTGCTTCATAAGAAATAGGGCTCTGAGCATTAACGAAATCTCTGTATTTTTTCCAGTCGTTTGTGGGAGCAGCACTGACGCTAGGACAACTGTAAGTGTAGATGTCTGTAATATATTCCACTGCTGTAACCCGTGCAGACAGCACTGGAGTGCAGCAGTTAGCTGAAGGAGCTGACTTTTGGGAGGGGGAGTGAAGGAATATCTAAATGGGCTAGCTGTTAAGAACAAGAAGCTTTTGATTTAAGAAATATTAAAAGTGAATTCCTGGATTATATTCCCAACATACACTCAATTAATACATTTTCCAAAGCTAAGACACTTTTTTTTTTCCAGGATTTAGTTAATGTTAATGGGACATTAAATGTATATTGTAATATATTTAAGATGCTTTAATTTTTTTTAGTCGAGTTGCGTTKMARWAMWRMAGRWGSTKCT
>PTEX01000059.1:3185851-3233963 GCA_003342815.1 Eudromia elegans | reverse complement strand
TYYTTTTTTTTTTTTTTTTWWGRCRAAWRAATTTGAGGGCTGCCAAGAGAGGAAGAAAGGTAATATATACTAGAGAATGTGCCAGGAATTGAGCTGGAAATAAACCTGCAACATAGTATGCATTTTGATTCTGCTCAAGCAGACATTCAGAGCATATATACCTTCATTTGGATGCATACAACTAGTTAAAAACATCTATCAGAAGTCTCTCCTCTCCGCTACTTTTCCAAATATCTTGGGAGAGGTGTTTTTCAAATTTTTCCTATGATTGCTGTTTAGACATTTCCACTTACAGAGAAGTTCACACACAAAAAAAAATCTAGCTGATTAAGTAATTTTACTAATTAAAGGAAAAAATAATTGATCAGAATTATATATTTTTATTGGGGATTTGCAAAGATATTTCTAGCTAATTTATCTCCAAATCAGAAAAGTTTATTTTTCATGCAGGTGCAAATTTCTGTTGGTATCTTAGTATGTTAACTATCTTGGTATGTTAATTACCAGACAAATGGGCAGTGAGAATTAGGCTTCTTTAACAAAGAAACATTATCACATAATTGAAACATTTTGTTTGCCTTTTATCCAGTAAAGTAAAAAAAAATAAAAAGGCATAATATTTACTGATTGTACATATACACACAGGTTGTAAACAGATAAATTGCCTTTTATACATTTACATTCTAACGAATGTAAAAAACAGCAAACAAAAGAAAATCAGGTTTCCCATTCATGCTGCTCCTTAGATGAAGTACTGGACAAAAAGTCCTAGGACACCGTCTCACCTCGTAGGTTGACCTTTCCCCTGTGATGCAAACTTCACTTTCTCCACTTTCCTTCTTTCAATCATTGCATGGACACCATTTCCCAAACAGATGAGGAATACCTTCCATGATGACATATAAGCCAGGACTCATTTTAATATTCATGAGTTTGCCAGCATTATTAAAGAAATTCAAGTAGCTGGTGAACACTGGATTGCATTCCTCCACCATATATCTTTTATCTGGCTGCTAACGTTAAGCATTACTAATGCCATTTTAACTTCTTCTTTGGAATTCAACTCCTTGGTGGTCATGTAATACATGCTCTAGATTCTCCAGTGTTCTTACCTACATTAACAACCACAACTATTTATAGTTGCTGCCATGGTCCTACAGATATCAAAGTTCCCAGTCTCAGCAGATCAGCTTTAAAATCACTCAAAGAAAGAACTCCAAAAGTTAGGAAGTAGAATCTGTAAGTTCATTTACCATCTCTTTTTTTTTTTTGACAAAGCTCCCTAGAAAAGTCCAGATTTAGGTTTCAAAGGTCATAAGGCAAAAAAGAGCCCCTTATTGCATCTGTTTGTTTCTGAACAAATCTTGAAAATATCTTATTTTATCTCTGTACAAAGCAAGAGATCAGTTTAGGAATAAAAAAAAAATACAATTACTACATGAAAGGAAATGACATTCAAATGTTGTTAATTAAATGAGGGAATGGATGTCAATGTTAATGTGTAGGTACATAAAAAGAACTTTATTTTGAAGATGTATGACAGGGCTCCCTGAAGAACACAAGTTTTTCTATATTAATTCCATGGTAGTTGAAAGCTACATAATCAAAAACACCTTCTAAGTTTGGCAGAAATATAAAACTGGCTGTTTAAAATAAAAGGTCTGTATGGAAAGTTCAGTTTTGTTTTGTTATTTTTTTCCCTCTAGGGTCATTGTGGTAGAGGAAATATTTTTATCTGGGCCTCAGGAAATGGTGGTCTGGCTAATGACTGCAGTGGTGTGGATGGTTATGTGAGTAGCATTTACACAGGGGCAAAGGGTACCACCGTTTACCTCTGCCATGCAGCTTCTGGGCTACAAGAACTACTCAGCATCAGTGGCCACCTAGACATATCCAGAGAGGAAGGAGCGTGAAGGCTACTATCCTGAAAGAGACCTTCAAATGTGCAGTGAGGTGAGTCAGAAAGGTTCAAATAAGTTATTAGTGTGGATAACCAGAACCCTGCTGAGATATATTTCAAACAGAAATTCAACAAGAAGCCAGAGCAGACCTCACTTACACATATAAATGGGAGGCATTTATATAAATGAGGAGCCAAGGAACATTACAGAGTTTGCTGGTGGAACTTAAATTTGAGTTTTTATGCTTTGCAGGTGAATATTCCGACACTCACTGCAGAGGCAATGTGACAACCTCAAATTATCAAAATAATTAAATAAATAAAATCTGGAAGCAGTAATACCATCTTTCCCTCCTGTTTTCAGGATTCTGCAAGTGTTTTTCATATTCCCTTTCTTCTATAAGAGACTCAGTTTCCTTTATGACACCTGAAATTTAGTGCATGGTTCAGCTATAGATCCATTTTGATTATTTTGCTATAATTCTGCCTGTTCCAGACACCTTACAGAAAAACATGTAGGTTTACTTCCCTTTCCTGCAAGTGTTAGGAAAGCCACAGCACAACAGAAGCTGAATCTGGCAAGTGACATAATGGCATAAACAGGCAAGATGTGGCCCCAGAGCTTTGTGCCTAGAAACTGGGTTCAGGAGGAACAGGAATTACCAGTAATGGAAGAAGATTAAGGCAGGGATCTCACCTGACGCAAGTCCAAATGATGATACCAAATTGGTTGCAGATTACTTTACTTGACTTCTACAGAAATTGTGGAATAAAAATGTTGATGTTACCTGTCAGGCTTACAGTGCACACGGTTTCTTAATTCCCAAGGGATCTCCCACACATAAACTTCATTTACTGTACCACTTACAAGTTTAATCAACAACCTATGCATCTTTCATAACCATTCAGAAATACTTAAGCAGCTATCTTGTTTTGTTTTTCCCTTTCTGATAGAGTTCATTTAGAAAACTACTGCTTTAGGCAGTTACGTTTTAGCTTTTATTTTCATTTTTCAAATACATTTTTCAAATAGTTCCCATTTCATTACACCCCGTACAGCCCTATTTTTTTATTATGTTCTTTCTCTAGGAACTTCTAGCTCCCAAGCTGGATCAACATTGCTCTGTCTTCCATCTTCTGTGTTTTACAGAATATGACAAAACACATTCTGTTTCCTTTTTCTCTTGGTGGTGGCAATCTTTGTTTTCTGATGTAGGATTGCCTCCTTTTTCTACTGACATGGGTAGACATCATGACTCATCTTAGATTAGTGTTATATATTTGGAAGGGGATAAACTCATACTGCAGGTCACTAATAAGCCAATGCCTTTTTTTTTTTTTTTTTTTGGTAAAAATGGAAATGTGAGATTACAAATGGTATCAAACATAAATTTAACAACTGATCAATACATTCAATTATTTTATCTAAAATCATTTAAATAAAATAGAGTGCATTAAACAGATGATAAAATGGAGTACGTTCTGATTTACCTCTAGATTTCTAACCCACGGCATTCCCACTAAAAATTAATTTAAACTGTTTGCTGACTCACCAAATTGTCCTCAGGTGATGTGTGGGTGTTGCTGTGGGGAGCTGAGCTTTCATGACAGTCATGTTGTACTATCAGCTTTGTTAGCACTAGTCATGGACCATCAAGAGTCTAAGAAACAGATAGGTTTTAATGTGTATAACTGAGCCTCAGACCTTATTTTCCTCTCTTCAAATATTTCAGACAAAACAATTCAGTTGTACCCAACAATGTGTCCAAAAGAAATAATTTTGTTTTGTATACATCAGAAAAAAAGAGAAAGAAAGAAAAAATGGCACTTTTTCCTTTGAAAAGCTCCAAGTCTTCTGTGTCAGAGAATACAGGCTTACAATTTTAAAAGACTATGTAGCACTGCTATAAAATCAAATCCATTCAATCTTGGGCAAGTGAGGAATTGTTGGTAAAATACTGTCAGTACAGGTTTCATGGAAACAAACTTTCAAGCAGATTGGTCTCTCAAGTCCAACCTTCTTTTCAAAAAGGACAAACACCGAGTGTAGAATTCAAGATGCTCAGACCTTTGTCCAGTCCATTCTTGAAAACCTCCACGGGCAGATTTTCTTCATGATAAAAGAAAGTTTTTCCTTCTACCTAGGAAGAACACATGCCCTGGTCCATTATCTCTTGTTCTCTTGCACTTCAGTAAACAGCCTAGTTCTGCCCTCTCAACAGCCTCCTCTTAGGTGCTGGAAGGCAATGAGGTTGTCTGAGGTTGCCTTTTCTCTAGCCTGAACAAGCTGAGTTTCCTCAGCCTCTTTTCACAGGGAAGGTGCTGTACCATATTAATGGTTGATGGCTGAACTGACTTAAATTTAGTTATGTCTTTACTGTGCTGGGGCCAAAAGTTGGACACACTGTAGGTGTGGTTTAATAAGTACCAAGTAAAGAGGAATAATTAATTCAATCCATATACAGCCCAAAGTGCTGTTAGTTTTCCTGACTACCAGGACACACTGGTTCATGTTTAGCCTGCTTCCCACTGGAACCCCCAGGTCATGGTTGCTCCCCAGTCAATCAGTCTCCAGACTGCAATATGGCTGGGAATTAGTGCATCCCAGTTGCGAGGCTTCTTATTCATCCTTGTTGAATTATATGGGTTCCTGCTGACCCATTCCTCCGGCCTGTCTCAGTCCCTGTGGATGGCTTGTAATTCTCTGGGTAGACCTTTCTGCCTTTTAAAAAGATGAATGTTAACACTTTCATTTCTCTAGTCATAAAGGATCTCTGATGATCTCCACAAATGTTCTGAGATGACAGTGATCAGCCTTGCATTAACATTAGCCAGCTATTTTACACCCTTGGATGTAAACCATTTGGTATCATGGACTTGTATCAACTGAGATTTCTCCAGGTATCTCTGATTTGATCCTTTTCTGTTACTAGTGATTCCTGTCCTCCCTGAACCCTGTTTCTAGGTATTAAGACCTGGGAGATCCTGTTATTCATTAATGAGGCAATGAAAGCTTTATCAGCTTTATCTTCACCCACCGTCACTAAGTGTTCTCCATTTAGCAGTGGACCCACATTTTGCATGTTTACTCTCTTATTGCTAATATAGGCACTAGCAGCTCATCTTCTTGCCCTTTATGCTATTTGCCAGTTTCAACTTAAATTGTGCTGTGGCTTTCCTAGCCCCATAGCTGCAGGCAGAGGCAGGGTTTCTGTGCTCCTTGTTTACAGCCCTCCCCTACTTTTACCTCTAACATCTTTGTTACCACCTGTCACTATCCTTTTCTGATCTGATGACAGAAGAATTACATCCAATGGATCACTAAGGTATATATCAGCCTCAAAAAACTGTATGTTTTAGAGCTTCCTCATAGTTTCATAGGATCTTAGCTGTTTCAGGCTAGAACTGATAAGCAATATGAAGACTGGGAGCCTCATTCTCTTTTTTGTACTCAGGGTTTCTTGCAGGCATGGAGAAGGAAGCCATCATATTCTAATGCAGACAGGACAAAAGAAGGACTGCGACTGGGAAGAGAAATGAAAATTTCTGCCTAGTAGCTTAATAGCTCTCTGGGGAATACAGATATGTAGGAATTGAAAAACAAAGAAAGGGTCACCAAGACTTAGTTGTCATTAGCATTAGCATTAGAAGGATAGATTTAGGATCTGATGACAAAGATTGGATTGTTAATGACAAAGCTTGTTGATTTGGGTGACAACTAATTAAATTATGGTAAGAAAGAGAAAAAAAGACACAAGAACAAGGAAATCAGCCCTTATTGAATAAGGTATGGGGTAGATATACCCAGTAGAAGGGGAAGAGGAAAAAGCTAGGAGAAGAAACTGGCCTGGGGATTTAGGAAGTAGCTGGGAGATTGATATTGGTGGGGAGTCAGATGAATGTTATTGACAATAAAAGCCAATATTGTAAAGAAGTTATAATAAATCTATTATAACTTAAATCTTATTTGGTACCGCCTAGACGAGGATAGTCTCAAAATGTACATTCAAGTCTGAAATAAGACTGGGACTATGAACATTGACCCTCATGTTAGACAGAAAAATAAAGGATGTAACTAGAATGAGTGAAAATAGAATAGGCATAAGGGACCAGCAGTGGGGATAAGATTGAACTGGGATAGCTATGGCAGCTTGGAAAGTATAGTGCTCTAGCCTTTGGAAAACGGCAGGTGACATCTGTAAAAGTAAACAACATGCCAATAATACAAACAATCCCAAAGAGCTATGCAGATGTGAAAGTCAGTACATTTTCAGTTGTTCTAATTTTTGTCTTCTTAACTATACCATTATAGCTGTTGATTTTATATAATGTACATCAGACTTTTTTTTTCTTAAATGTGTATCATATACTTTTGTAAGCAGATAGCTTCAAGTTCTTAGTAAAACTGAGATTAGACTATTTCTCTGCCTCAATTTTCTCGACAGATAATGCAATTTTAGCAAGGGTGCATTCAGAATCTCTATGGGAGTTCAGCATTTGGTCTTCTTATTCTTAAACCTGAGATTTTCCTATCAGGGAATCACTGGAATCAGCTTTTTTTTCTTTCACTTCCCTCCAGCTGGAATTAGGAGTCAGAATCTCTTGCTTTTTGAATGGCAAAATTAGTACAGACCATTCACAAACCTTGCTATTTCATGCAGATGAGTAATGTAGCCATTGTAAGTTGAGCATGATGTTATCTATAGAAATATTATGCATAAGTGTTATCTTCAAAGATATTTCTGAACTTAACTTATGCATATCCTCTGTGTTCAGTTTTGGTTTCATTACCTGTCAGGCAGATCTAATTTGTTTGTATTCTCCTGTGCTCTTCTGCATACTGGAAACTATCCTTTGCTAACCACATACTAGCAAAATGAGAATTAAGTTTATTAGCACAATCAGCAGGATCATAATAAGAGAGAAAGTGAGAAAATGAAAGAGAGAAAGCAAGAGAGTAAAAGGAAAAAATAAAAAGACTTATCTGAATGCAAGTCTATCAAAGTGTGTGTTTCCTTTTCCCCCCTGCATAGAAGATTATAAAGAACATTGAAGTGTAGCAGCAAAATAAGGAATAAGCATGCACAGTAATATTCAGCTTTCCTTGAAAATTGCATAACCAGCCTATATGATGAGGAGTTAGATTATTGATTCCAAACTTACCCTTTTCTCTTTTAAAAGTGTCAGATGTTTGTATAAAACATTAACTTGCAAGTATTCTCTCAAAACTATATATACTTCTGTTGAGAAGTATGCCACTTTGACACCTCACAGAAGCTGTAATTCAGCTACTCTATGCTCCCAATCGCTGCTGTAGTGCTGGCTCCTTGGCTGGGCTCATATCTTGTGATTTGTCATCACCATGGGGATCACAGGAGGCACCACAAGGATCCCCAACAAAAAGAACCCAGCAGGGTGAATCATGGAATATTTTAGTCCATCCAGAAACTCTGCCCTATAAAGTAGGTAGGAAGCCTGAAGCACCAACCTGTCAATCCCATGAGGCCAACTGTCAGTATTTCAACACAGAAATATTTTCTTTCTCAGCTTAAGTATTTCGGGGGGTGATTTCTTTCATCAAAATGTCAACATTTGACACATATCATGTCAATTTTCCTACACTTCTACAGTAAATTGCACCCAATACAAATGTATGTGTAGCTCCTCCATTTCTCTGTAGTAGCTGTTTTTTCAATAAGGAAATATGGAAAAAAAGTGACGATGTGTCAGAATCTATAGGCTCTAATAGTGGGATTCATCTGACCAAATAAAAAAATCTATAACAAAGACATCTACACCTGAGATTGTCACCCTGGACTTTTTCATAATCAATGGAAAGAAATAGGCACTTTTAGGGTGTGATTCATCTCACCCTGAAGTAGATGGCTAAAATAGGTCAGGTGAATCATATTCCAGAAATGCCTATTTCACTCCATTGGCAGGGAGCCTTGACTGACAACTTCAGACATTGACAGCTCAAGTTAAATAAAATGATTTTTGCCCTAAGTGTCCATAGAACTTGTGCATAAACTTTCCTTTTGCAACATGATTTTCCAAGTTCTTGTTTCAAGTATGCATTGACTTTTCCTTTTACTCTTAACTTCATAATGAACCTTTTTACAGCTGTTTATTCCCTATCTGCATTGTGTTGTGCATCCTTTTTCTATTGCTTTTTACCATAATGTTTACTGCAAAATCGAGCTTTAAACCCATAACTTTAAGCCATTATCTGAGATACATGCGTTCCTCAGTACTTTTCTTGTTAGTGACACCTCTAGCTTGTGATGTTTTGAAATATATATTTCTCTCTGGATATTCTTACAAGTGCTATAACCAAATGACATTTCCAGTTTTCTGATATAGGAGGCTCGGGTCAGGGAGAAGATATGTCCATGTTGTTTCACCATGTGGACTACGTGTCATCCTGTCACAAAAGATGTCATTTCACATAAGAGATTTTCAGCATTCCCTGAACCCATTTGAGGATGTCGCAAGGCAGAAAACTATTTCCTTAGACACCTTGGTTTCACATATGAAACAAGGCTTTTTCAATAACTGCCAACATCTTGGGAGTGAAAACAATAAGTACAGAGTCATATAAACAATAACGTCAGTAGGTGGTACACCAAGCAAACTTTTTCTGCATTTTCCCATGCCTCAGTCCTAGAAGCAGGTGCCCAAGACATCAGTTTCTCTTTTGATGTTTTTTAGAACCTGAGTGTGTATCAAAGTTCGGACAGTGGATGCAGATTTTTCCATTCTTTCTGAGCATTGCATTAGTAGAAGCCCTAAGGAACTCAAACAGCAGTAAATTTTAATTCCCTCTGGGTAAACTCTGCAAAGGGATATTAAAAGCTGAGGGATGGAGGTACGAATTTCACTTCAATGAACCAGTAGCCTAAATCTGAGGTGTGAGACTCAGATTAATCCCAGCTATATACTGTAGGTTTTTCAAATGTTCATAGTGTGAAAAGCAAAAAAGGAGCTCTTAGATCATCTAATCTGCTTTCTTCCCGATCACAGGCACTTTTCTTCCCCACAGTTCCTACCTAAGCTAGACAGTTTCTCTGCAACTGAAGTATATGTTCCTGAGAAGCATCTAATCTTGATTTGAGGATCTCAAGAGATGGAAAATCCACCACTTCTATCTATAATTTGTTCTGATAGCTAATAGCTATCAGCATTAAAAGTGTGTGCCTTATTTCCAATTTGAATTCATCTGGCTTCAGGCTCTAGCCTTTGGTTCTTATTACGGCTTTCTCCACTAGATTATGGAGTCCTTTCATATCTTTTATTTTCTGCCTGCGAAGGTATATATGCCATAAGCAACTCACCTCTCAATCTTATTCCTCATAAACAGAAAGATCCAAACCTTTAAATCTCTCACTAGAAGGCATTTTCTCCAGTTTTCAAAACATTTCTGCATCTCTCGTCTCTACAATCTCCAGTTGCTCAACTGCATCTTTGTTAAAATGTGGCCTGCAGAGCTACAAGCAGTCCTCCAGCATCACTCTCCGCCAGTTATAACAAAAGAGCAGCACTCCTGCTCCCTCACTGAGCACTCAGCAATCATGTTGGGTGTTTTGGCTGTATCTTCACTCTGTGAGCTAGTGTTCAGCTGCTTGTCTGTCTAATACGGAGCCTCCATATTTTCAAGTCACTGCTTTCAGCTATTCAATACTGTGTCTTTCATCCTTGTTCCTAGAATGGTAATTTAGGATTGAGCTTTATTAAAGCACTCTTTTTTTTTTTTTTTTTTTTTTTTTGGCAGAGTGTACTAAGCAACCTTCTCCATCTCTGCAGTGTTGTCTTTGTTATTTACCACTGAGTCATCCATACATGCTTCCAGGAGTAATTTCACAGTCCTTTATAGACTTACTTAAACAATTTGCAGTCATTCTCTCTGGTACCAATTCCTGTGGAATCAGAGAAGAAACATCCCATGTCAGCCTTGCATTGTTTGACATGAGAGTGGCAGCAGGTGAAGGAGGCTGATGAGTAATATTATTGGGTTTTCTTCTGCAGCTTTCCTTGTATGTCAGGACTTGTTCAAAACTCATCAATGGACTGAACTTCAGCTGCTCTGAAGTATTGTTAAATGCCAGCTATCCAGCTGAACACTGAATCCAGTTGCTGAATTTAGAATGTTAATTAGTGTCTGTTGCTTAACACTCCCTCTGATTACTAATGGGGGAATCCTCTCCATTTTCTTTATGTGAGACAAGTCAGGCTGGACATTTTTCACCTTGGAATAGTAAATTCACCAAAATAAATTAGTTTTAATGGATCTAAAACTATTAAAGAAGCTAGAATGAACTAGATTGATAGCTGTAAGGTAAACAAGAATGGCAGGATTTAAATCCCATACCAAAAAATGAAAGGAGCTTTGCTCTCTTCCTCTCCTAAATCCATATCCCAGTCACCTGGGAAGTGGGAAAAGAAGGCTCAAATCCTTCTTTTTGATTCAGAAGAGGAATGTGACCCTGTTCTCTCATCTCACAGGAAATGACTTAAGCACTGAGATAAAGGAATTCTAGACAGGATCGCTTCTTTTAAAGCTACACCAGCTTGCCTAAGTACCTAGATGTGCATTGGCCCAGTGAGCGCAGATACAAATGGGCACAAAATTAATCATTCTATTTGCTGAAAATTATGGGGAAAAAAATCTGATTGAGTTTATCTGCAATTAAATATTTGACTTTAACTACCAAAACAAAAATCAAATATTCATACAACACATCTATATATCAGAGTGCTTTTTCAAATTCAAAAGAGAAACATTTTTGAAAAGTATCCTCTTTCAATGTAAGCAGTTCTACTAGCTCAGCTTTCTAAAAGTTCTACACCATGTCCAGGTTATATTGCTCTCATTAAAGTTAAATATTCCATCCTGTTTATAGACTTGTTTGTTGAACATTTTTTAATTGGTTCCTCTAGCTGCTTAGGCTACTTTTCAGTCTTATTCTGGAATATATATTGCTTAGATTTGTACCATATTTTTTAACACAAGCTCTTGCATTATTAGTAATGTCCTCCTGGATTCCCCATTTATTCTTCAGCCACAGAAATTAGCTATCATCATACCTATGAGATGGAGCCCACTTTATCTGCACAGCTCCCTGGCCTGACAGAAGGAGATACCAGCATTCTATCATGGCAAAATCTTCATCTTCAATGTTTAGTGCCACCCACATTTCAATAACAATATTTTCCATCTTCTGCTCTTGCTCTTAGGGTCTGAAATATCATGTTAACTTCCTTCTTCACAACTCTGTTTTAAGACTGGCACTCTCTGCTCTTTCATTTATTCCAGAGATTACCAGTAAAGATTTACCAGATGAGATCATAAAATTTCCTTGTCTTGGTGTTATTAATTCATTATTTGTTCTTCAGCAAAACAAAAGTCAGGGGAAAAAAAAAACCTCTACTTTTGTGTTCACATCATCTCCAGAAAAGATCCTATGCACAACTGAGCAGTGTAAATCTTTGCAGAGAGGTTTTTACCACAATACCCCATGCACACAGTGCCGAACAGGTAGCATACAAACTCGTAACTTATTAAGATCAGCAAAAATAAAAATATTGGAGTGCTTAATATTTATTTAGATGTCTTATCTTTTTTATTCTCCGGTGTTAATTTAGACAACTCAGGACTAGGACCCTAATTGCCTTTGCTAGACTGGCCTCCATGTCATTTTGATGCCTATGAAAAAGTCTGTGCTTCTCTGCTTTATCCATGGCCCATATTTGTTCATATGCCATTGCTTAGCTCCACCACTCCAAGTTTAAAAGTCTTTCCATTGAGCTACTTGAGAGAAAATGATACCAGACTATCTCTCAAATGGGAGACCTCCAGCGAGCCTCCAGTTGAAGACATGCAGATTTGAGCCACTGCCTTAACAGTTGTGACCTAAGGAGGCAAGGGCAAATACCCTCAGTGGTCCATACAGGAACCCAGCCGAAGTGGGGAGCCCAGTTTTGTCATTTCCATGCTCATCCACGGAATCCCAGCCCCTGACCATCTCAAAGACACCCTGGGCACCTAGGCCACCTGCCTGAAGTCAGAGACTGTAAAAAACTTCTATGCAGCCCTAAAACAGCAACAAGACCACTAACATTCAATTCAAGAAGTCTTTTATCCTGGCTACACATTTAGAGACTGCCATTTCCTCTGAATCATGAAGTACCACTGCCATAGAGAGAAGAGTGGATTAGGTGATATTGGCAATCAGTGCCTGTTTGTGCCCATTTTAAATGAAAGAAACGCTGCACATAACCAAGAACAACATTTAGGACACAAAACCTCACCTTTCTCTATTGTAATGCAATGCAAGAGTCACCATAGCCATATACTTCTCAGCTAAAGAAAACTGCAACGTGCCACATTTCTTCCTATGACATTTGCTCACAAAAAGCTACTCAGTGCAGTCCAGTACTGCTTTAGTTAGGGAAATGAGGAGCGCTTATTTCTTTGCATTAGTTAACATGTCAAAAGCTTTTTATCTCAGAGATATTAAATGGTAAGAACAGTGTGTTTCAACTTCTAAATTGTCATACATCAAAGATTTTGGAGGACTTCTTTTTTAAATTGACAGTTGTCATTTAATATACAGTATGATCCAAAGCATATTATTTCTGAATGTTACCAGGGAGATTTCATTGGCTTTTGTGACATTTCCAGTCTTTGGTATAATTGGCTAACAGCTTTTTTAACCTAATGTCTTTTAAGAAAGAGTGTACCTGGTAGTCTGGGGGTATCACATCTTTTGTTTTCTCCTTTCTTTGTTGTCCAAAAATGTTACTGTAATGATAAAAAGTGACATTATTTTAAAAGATAAGAAACACCAAAATTATTTTCTGTCTGACCTTTACAGTTACCAGAACAAGCAGCTTCTGTTAGCAAAATAGTTCAAGCTTTTTATTACAAAGGATATTTGGCAGTATTCCATAAGAAAAAAATACATATAGTTCTTGTCAGGGGAAGTCATTAAGCCCTCTCTCCTTATGCTGGGCTCACATTTTAACAAAAATAAAATTCTGGGTATTTTAAGATGGAGGAGGAAGTTGACTGTAAAAGGCAGGCATATTTCACATAATTCTCTTTATGAATATACTAATGTAGTTTTATGTCTTTGAGTGTACCACATGGAAGCAAATACAGTGGGTTTACCCAAGAGTTCAAGGAGATTTTGGTGACCTTCATTTCCCAGCTGCACATTTATGCAGTCAGAATTTTCTTCTTTATACCAGTCTGTTGTGGTAATAGAACGGCAGTCCTTCTTTATGTGAAAAAAAAATTTTAAAAAGACAGATAAAATGACTGAATGGCTCAATGTGGCTACAACACTGTATTTACAGTTCTTTAAATAATTATGGCTAGTCCTCAGCTGTACTGTTTTTCCAGGTAAAGGCTTACAATTCAATTGTTAGCTCCATTCCATACCTCTCATTATCGATTTCACAGGTTACTGTGGAACTTTAGAGGTGGAAGTGCTTGAGATTCAAAGACGTTTCCAGCACAGATCCTTTTAACTGCCGTTGTCGTTGCTCTGGTTCTTCAGCCCCACTAAGGATGATATATGTCTTGCTTTCAGCTCACATGACAAAGATATGACATTGTTGTCACTGATTCTTAAGAAAACTGTATGAGTCAAATTACAATAGAGACAAAAGTTAGAACAAAGCCCTCTTTCTTGTTGAAGCAGTTTGCTGTTTTACTATCTTCTGCTCAGCTGGTGGTACTCTATATAGGCAAGAAATAGATGAAATACATTTTAGGTGCATAAAAGAAAAAATACTATTTAAAAACATAAGATTCTTTTAGGAAAATAATTGGAGGCAGTAATAGTCATTAACTCCAGAATACATAATTCTTCCCACAGTTCTTAATATAAAATGAATGCTGTTGCATGCTACAGTATTAAACAATATATGAGTTAAATATCTTCCTGCTTCAAAGATACATGGCCTAAAACCTGAAAAATTATCGTATATGCAAATGATCATAAAGGACTGACTTTACTGACCATTTCTTTGTGTTTGGGGGATAGATTTCTGCATGGCATAATATTTCCACTTGCATTGGTTTCCTGGCATGAAAATGTTTATTGCACTCATTAGCTAAGAGGATGTCGGCACTGGTCCAATGAACACAGATCTGCCTTCTGATTTCAGCCATTAAATTGCAATGGGATTCATAGGCTTAACATTGTGGGTGTGAGAATAATAAAATGGAACTCCATCTTTAGCCCAGTTACCATGGATGCAGTTAAAGGTCATAGTGGCAGCTGCTAACTAGTTGCCTTTTTAGCTGTATTTCCCCTCCTGCTATGTGTTTTCATGTACCTTAGCTTCTGTAGGTCTGCCTTAGAGCAATTCTACTTCCTTAACTTGGCATATGGGTATCTTCCTAGACAGTATGGAAATATGGTTGCTACAGTCTTCCCTTTATTCAATTATTTGTACTTTAATGGAAAATGAATGTAAAGATCTTAGCAAAAAAATGAAAATGCAGCCTGCCCAGCATCTTGATTTTTTTTTTTTTTCTGCACTTTGCATTTCTACTTGGGGAAAAAAAATGTATTTAGTAAATTCCCATCTCCGTTTAAACTCATAATGGTTTCAAGCACTGAGGCATTCACAATGTGGAACATCAACTACTACTTCTTCATTCGTCCCAAAGTCCTAGGAGTTAATTCCCTGTACTGCACGAAGTGTCAGAGTAATTACTGCTGATCAGCCCTATTTCTCAGCACTCTGTCCCGCTTTGAGAGGCACCCTGTTT
Source organism: Eudromia elegans (assembly GCA_003342815.1). Classification (NCBI taxonomy): domain Eukaryota; kingdom Metazoa; phylum Chordata; class Aves; order Tinamiformes; family Tinamidae; genus Eudromia; species Eudromia elegans. The sequence goes on along the minus strand of PTEX01000059.1, from coordinate 3,219,279 downwards.
ATTGATGCACCGCCACATCATCACAGTGCTTTCATTCAGGCGAGCTGCTTAATCGAAAGGGTTTGGACAATGCAGGATTTTCAAAGGAAAGAAGTGGAAAAAAATTAAAAGTAGCCAAGTAAAATAAAGTGAATGGTAAAGAAACCTGAAAGCTCTACAAAATATTTCCTTATGTCAACACTTCAGTTCAATAGATTTTAAAACTCCTATTCAGTTCCAAAAGAAGGTACTGTGAGTCTTTTCTGTGGTGACTCAACTACATGATCACATCGTTTTTGAAGATTTTTAAGAGCACAGTTCTGGAAGCCTTCCTCGGGGAAAGTTTATTGTTTTTTGTTCTGTTTATGTACAGACTGTAACCATGTTAACCTTTATGGACCACAATACAAAGAGACTTTTTTTTTTTTCTTAAAAGTTTGCCCCTCTCTTTTAAAGATACATTTATATGACTTGTCATTTCATGAAAATAAATTAAGTATTATATGAGCCAAATGTTTCAGTTCCGTACAAGAGTGGCTTCTGGTTCTCTTTGGCAGCATGCCACTTTATTCATTTTTATTTCAAACACAATGTGAAAGTTTTAATATAGTTTTTACTATGATGGTGAATAAACCTACGCTATTGTAATTCATGCTCATCCTCTGCTTGCACTTCTGTGATTTTTAGAAAGTGGCAGAAAGATATATTGAATTCATTTCAACTTAAAGACTATTAAGCTTTGTGTGTGTGTGTGTGTGTGTGTGTGTGCTAGAGAAAGGAGAGAGATTTATTTGGACAAGCAATTTTATTCCGGGCTCAGTGTTCATCTTGATTAAGTTACATTTAGACACTGCTTTGGAGTCCTACAGCTCTCTAGTCCATAGTGAGGGTAACTTCTTAGCTTAGTCACTTTTGCCTGGAGAAGAGAAATAATTTGCCATGAAGAAGAAGAAACAATCGGGTAATGACTAAGACAAGTGTAAACAAGCGAGTTATCTAACTGTTTGCTGAGATTTTTTTAATGACATCACTCCCTCCATGGTGTTACTTCATTAAAAAATAATAATAAGTTTCCTAAGTTGTTCAGCAGTGTTATTGAAAATATCAGAATAATGCTGCTAAGACTATTACAGTGTCTTCAGTTTTGCTGTTTCCTCCACCATACTTTTAATCAGAGAATTTTTTCTTGTGCCTTGTTTACTGTTGATATTTTCTGGCTGATTGGATAGGAATGACATTTTGACAATTTACTGTAGCAGTAAGCACTGTACAAACAAAAGGTGCTGATGAAAACTCGGAACCCATTATTATGTAAATTATGGCTGACTAACAGATTCCATCTCCCAGTCACCATCATTGAGACCAGTTTTACTCAATGATAATAATTTTCATGATTGCAGTCTTCAGAGAGATCAGAAATGTGCTTTAGCTGTTGCATTTATCTACTGCTGGTACTTGACCCTTAATTAAATTCTGAAACTTTTTTATATAATAAAGTAAAATACAGCTGACACTTCTAGTCAAACAAAGAGCATCAAACATATATCTACCAAATAAGATAAAGGTATTTCAGACTTACCTTGCTGTAATGCTAGTAAACACAAAGACTACAACATGCTTTGAAAGAGGGCTTAAAGTTTAAAATGCAAACAAGGCATACCATATGGCAATTTAAATGTTGCACTTCATTGCCGTGTTTGCTGAATGTTGGGCTTCTTCTGCAGAATAGACTGGAACTTTATATTAAAATATACAGGGCAGGAAAAAGAATCAAATGAGCTTCGAATATATGGGTTATTTTGTTTGCTCCCATATATTACATCAGCCGTAAGTTACAAAGTTTTCAGCCAAAAGGTTATAAAACAAAATAATAGTTTATCTAGTGTTCCCCACTAACTTGCAAAATACACAACAAAATCTTGCAGAATTACACTTTGTAAAAATATTCTCTCTAAAAACAGACCAGAAGCAAGTCTAGGTGTTCAAAATGACTAAACAATGTACAAAATATTCAGCTATTTGGCATAAAATACTCCTTTTTCTCTTCATTTTTCTTTTTCTTTTCCTTTTTTCTTTTTCTTTTCCTCTTTTTCTTTTTTCCTCTTTCTCTTTTTTGTTTTCTTCTCATTTTTATTTTCTTTTTATTTTTCATTTCTTTTTTTCTTTTTTACTTTATTTCTTTTTTCCTTTTCTTTTTTAGAAAATGTTCTAAAAATTTGTCTCAGAAAAAAATATGTATTGGAAAGAAAGACAGTTCCGAGATTTTAATCTGATCTTTTCATTTTTTTAAGACAGCACTGTAACCTTTTAGTGGATATTTTAAGTGTCCATTCTCTTCCTTCTTTCTGTTCTCTCCCCTACCCCAGGCTCCTTCACATTTTATGGGCTGGTTCTTAAAATAAGAAGATGGCCATTCCAGGTAAGCAGTGACAGTAAAGCTTAGAAATAAGTGGTATATTAATAAAAAGTGGTGAGATATTATAAAAATGGAGATTCAATATTTCTTGCATATATATAACACTTTGCTAAACTGTGAGTTCATAGAGCCAATGAACTAAGAAAAGTAATTACTTAAGTGGATTTCATGAAGAGTAGAAAGATGATTGTGCCACATTAAATAACAATTGTATCCTTAATGATGTGTTGGACTATAATACAAACATCCTTCTACCATTATATGCGCTACAATATACCTTTCTAATTACTCTGGTGGCTTCCTGTTCCTTTATTAAGATGCTGTGCTTTCAGAGGCTATGGAAGCATTATATGAGCTTTTTTTAAAAAAAATACAGTGAGTGCAGCTGCATGGCCATTGATACATTGGCTATAAATTACCAACAGATTGCGTATGAATGTAATCATTGTTTTATTCCCTTTTCTTTCCGTCGTGATTTTCACTGTTTCTTAGGAAAGATATTAAGAAATTCAATAAAATTACTTCCCCAGCTTTCTTTGATATTTCTTCATATGTAAGCAGTATAGTAATATAATTCCAGATAATTAAGAAGGCAGATGCAAAACAAGATGGCAAACATATAACAAAGCTAAAACACTTTTTATTCATTTCAAAGAATTCTTGCCTATAGTCTGCGAACCCTTCGGGACCATGGGACTTCCTGTCAGTGGTCCCTGAAAAAGCTGTTTTATTATCTGCAAGATTAAATATACTACATGGGTATTCCACTCCACTGAAAACATTTTTAGGTTGTCTGCAAATCCAAAAAACCACTTCTCCATTTCATTGCTTATATACTTTTCCTTAGAGATGGAAACCCTATAGTTTTCAGCACCGCTTTCCATAAATCAGTATGCTTTCTATGATTTCTAGAAATATTTTTGTGGACCATCTGACCGCTCATTACACTTGGTTTCCTACCATTCTGTCAGCATAGAGAGCTTTCACTTGGACCCAGTTAAAGTTTGCACACATTAATAGCCCCTCTGAAGAAAATGAAACTTACTTTATGTGGAAATTCTTCTGAATATATATAGGGGTTGAGTAACTGGAACAAAATTCATAAAATCAGACAATTCTGGATTTTATAGACGAGCTTCACTTAACTCTTATGAATGAAGTATTCAGGTGAAAAGAAACCTAAATAAAAAAAAAAGTAAACAAAAAAAAGCTTGGCAAGTATTCTTCTGCTCCACTGTCTCTTATTATAGATCTGCCCCTTTATCTCATAACTCTTCTTCTCCTGCTGTTTATTAATGCTACATAGCAATATTTCTATGAACGTTGCACTCCATTCTTATGCACATTGCAGAACAGTCCCAAATCTGGCATCCTAAGTCATGGCTTGGGAATTTTATGAAGAAAACTGATAATAGAGCAGTGTCTGTGTTTCTTATCACAATATTATATCCCTTTCATGACAAAAATAAGACACACTATTCAGCTAGTTTCACAGCTCATCGTTCACACATTGTCAAGCTAGGAAGCAACAATATCCATGACTTAAAATTAAATCCATCTATAGTTAATACAACTAATTTTCCATCAGCAATTCATTAGGTGTTTATTATCTCTCTGGTTCATCATTTTTACCAGTAAGAGCTCTGTACTTGGACCAAGTGCCAGGTGGAATTATAGGAATCCTTATAAACATCCTTATAAGGTACACTGCTTCGTTAGCTAAATTCAAGGTTAGTAAATCTCCCTTAGAAATTAAGCAGAACACTTCCCCCATTACTGCATTTGAGTGGTACGTTCATAGTTACAAATCCTTTTGCTGCCAGTCATGAGAATTTTGAGCTAAAAATAGTGTGAAAACTGCAACTAAGTGAAAGTTTTGCATTGGGTTGAGTGACTAGCAACTGGGCATAATTTGTCTTTCTTACCTGTGCCCCTTGACATCAGCACAGTATCCATTACTCAGCACTCCCCCAAATCAGTGCTCCATGAGTTGACGAATTCTCTCTCTTGGATATCTGGAAGGGATGAGGATCTACAGATCTTCTGCTTTGTACTGAAAGTGAGAACTTGCCTAGGGTGCCAAGTACATCATATCTCAAAAATTAAAATAAATGTTGGAGAATGCATTGCTCACAGATTTTCCACTATTTTTAAAGGAAATAAATACTCTTTGGAAAGGAATAAAAAAGTGAAGGTGGAAAGGATGACCAGATATAATGTCTCAGGCACACTTTGTAACTTAGAATTACCATATCAAATCACAGATCTTCCTGCCTGCTTGTGAGTCAGCTTCGCATTCAGTTTGGGGAAAGCTACTCTAACTCCAGTTAATAGCTCATATATCTGGAACTCATATCCTACATTGGGGCATTAGGAATTCTACTTGATGGGAAACCTCAACAGTACTTAGACACCTAAGTTAAAAACCCCAGTCTTGGAAATCTTTGCACAGAAGCTGCTGTGCTTTCGAGTGCTAGACTCCACTGAGGCCTTGGTTTTCAGCAGTAAAGTTCCCAGGCTGTCTAATATCCTTTGTTGCCTAAAACTCCTGTACCTAGAAATGCTTCAGTGTAGGAGAAAAAAAAAAAAAAAAAAAAAAAAAAACCTGAATTACTTAACTTTCTCTTGGTATTGTGTGAAAAACAAGCTTCAGCTGCCAGGTCCTTTCCTGCTTATGGGTTGTCTCCAGACCACAAAGAAATGGGCTGAAAATGAAATCCACCTCATGTATTTCCACGGATTTGCAGCCAATTTGCCCTAGAACACCACAAACCAGCCTTATGGAGAGAGAAACACTGCTGGTTTCCTGACACGGATCTATTGGCCTGTGGTCGCTCAAAGGCCGGTAGCTTGCGGCAGTGGAAGGGAAGGCCAGAGGCAGGAGGCAGGTCTGTGCACGCAGGGGCAGCCCGTGGGGTACAATCGCTGCCTCTTCCCTTAGGTTCGGCCCAGAACGGCTCTACACATTACCAGCTTGACTGGCAACATCTCTGCCACCCAACAAAGTCACCTTACTGGCATTATATAGAGGAAACTGAGGCATGTGAGCATAAAGGGACATGCCCAAATTCATAGGACAAGGCACTATGGAGATAGGAAGAGGGCATGAATTTGAAACTTGTGCTTGAAACACAGGAACATTCTTTTCCTGCTGAAGGACAGAAAATTATGATAATTGTTAATTATGAATTGCTGCTTAGGTATCCAGCTTGTATGTATATATTCCTTGGCATAGTATCCTAGTATCCTGGTGCTTTGGAGGTACAGCAGTGGGCATGTCTGCCCAGGGATATGTGGACATGGTGAGTCCATCTGCTGAAAAGCACACCAGTGCGTTTTGTGTTGCTGTGCTTAGGTGTAGGCAGCATTCGGTTGCATAGGTTTTTCATAGGAAAAATGATGTACAGCTGCAGCCTCGCATGCTCCAGCGGTGTATGAACTTCAGAAAGTAGCTGTAGAAGCACAGAACTGGAGTTTTTTGCTTTGCCGTTTTAGCTGTAGCATCAAGAGGTTGATTCTTTTGGCCCTCGAGACGGTGTTGCATGGTGCATGAAACTGTTTGCTCCTTGGTGCAGCTCCTGAAGGTGCTACAGAGGTTTTCCATTCCACTTTAGAGCATGCTGGACTTATGAACGGGAACTGAGATCCACACTGGCCGTGGGGCTTGTGCCAAGTTGAAATTTTATTTATTGGATCATTTCATTGAAAGGTAGACACTGTGTCTGTGGTTTGTATCTTTAAAATCAAATAAACTATTTATATATGGTGAAGAACTGTAAGACACATAGACCCTATTCACTAATATTTTTATGGTTTCTTTACACTTGACAAGTAAAGAATTTGTGAAAGTATTTTTTGTACCTAAATCCCACAGATTTCTTGTGTATGTGTGTGTGTTTTTTACATAGAAGGTATGATCCAGATTAACAACAAAAATTCAGTTACCTTTCTACCTAACATGTAGCAAGGACGCTCCCGAGCGAATATTTAATATGTTCTTTTTTTATGGAATCCAGAAGATGGAAACTTAAGAAAACACCATCAACTTTTATCTATTTAACATTTTCGTGTTGTTAAATGAGGATACCTCATGTGAATTTCAGGTCAGAGTGGAACTATAAATTAGCTACTGTTTTCCTTCCTGTCCTGATAATATTGTTTTGTTTATATCACCATGGAAAGCTTTATGCAAATTTTCTTGCCACACCACATCCATTACACCTTAAAGAGAAAACAGACTAATAAAAATTCTCAAAACAGCTATTACTTGTAGGAAGGGAAGCTGAAAGGTCTGCAGTCTTCCAAAGTGTCATTGCTTCTAGCTCGAGCTTCTCAGAGGCAGAAATCAGAACTGTTCTCTCATAGCGACAAATTACCGTGAGCTGTGACGAAGGCAGCAAAGCCAGGAGGGGGAGGCTGTGGTTTGTAAGCTAGGTCTCGAACGCTATTTTGGTCCTGCGCATGAAGGACTCCTGGAGATATTTTTGCCACCCTGCTGAAAGTTTGTCGGGTCGCTCCCACATACACCTTTACAGTTATAACTCTTGTCGCAGATGTTGTAGGAAACGTGGAAGGTCATTAGTGTTTTCAGTCTGATTACCGCCATCCTAAAGTACAATCTTGCCGTGCACTTTGCACTACAAGGGCTAGGAAACCAGTATCTTTCATAATAATGACTTCCAGTTTACAGCCTTCATTTGTTATATTTCCTCAATAGCTGTTGTGTTGAGATTAACTGCATAAATGGTCTGCAGCTGGCTGTTATGAATTAAGGGAGTTTAATCAAAGTATTTCTAATGTACAGCATAATGATAATACATGGGGGAAGTACTATTTAAGAGATAATGATGGCTTCAGAAGATCACTGTTGTAATGTTTAGTGCATATGCCTTCAGCATTGAATTTGTTGTTGTTCTGAATATGCTTAATGGATCAGTGAAAAGCTGCCTAATGTGGGATTGTTTGATGGGGCTGACAGAGCTGGAATTAGCCCATTGCTGTTTACTGCATACAGCCATTAAGATTAATTGCTGCCAGATAATTTTGACTGTTTTTATCTTCGGGAAAAAGTGTCACTAATGGGTTTATAAATTGGTTCACTATTACTAATAGTAAGGCCAGTGTAACAGGAGAGGATGTCAGCAGCTAATTCTAAAGATAAAGGTAAAAAGTATAAAGTACTATATGACTTGCCAGTTTTAAGGGATAATGTTATCTAATAACAGACAGACTGATATATGATGCTCATTAATGCTATTTCCCGGGCTTTGGGTTGAACCTAATAGATGCTAATAAAGTCTTATTTGATGTACCATTAAAAAGCTCAATCTGTTTTCTGCATTAATGCACAATGTTGTTTATCACATTTTCAGTGACTAAAACCCAAACCCTCAATCTGTTACATAACTAAGCAGTATCAGGCTAGTTATACCTATTTTTGTCTTTGTTTATAGACTCAGAAGAATTTACAGGGCAACCACGTTTCTATATGTTCGGTATGCAATTCATATCACTCGGCTTTCTGTCAACGAATATATTACCTGAGATTTTATTTTACGTATCTCCTTTGACATATATCATCACTGGTAAATTCTGCAAAGCGCTTCCTCTAAGAGAGAGATTAATTTTTTTGCAAATGTTAAAATACAGTGGTATGACGTGGGCAAAGATTATCCAAGGATGAATCCACATTAGAGGTTAATAATCTGATACACCACATATACATGCGTGTGCAGTGCCTCTAATTTGCCGTGTATTAAAATGAAAGTTCTTTGTGCACTGAGTCTCAAATACATCCCTTGTATCTAAGGCCATTGACAAGGGAATGAGAAGAACATGCACTAAATAGATAGAAACACAAACAGGGAATGCTTAATGAAGAGGGGAAAGCCAATAACTCATGAGTAGTGAAGTTGTTCCCTTCTCAAGTAGAGATAGTGTAAATTGTGAAATGATTCCCTTCTCAAGCTGAAAGAGCATTTATATTTTTCAACACCAATTTTTATATTATACTAAGAAGATCTTCAATTTTTTTGAGAGGCTGTGGATATTAAAACAGCTCTTGTCTAAGAAGACAATCTCAAACAATACCAGGAAAAAAAAATAAAGAGCTGTTTTGGTTGTTTTTCTCTTTTCCCTTTTGGAATGCTAGCACATGAAGACAGTAAAAAGACTGCGAGGAGTGAAGAAGAAAAAATAAATAAATAAAAACAAAGAAACCCCAGGGTGGTAAGATTTTTCTGCTGTATTTGCCATTTCCACAGTGGTATTCTATGCAGCATTCCTGTTTCCTTGTTATTACTGTCATGAGCCATTTATTCTGGTTTAAACTCTTTCGCCATGCATGTACTTTCACCCTATTTTTTTTTTTTCACATTTACATCATCTGCCTGTCTCTCTAGTAATGTATAATGATGTTTGGGATCCTTATGTAGGTGAATGGCTACAATCTAAAAATTCTTTTTTTTATTTACATATCTAAACATTGCACAGTGCTCTCTGTAGATACCACATTTTATTTATTTATTTATTTCATTTGTCCAGATCCTGATTTCTTTCTCTCTGATGTTTCCCACTGCTGACCACATTATCCATATGCAATCAATCATTTTCCAGCTAAACTTTTGCGTATACATAGACCTACCACTTTGACTTAAAAAGGTTTCAAGTTGGTTTAATTAATTCATTGCAAACTCTATGCAGACATATTAATGTAGGTTTACAGGCGCTTATTTTGGTTTACTTTTAACTTTAATAAGTGAAACCAAGCTCTGTCAGGTTCATATTGATTTAAAAGGCTGCACAACCTATTTCGTTGTTTTAACTACATTGATTTTAAATCACGTTATTAGCTAAGCCAGTGCAATTTGTACATAGAGAGTCCCAAATTTTGTTCCCAAAAACATTGCCAGTGCTTCTATGCACAGTCCTTCATAGATGTCCATTAGTCTCTCCTTTATATTGTTAATGATTCTAGATAATATCTCGAGGCAAGCCTTGATTACATTGTTAACCAAGTAGTCTGTGGCAGGCAATTTAAGATGATAGCTTACATAAAAACTGTTCCAGAATAAGGTATGGAGTTATTTTAATATAGAGTAGCTGTACTGGAATAATTTCAGGTTGAGATTCACAAAAGGAGATTTAAGTATTCTTGACTCGGTTTGGAGCTGCTCCAAAAGGCTGCAGAGCCCCAGTGTTAAACTGGGTGGTCCAGTTATCTTGAGCACCCTACAGGACATCAAAGGGGACAAGACACTGGGTTTACATACCTGAATACCTCCCTTTTCTTCTGAAGTAAATTTTTTTTTTTTTTTTTTGAGAACTAATCTGCTTCCAAAATGAACGGTCAGAAAAACTGTTGGAAGTGAAGCCAATTCACGTAAAATGGGAGAGGAAGACAGGAGTGGAGAGGGGCGGAAATGAAAGGAGAAAGAACATTTTCAAAGGCTATTTTAGGCAGATTGGAAAAACAGGCAAATTAGACATACTCATCACATCATCACACAACGGGATCCTGTTTAACCTAGCAGGATCCGTTCAGTTCTACCATCCAGTACCTTCTTTTCCTCTGGCTTAGGTTGTGGCACAGATGCAATGGCTGCTTCCTCTTCTGCTCTTTGGTTTTATTTTGTTTCATTATATTTTTGACTTTTTTTTAAAAAAAAAGCATGTTAATCCTGAACTCCCTTTTCTAAATTAGCCATGGATTTTTTACTGCTTATCCTAAAAGCAGCAGTCACTGAAGATAACTGAGTGTTTCTAGACTTGTATCTGCGAGATTAAAACAATTGTTTTCGGCAGGATGCAGGGCCTGATCTTCCATTTGCCAAAGCCAACATAATATAGAAAGGTCTTCACCGAAGTTTACACAGTAGCACCAGTGTCAAAAGCTGAGAAATGAGGAGCCTATCTTTACATTGTAGTGTAGTAGTGCAAATGTAAAATGATTAAAGTATTTTTAAAAAAGGGGCAAAATATAACGAATGGGTAGGAAAGAAGTTGCTACCACAAATTATGTACATTCTAACACTTTTCAGGGAATTATGTGTGCTCTGCACAACCTCCAGGAAGAAAGACTGCAGGCTTTATTTCTCTTTGCTCTGTTCTACAGGGAAGTATGTTACTCTAATAGGCATTTTAAGGATATCACAAAGAAGGATTTTCACAAATAACCTGAAATTCTATATTCTGATTTTTTTCATAAGAATAATTCCAGGCAACTTTGTCAGTTCTTTATTTTCTGGCATGCAAAGTCATTGCCGATCATCAAGAAACCATGAACCTTTTGATATATCTGGACTATATCCGTCTTTTCACATGTACTAGCAACTATCTCATCCTCTTACAAGAGAATTTTGTTGGGATTTTACCATCTCCAAAAGCAAGATCTTCTCACAACAGCATGTCCTGTGCCAGACTATCCAGATTGTCTCAGAAAATGGCGGCTGTGACCTGTTGCTCCCAATTCTATCCCCTGGCATTTCCAGCAGGGCTTCTGTTAACTCTCTCAGTTAGATTTGTTATTGTTGCTGTTTATTCAATAAGTTTTCATATGTGGACATCTGTAAATGATGAATGGGGCAGATGCTAAATCTGCCTCTCACTCCTAAATGGTTGGTCCTTCTTTTTCCAGACCTAAATGAAATCCAATACTAGATTTCCAGATCCAGAGGATGAATCATATTGCCTTTCTGTGAATGCTCATATGTGGCTTGTCATAATACTACCAATTTGGTGATGACAATGATAAAAAATGTATGGCCTAGAAAGTTGAAACAACATTAAAAATTGTAAAAGAATCCAGAATGCATTTTTTTCCAAATACATGTTTCTTTCTTGACAGCAATGTGGTATCTTGCAGGGTTTTTAATAACAACCTTTGTCCACCTCAGTCTCCAAGGCTGTGTCAGTCCCAATCACCGTTTGCCTTTCTAACATGCTTGCAACTTAAATATGCAGCGCTGAGCACTCTTTTGTCATCTCAAGACAGGCATATTCTTGACCATATCAGTCTCTCCTAGACAGAGCTTTCAAGAAGCAGCTTAAAATTTGGACAAACACTTCCATTCTGACATTCTAGCTGTGATGGGCAGCTGTCACCATGGAGAAGTCCAAGCTTCCACCTTTGAAACCTGGAGGAGCAGTAAGGATTAATATAAGCCAGGTCAGCTAGCCAAAGACCTAATATGAAGATACCATCCTCTTACAAAATTACTCAAAGTGATATTCTTTCCCCCAGTATGTGCTCTATGATGTATGAAGTAATGACAGCCCTCCCTTTCCAGGCTTTCCCTTTTCCCTAGCATTGTGTAATTCTTCCATATATTTACCCAGCCCCGATGGCTGACAGTGCAAGAAGTGATAGCACTGCAGAGCATAGTCATATCTGCACAGATCCTGGAACACGGTTCTGCTCCCTGGCCCTCCGCTACTCCCCACATCAAGAACCTTTACATAAGCAGCATAAACATACTCGAGAAGAAGATGAGACCAGATGCCCACGATGCTCCTGAGAGCAGGACTTGGTTAGCACAGAGATTCAGCAGAGCAGGCTCTCTCAGCAGTCAGTTCGAAGCAACAACTTCATCTAGGTGCTCTACAGGACTGTCTTTCATTTTCTGCTGACTAGATTGAAGCCTAATGAGACTAAATTCCTACTTGTGGCACTGCATTTATGTGTCTAAATTTAAACACTGTGAAGAGCCTTGTAATTTTACTTCTCTAAAAAAGAATTTTGTGATTTTGTTCTGGTCGTCGTCTTATTTTAGGATGAAATTCGAGCCTCTGCAGAAACCCAGGACAAGGCACTGAGAAACCTCTCTGCCTTCTGGAAAGTTCTCATTCAAAGACATTGTTCCAAACCACAGCAAATCCCATATAAAGCCCATGAAGTCCTGTTCAGGTTCAGCCCTCCAGACGTATCTTTGCCTTGGAAAAAAGGTCTGAACCTCGAGGGATATATAGGGCCTAGCCTGTCCCATTGTGCAGGCATGAATTTGCTCATACGGTCCTGCATGTCAATTCAACCTAGTCAAAAACTGTGACCTTGAAAAAAAAATCCCATGAGAAATTTTTATTTCAGTCAAGGAGAGAAAAATCAGGAGTCAGACTTCCCAAAATTATAAAGTGTTACATTAATTGCCTCTTTTCACTTGTCACCTTCTTGATTTGAGCTTTTACAGTTCATATTTTTGAACTTTCCTCTGCAGTCCAAACCATTAGGAACCTTTCTCTTTTCCTTTTCCTTACTAAAAACAGTGATTATCAGGTAATAACAGGATTTCTGAAGTTGCATCATTAAAAAATTTGATTGTTACAAAATGATGAATGCATGATGAAATCACATCTTGGCAAAACTATCTCCCCGTAAAGTGTCTTCCTCTCTTTTCACGACTAGTCTCCATATATTTCTTTGAAGCAATTTCTCAAACAAGACTGAATTTCTTTTTCTTTTTTTAACATGTACATAAACTTTTGGAGACTAGGGGGAAAAAAAAGCAGGGATGAATCCAGGCCACGGATGAGTGCTGTGATATTGTGGAGTGATTGATCATGCAGCATTCTATCAGTGTCAAATATTCTTTGTCAGAATAATAAAATGTTATAACCACAAAATATGTGAGATGTCTTTTGAAACTAAAGTATCAGTGTGATAGATTTCAAAACTTTCTCTCCTTAAATTCACACTTGTAAAATGGTATTTTCAAATTGATCTAATTAAGAATATTAGGAACGTAATGCAGATACTTAATAAACGAAATAGGTTATATATTTTTTTTTAATTCAAAGAATGAAAATATTGTCCTGAAATTAAACTATTTAACATGGAAGATTCTCTAAGCTTCAGACAGTTTCAGGCCAATTCTTCCCAGACTGCAGCTATTACATTGGAAAATTACATAACTTGCCTTTTTTTTCTGCAAATCGCTGAAGCCTGACTGGTGCTCCATTATTAACATCAGAGCTGTCAGCATCTCAAGGAGGCAAGAGAAGAAAGCAAAGCGTTCCTTCCAGCAGTAACAAAACCATGCTTGCACTCAGAGAAATCTTCCTTCAATCCTCTTTACACCAAGCAGAGAACCGCTTAAAGTGTATGCACTGAAGGTGGGATTCATTTCACTTTCACTATCTGTAAGTTGGAAGTCTGTTAGATGTCTATAAGTTAAAGTCAGCTTGACTCCCTTTCTAGACAATGAAGAGAGATAGGCAACTCCAGAGGGTGATTCATCCCGTCCTGAGACAGATATCGAGGAGAGATAGGAGGAATCGCCCTTTGGAGATGCCTATCTCTCTTTAGTGACTACAAAGGCAGCCTGTGGTGAGTGGCTTACACTTGACAGCTAAAGTTATGTGAGATGAAATCTAATCTTAGCACTAGTAACACTGTTGGGGTTTTGCTCTCCTATACTGAAGGTTATTAGTGACAAATAAAGCATTCTGCCTTTAAAATGCACAAAATATTCAGTGCTTGCTAGCTAGCATGGATTAAACTGATTATCAATAAAACTACATTGCTATATAATGACTTTCGGAGTGGTAAGGGGAAGTTTAGGATAAGGCCATCTTTGCAAAAGGTATCACACTTACATTGGACTCAGTTCTTGAATGCTCTTCTTTCTGCGCTACCTGCTCAAAAATCCCGGTCATGTCTGTTCTGAGACCTTAACAAGCTTGCATGTTAGTTAACTTTTCACGGCACCATGCCTTTTACAGGAAGTGGAACTGTATAGTAGTAACACTAACAGAGTCAGAATGCATTCATTTCACAATGAACAAAAAAGTAACTTTCCCTAGAAACTGAGCAGTAGTCCATGTGGCTACCAAACAAGATATTCCTGTCACTGGTCCCCAAGCCATGTCACACACGTGACACGACATGGGATTTGACATGATGGGCTTGCCTGAGAGTGCAAAGACTGCTGAAATCAGTGGCTGAAAACAGAGCCAGGAAGGAACGTGATGAATGAGCATCACAGAGGATGAGGTTTCCAGAGCCTGAACTTGTCACTGGCCTTCTATAATACAGCAATGTAGGTATGTTCAAGTGGACCATATCTGGTCATAGATTTGGCTATATTAATGCAGCAGAGTAACTTTTCCTGCCCCCAGTAGATCCAGTCCCAAGTAGGTAGGATATAAAAAAATTTTTAAAGTAAAAAATAAAAAGAGAATACCTCTACAACCCAAGTATTTGTATCTTCATGAATAGCTTTCTGAAGCTATAAGTGGTTAGATCCAATTTTATAATTGCACAAAATATTCAAAATTGTCTGTCAAACCAACATTGCCACCACCCTCTCCTGAACTGTGCAATGGATAACCTATGTATATAGCTACCGTTTCATCCCAAGAACTTTCTTTTGATTTAAATCAGTATGAGCATAAAATGAAGGTCTTTCCACTTTTCTATAGGAGTTTCTATGAGAGATTTAAATTCACATGTGCCTAAGTACTTGATCACTACTTAGATGTTCTGTCAGGTCCATCTTTTAAATCGAGGTATTTTTAGTGTTCTTAGTTTAACACCTGCATAACAAAATACTGTAACTGTGAAAGTCCAGATTGTGCAATCTACTAACCTAGAAGGTACTGTCATTTTTATGTGCCCTATATTTTATTCATCCATAACTCAAATAAACACAGATTTTTTAAAAATTTATCTTTAGCTCTTACCTTGCTTCCCAGTCCTCATTTTTTGGAATTCAAGAATCAGGTCATCTAGATAAAAGCTTCAGTATTTATTCACATACTATTTGCCTTCTGAAAGTAGTACTACACATATAAGCAGTATTTTTACATCTTTCTATAGGCAAATGTCCCAGTTAAATTAGATGTTTATTATTTAATTGTGCTTTCAGTCTATGGTTTGTTTATTGTGCAAGTCCCAACACAAGGACTAATAAAACTTAGATCAGAAATTTGTGTTTAAAATATGCATCTAGACAGAAAGAAGGATTTATGAAGTACAGTTTACTTGCTGAATCTTTCATTCAAAGTTATCTAATGGCTTCCTAAATTTAGATGTTACTTTCAAAAAAATCAAAACTGTAGGAGATAGTAATGCAGCACCTCTCTAAAGATGCAACAAAATACACAAATATCTGTGAAAAAAAAAGTACGGAAAGAACAAGTTGCATCAGATTTGAATGTGTTTGAACCAAGACATTAAAAGTACTGGCAAGGTTATATTTGTAGTAAGAAGCAAATTGGTTAAACCTTGACCCCGCTGAAATTAATGAGATTTCACCCTTTGTCTTTAGTATTCAGACACGTTCCTAGTGACCGTGACTGTGAGAAAGACTCTTGCACAAGGACATTTGAAATGGTAGGCTGTGTCTCTGGGAGCAGTGCGTTCATTTTTGGCATTTCTGTTTCAGTATTTCTTGTAGTCAGTACACAATATGTGTCCCAGCTTGAAGGCTTCTAATAATTGATAGAAGATAAAAATAAACATTGCTATTTACGGAGCCACAAACTCTTAAAAGCAGGAGTGAAAATGTTTTGACTGTTTTATAAAGTAAGTGTGAAAAAATGGCCAGTGAATCATTTTAAAGGGTCAGTATTAAATTTGTACTAGTGTGATTTAATGCTAACTACAGACTGGAGCACAAACTCATTAAAAAAAAAAAAAAAAAGAGAGAGAAAGAATAAAAGGGATCTACATTCTGCAGATTTGGTCTCTAGTCTCCAGTATGGAGGTATAGGACCTTAAATATTCCTGCCCTCTGTAATATATCTTCCATACATTCCAGTATCTCTTTGGATCTAGTGGGGTTTTTTTTTTTTTTTACTGGGCAGCTGTTTTCTTTGAATCGCGTGATTATATGGGGTCAAAAGTCCACAATACATTCCAGGATTCATCTGACCCTTGAAAGCTCAATGTGTGAGATCTGAAGGCAGAGGCTAGCTCTTGCCCAAAAGACAGAGCCAGGTTGCCAGAGAATATAAAACCATCACAAAAGATGGGAGAGATTGGGGGTGGGGGGTGGGGAGGGAAGAGAAGGAAAGCAAAGAAGAAAGATTTGAAGAAAGAGCGAGGCAACTGGAAGGACACTACTAGATGTGAGTGAAACTACCTCAATGACAGGATGGAGCACAACTGCACTGGGAAAAACAAATCAGGTCAGAGGAGTTGTAACTAGCAGACTAGGAAAGTCAAATGAAAAGGAAGAAAGATTAGCTGGACACAATGATGGTAAAAGTGGATGGAAGCTAGAAGGGGTTTAGTAAGTATGGGGCTGTTCTGCGGCTTCCAATATTTTTATTAAAGAGCTTTGCTGGCTCAAGGCATTAGCCACGTGGGAGGCCCACAGGCTACTGGGATAGTCACCTCCTACACCAAGAAATCTTGCTATAAATACTAAACACTCACCTGATTTAAGAAGGAACTGAGGCAGCTGCCAGCAAAAAGGGTTGATCTTTCATTAAAAATAAAATATTAGTTTCTCTGACAGTGAGAAAGTGCCCTTGCTCAAGAGCAGTAGACAAAGCTTGCCTTCCACCTGTACCTAACTTTAAGGGTATAAATAGGACATTGGCTTCAAGAACACAACTTATGTGCTTAAAGTTACTCATATCTTAAAGTAATCTGCCAAGGGCCTTCACTGATTGAAATGCTAATGTGTATAATACTTAGCTAGATATGATATGATTGGGACAGAGCAATTTGATTTGGTAATGGATAATCTATCACTCTATTCTTCAAGTATTTCTTGAGTGCATCAGCAAAATATGAAATAAAGGAAAATTGAGTTGCTCTAATATATCTGGATTTTAAGAAAGTTTTCTTTGAAGCTCCTTGTAAGAAAATGACAAAAAAGTAACAGCATACAGGAGCAGTATAGATAGAAAACCTAGCACCACAAAGCAGAAAATGGTCTATTTTCCAGGATGATAAAGAAGAAATAATGAATGTTGGGGTATTCCAGTGCTGCATATTACCACTGATATTATTTTTGTAAGCAAACGGCACCAAAAAAGAAAGTTAAATTGAGCTGGCCATCCTTAGAGACAGCACAGAGGTTGATGAATGCTACTGAAGTTTGTGGAGAGCTCCAGAGAGGCTGTAAAAAGTGAGGTGAAAGGACAGCACAGTAGCAGGTGAAATTTCAATGAATACAGGTTGAAGTATGTTGTAGGAGGAATCATTTGAACTACTGAGAGTTCTGAGTTTAAAGAGCGATGAGTTTAAAGAGCAGCGAGTGTAAGTTGACGACAGTACTTTCTGAAAGGGAAAAGCGGTGATTGCTGCTGTGGTTCAGTTGTTTGCTGAAAGAGATTTGTCATTCTGGAAGGCATCAAAGAGCAAAAGAAAACAATAATACTGAAATTATTATAATGACAGTATATAACGGTGGCATAGCACTCTTGAGGGAACCATTTTTTCTTTAAGGAAGCATTGTCTTGAAACAGTAGAATTCAGAAATATATGTGGAAATCAGGAAAAATATGAGTTAAGGAGATAAAGCATATTCTGACAGGTCAGATTCTGGTCAGATACTGGTGTAGGCCCACCACTGGGTTAGCCTAGTATGGCTGTTCTTATGGTGAAATAACTGCCATCACAAGTTAATGTTTTGGCTGCAAAGCAGTTCCTGGCCTTGTCTGCATACCCTGTCCAGCCTTGAGCCTCCTGGATCCAACAAAATTGCCAGAGGGATGCTTCAGTTCTTACAAATTTCACAGAGTACCAGGAAGAGAGGGAACCCATTAGTGCTCTGATGGAGTAAGATTTTCACAGTCTCATATGGGAGGGTCTGCACTGAAGAGTGACTCCACAGGGGTCCTAGATACACAAAAAGCTTCTGTGAGATCTGGGACCTTCTTGGAAACCAAAATCCATCATCCAAGAGATAAATTCACATGAAAACTGCCTTCATTTGTTTCAAGGGACTTCTTGTTTTAGAAATCACCTCTGCAGTCTCATGGAACTAAATAATCAGGTATAAGGGTATGTGAATAAACACTCAGACCTAAGAATACATCTTCACAGACAGATCAAACAGACAACCGCTCTGTTCATTTAAAGAGTTCTCTAGGTGTTTGCCAGAAGTAACATTTACGGTCAGGATCTTCTCTGTGCTTCAGAAGTAGGGTTAGAATGCCTGGAGACTGAATCTTGCTGAATGCCTACTCTATCTTTACTTCTAGTAGCCCAGGACTCTGGGCTTACTAGGGTGATGGACAAACTGGACCCCAAAACAACCACCAATGAAAACTGGGTAGATTCTGAATCCTCATGGTATTGCACATTACTGAGAGAGCAATAGAATGACCTGCAGCACAGAAAACCATGGGAGCACCATAAAACAGTTTCCAAGCTATTTCTTCTATTTTTATCCTCTCTACAGTTCCACTATAAATAAAATCCCTAGCATCCTTTACAATATTGAAAACATTAATTTATCTGAATACCCAAATATATCAGCTTTAGGCTGCTCAGTCTTGAGCATGTTGCATGCATATATCCCTTCAGAGATACGTACAGATCAGGATATAACATCTAGAAAGCTATTAAATTGTTTTTACTCTCCATGTCTTCCTCTTCAGTTTCATCTGCGGTAAGATTTCCTTATTTCTATTCCAGTGTATCTTTCTCTCTTTATTCCCTGTTTGTATCCTTATAATCTACACAGTCAGTCTCCCTTCTCTCCGTTCTTTCATTGCACTCTATGTTTCTTGCCCTATTGTCACTCATTGTCAACTTCCCCATCTTGTCTTCACCAGTCTTTGGAATGATTCACTTCTCATCAGCTACTCAGCACTTTACTAAACCTTTAACTCCTCATTAACTTTTAGGTAAGTCAGGCTACATCAGTATTAATAAATGAAATGCTCTTGGGACCATCCTCTGCACTGAGGCAAACTGGCAGGGAATGGCGCCCATTTACACTCATAGCTTCAAAAAACAGGCTGAACCTCCCCAGGTCCAGGCCTCTAAAAGTGATCGCTGGTCTCTGATAATTCCCGAACTCTACCCAGGAACTGACTGAGGACTCCGGAAAACCCAGGGCAAACCTATGCCAGGGACCATTCAAACTCCACAAAACGGACAGCCAGAGCTTAGTACAATTGCTGGTACTATTAAATTTATTACTACAGACATACTCACCAGCAGCAGAAATGACCTTTAAGACTAAGAAATACATAAACATTGACTCTCGTGGTTTGCAAGAACTGTAATTCTAAACCCGAATCTCTCCTTTTCCTAAGTAAACTGATTTCTAGTTTTGAAATTCAGTCTTTGCCTTCCCAGCTGCTGATAGCTTTAAAGCTGCCTGAAGCGGCGCCAGCTTCTCTGCTGAGCAGGCAGTATGGTTTCTTGCCATAAAGGAAACAACTTGAAAGGCAGCCTGTTGACTGTGTAAAGGATGGATGTGCAGGACTTTTGTCCAGAGCCAATGCTTTTCCTACCGCCTTCCCCGAAGTGACATTAAACCTGGAAAACAGCAGTTTCATAGACAAATTCTAGGCTTAGACATAATCAAATAGCCTCAGCACAGCGAGTTCCTGCACATCAAGTAAGCTGCGGTAACTGTCCACAACAAATATGAGATAATGTGACATACGTTAGCCCACAGTGAAAAGGGGCTAACCTAAGCCAAATTACTCTGAATACGCCACGGGCTAAGCACATTTGCACAGACAGTTATTGAGACTCAGCTGATGCATGGTAACAGTTAACCAGAGTAATTTGATCATACGTCTGAGCTCAAAGACAAAATAGACTCTTAATCGTTAGCATGGTATATGGGAGATGTGGCCGTGAAATTCTGCTACATTACCATCTGACCTATCGGGAACATAAAAGATACACTCCCTTCTTGGCAGTTTTTTAACACAACATTTTTACCAGCCTGAATTATGAAAACAAAAAGTGCTATATTTAAACCTATAAAAATGCAGTTTATTCCTCTTTGATAAGGCATAACTTTTTTTAGCAATTGAAATCTGTAACATTACAGCCTTAGGAGGTAATTTACTAAATAGGACAAAATTAGCTGATTTTTGGACCATTTAAAGGAACATTTCTGTTGAAAGCATATAAAATGTATTAAAGTAATCTCTGAAGTCTTTACCCCTGCTTGAGATTTTAATTTACTCGAAGCTAATAAATTATCCCCTTTCAGAAGCTATTGAAAATTTTCACTTAAATCCTTTTTAAAACTTAATGTGTTCAATTGAATCTTAAGCAATTTATACACACACGGCACGGCACTCACGGTGGTCACTACACCAAGGTGAGGGCTGAAAAGAGGCTAGATTAGCACTAACGTCGCTGCCTTTGGGATTGCCAGGGCGCTGTTAATGAATGCGAATTCCCTCCTCCCCCTTCATCGGCACTGGCCTGGCTGGCGGATAATTACTTTTCCACAACAGCCTTTAGCAAAATGCTTTGCTCAAGGCCCGGGCCTCTTTTCTTTGCGGCTGAAGGATGTGGTAGTGGGGACGGCAGGAGGAGGGAGGGCGGACGGCTGCCATCAGGGAGGGGGAACGCATATCTGGGTCACCCCAGCACGTGGCCTAGCTGGGACACAAAAGCTTCACTTCCTCTCAGACAGGGCTCCGCGTTACAGTTGCGCACTTATCAGAAATATTTTTTCAGGCTATCAATTATTATAGTTGAGCGTTGCATCCTCGCTCTAGGGAGCCCTTAGCAAGCTGTAGCAAAAATCAATCCAGTTTTACAACTTTTACCTTGGCAGAGCTCCAGCTCTTTATCTGCCTCACGCAGCCATTTAAAGATGCGGTGACTTTTTTTCCTGGCATAGAGATATATTCGAAAGTAGGACTCGCCCTTGATATAAATAATACCCTTTCTCAGGTGAGCCTGAATAGCATTAGTCTGTCATGGTGCTTTGGGCTTTGCTTTTCGTGTTTGTTTTTCATGTTTGAGCCTCGGCAAGGTTGATGCAGCAGGACGCAGAGCACCCACCTCTCCCAGATTCCATACACGTCGGCAAACGGAGCTCCCCACTTCGGCAGACATTTGGTGAATGAGAGTCAGAGCCAGCTCACATGTAGCTTGCTCCAAAACTGTCCATTGCTACGAGGAATGGCTTTTGAAAAATTTACCATGGATTAATTCGAGGGCCCGTTGTGAGGTTTTGGAGCTCAAGGCTCACCTCGGAGTCAACCAGCCTGGGCTTCCACCAGGAGCACGCATGCGGCGCATGCTTGCACCGGCACTCAGCACCTGGGTTGACGGGTCTTCACGTCCATTCTCCTCCAAAAGGCTTAGGAATGAAAAGCAGCAAGGACAGTGTTTTAAAAGGCAGGCGTCGCTCCCTCAAAAGGTGACTGCCTCACAGATGGCTAGGAAATTTGGATAGCAAAAACTGGTCTTAGATACTACTATGTTAGCGTAGGCTGCAAAAAACAGACAGCAGATGCTGGGCTTCAATGGAGTTGTGAAGGAATAGGCATTAAAGGAGAAAATCTATCTTAAAGCTCTACTTTGAAGGGGCTTTATGTTTAGAAGCAGATCCAGTTTCTATTTCTCCACTGAACGTGCACGTAGAAGCTCACAGAGCCACTAATCAGATTGCATGGGTTTTCATGTTTCTCATTCTCCACTTTTCAGCTCAGAAATGCATTTTGCCATTTCCTGCTCAAGTTATTTTATTAAATTCCCCCACAGCAGTTAGCTCAAAGACTAAAACCACCCCTTCATTTACACCGTGCAAGTTTAGATAGTGTGGACTCTCAAAGGGCCACCATATTTAGAAAGAACAAGCCTGACCCATTCCTTCCAGTCTGCTGCATATACCAAGCTGTGGCCCTGATACAGAAAGTCTGTTTGGAAGAGCTTGGGGTCTGGTCCCTACAAAGAGAATACCAACTGGGAATGAGATGTTTTGAGGACTGCTGAGTGAGTGGGAAGGACACCCCCTCATTTACCAGGAGCACAACAGAGGTTTCCCACTAGCTACGCAACAAAACAAATCCCTGTTGTGTTCACAGTGTAATGAGTAGCTTAACAAAGCCTTTCATTATAGATTGGAGGGATAGGTACCTGAAGTAGCTCATGAGGTTTTCTCTCCTCCCATGCAATCTAGAGCTAGCATCCAGCCGCCTTTGCCTATATCAAAGCTCACAAATTAAACAGGAAAATAGCTTAATGAGACCAATGGAGAGCGCATCCAACAAGAGGGCTGGTGCTGTTTTTTTCATGGCCAGTGCTCGTTTCTGCCTATCTCCTTTTAATCAGTATTGATGACAGCATACCACCGGTGGGACACATAGATCAAGGTTTTGGCTACTTACAAACATTTTAAAAAGAGAAGAAAAGCTAATTCTTTTCAAACTCTCTCCCTTTGGTACCTGTCTTTCACCTATTTAATTATAAATTTATTTTATTTTGATTTACCCACAGTTCTGTATTATTAGGCATTTGACTCGGGAGTCCTGCAGTTGGCTGCATTTCAGAAGCAGATCAGACAGTTCATCTGCTCATGCAAAATATTCAGGATCTTTTAAAATAATGAATGTTATAAATGTCTAAAGAAGCACTATTGAATTCAAATCCTGGGGTTATTTTTTTTCCATTTCTATTCTATTTTTGCATAGTCAGGCTATATGATTGTTCCCATTCTTGTCTACTTATTGAAACAAATTTTACAGAGAAAACCATGGAGAAAATTACAATTTTGGTGTATGTTATGAAAAAAAAAGAACTAAGATTTTATGTTCAAACTCCTGATTTCATTTCCTAGTTAAGGTTGGAGTGTTTGCTGGAACTTTCTCTTTCCTAGCTTTTGTTGATTTCTGTCATTCAAGAATCATGAAGTAAATATTTATTAACATGGGAACCCTCCTCCCTTCCTGCCCTTCAGATTTGTGCTTATTATGCTAATGAACTTACTTTAACAAGGGAACCACATTCCTCCTGGGTCCCCATCAGTTCTGGTGCCAACACATTAGTTATTTAAATGTAGTTTTATATTAATTTTTCATATTGTAATGCATTGTTTCTAGCAAATGTACATGTAGCTGGTTTTCAAGAGTAAACAAACATATATCAAAAATATCATTAGCTGAAAAGCTTTCATCTTGCTTTTTGCTTCTTGTGATAATGGTGACCATTTCTTGCTTTTGCCCTCTGAATTTTCTCAACCATCCATTTCATTTACTTCTTTTGCAGTGACCACCACCAGGGAGTTGCTTTCTGTTCTCTGAAGCACGCTATTGAAGCAGATAAAGAATTCTGAAACTACATATTTTCTGTGTGTTCAGCATTTGTCTTCAGTATCCTCAAAGTCTGCCATAAGGGCTTGCAGTCTTTGAATTGGGAAACCCAGCAAATGAAACCGGAGTTGAGCAAAAGCTACAAAGGACGTACTCTTGAAAAACAGTGTATGCTACTAGCACAGCTGTGATACCTAGATAGAGAAATTTACCCAAACACCACATTTTTTACCAAAAAAAAAAAAAAAAAAAGAAAGATATGCTAAAGAAATTCCTATGGATATGCTTATATGATACAGGCTCATAGTCATATGATGAGAAATCTAGTTGCTTACCAATGAAGTAGCAACAACTATTGATCTCTGTGAGAGGAGAACCATCATTTCCAAGAAACAAGTAGAACCGAAAAGTGGAAGCCGTATTCCACAAATCATATTGTCTGGGCTATCATGTATGTATTTGGGCATACCAAAATATCTAGAGCTGGATGCACACAGGATCCTCCATTCTGAATTATTTAAAATCAATAAATATTTTGATATCAGGAGGAGATATGCTTCTGAATTTATAACGATGTTGAAGTCTATTACAGTGTTCACCCACGAGCCCTAAAGACATGAAACCAATGAACTATTAACTTAGGTGTGTGTGACATTGCTTTATCAACCTCAGTACTAGGACTAGGACTTAATGAGTCCCTGTTCTTTGAAAAAGGCATCAGAAGTGATGCAGGTAACTACAGACCAGTGAGTCTGACTTCTGTATTGGATAAATAAAAGAAGCTCTAATAAAGGAGAGAATTATTAGATATCTAGATAAATATGATATATTTGAGGAATCAACCTGGCTTTTCTAAAAGGAAGACTGTGTTGCAGATCAATGAAAGTTCTTTGAGGAGCAGTAAAGGTTATGGATAATGGTGACCCAATGACTCTGATTTTGAAAAAGGATTCTACAAGGTCCCTTAGAAGAGATTTCTAAAGAAATTAAGCTGTCGTGGGTAAGAAGGAAGACCTTCTCATGGATTAATAGTTCATTAAAAGAGAGGAAAAAGTAGGTAGGAATAAACTGTCAGTTTTCAAATAAAAAGGTATTACCAGCAGAGTTCTCCAAGTGCCTTTGGCATGAGTGCTGCCCAAAGTGTTAATAAACTCAAACGAAGAGCAAACAATCAGGTGACAAAGTGTACAAGTGATAAGGAATTACTCAAGACACTCAAAATTAATGCTGACGATTTCAGAAGATTTTCAAAATGCATAGAGAAAATTCAGTAAGCATTTTCAAAAGAAAATTCAATGTCAATTCAGGCAAAAGAAATTTAGTATCAATGATCATGAAATAGTGTACATATGTTATGAAATAATGGTCTAAACTATCCACTACCACTCAGCAAAGGCATACTGGAATTGAATTTGGTTCTCTACAAATAGTCCATGTGAAAATGAATAGGAACACTATTTTTTATAATAGAAGAACAAGTGGTCATCTGCTGAAATTAACATAAAGAAAAAAATTTTTTTTCTCTAAAAGAAGGAAATTCTGTAATTCATTGACAGAAAATTCTGGAAGGCCAGAAAGATAAATGGTTCGAAAGAAATGTAGAGAAGCTCAAGGAGAGTAAATCCATCCATCCATGTCTATTAGTTACATCCTGACTAAGGAATCCCTACACTGCTCATTGCTCAGCTTTTGGAAGGATCACTCTACACTTAAATTTTTCTCCAGTTATACAAGTTGGGACACTTCACAAAAAGTCATATTTGATAAAATAGAACTTTAGATTAAGCGAGTATGACTACTTTTATATTGCTAAAAATGAAATATTTTTCAATTTCTAAATGAAATATTTTAAATATTGCCATTCCTTCAGATGTTTTAAATTGAGATTTTTTTTTTACCTAGATTTCAGGAAGTGACAGTACTGAAAGGTGATGTTTATTTGCTGAATTTGGGGATTTTTCTCATAGCTGATATAAACTACTTGCTTGCTCAGCCTTCTGCATATTTGAACAAAATTAATGCTTTAAAATAGAAGGCAATACTGTTGACACCCACAATCTCAAAACTTTTTAAGAATTATCCGGCATTTCATTTTTCTGACTAAATATTCTTGTTTGATTTTGAGATTATTGTTTCTTTTATTAATTATAACCACAGCAGGTAATGTTTTCTTTCCACTTATTTTGAAATTAATACCTGTGTACTGTAATAAATAAAATAATAAAGTAAAATACAATAGATAGATTTACAGAGAAAAGAGATATATTGTTGATGTTAAAAATGTAAAAGCAGGAAGGAATAACTGAACGAATGTCAGCCCCGTCCATTCTTCCTCTGTGAAAGAAACCACTAAAAAAGGATGAAGTATTGGTCACTTACATTATCAAAGTAGTGGTATCTAATAGCTCTGCCTTTAATAAAACATTCTTGGTAGACAAAAGATTAAAAAATGAAGGCAGCTTTTCTGATTAGTCAATGCTGCTGAGGTACTCAAGTATATCTGAAGTATACCTGAAGTATCTATCATGTAGACACTCATGCTTTTGTTTGCCTGTGCAGCTAGCTTTCTTCTTCTTCATCCTTGCCTTAATTGTGTCTATCATAAAAGACTGTACAGTATGATCTTCTTCTTTCTTTTTAATGCATATCAGGATCACATTTTGAAATATCTTCCATTTCCTGCTCTCCCTTTCATGTCCTGTTTAGTTACCAAAATAACTGAGAAAGAATATTGATGGGAAAGAACTACCTAAAAATGAAAACACATCAGGTTATAGCACAAGAAAAAAATAAAAAATATATATATACACTACAAAGACTGAAAAGTTTTTGCATGTGTTTTCTTTTGTCCTTAACTGCTGAACCTTACCCATCAGTGAAATAAATGAATAAGTTTTCTCCATCTCCAGTGACTGCATTCCTATCTTACGATAAGATTAAATTCTAGCATCATAAATCAACACTTAGAATTAGCATTAAGAGTCCGACAACTAACCCTCGAAAATGTCAATTGATTAGATTCTAATCTGAGGTCCTGATAATTGTCATTTGTCCTACATATATGTTTTTTATATTTAAATATGTTTGTTTAAACAGCATGATGGCCATAATTCAGAATCACCTAGAGAATTTGGAGGTAGGATGGAGAGAAGAACTAGGACACGAGTCAGTCACGGTTTTAACCATATCAGCTTTAAAAGACAAACTCTTAAGTTATTTAAGCTTAGCAATACGTATTGTTTATCTGACATAAATAAAAAATCTGAATAAAAGTCCCAAACTATTTGAAACAAAGCACATAAATGGCATTTGTTGAAGGTGGAGGTTTCTTCTTAAGGGCTCAAAAAGACTCCTAGTGATTTAAATAGCTAAAATTTGCATAATTTTTTCCTAAAATCTGAAATCCTTTCCTTTCTGAGTCACCTGTGTTTCAGCATCATTTCTTGATACACTGTTGAGTATTCTTCTACCAGATAAACTGCATAGATTTGTTTGTCTTATATAGCAAAAAGCTTGCCATTTTTTTCAGCGACAGGGGCAAGAGAGCTGTTTTGGGGCTAGTCTACGTTGGGACATATGAGACCACAGCAGTGGCAGAGCTTTGAAATTCATTTCCCACATTAATCTCCAGATTAATAGCAGCAAGGCCGCTCCTAATGAACCTCAAGGCTTTGGGGTTGTTGCTTTTATGGACTGTGCTGGGCTCTAAATTTTTTTTGTGATGAGAGTAATTCCACCTCATTTTGTACTTTTCTTGCAGCTGAAAATTTTATTTCTAACTCTGATGCTATGATTTTATTTGAATTGCGTAGAAAAAGAAAGTCAGAAAAAGGTCAGAAGGAAAGTGGCAAGGGAGTCAGTGCTATATTTGGCTCTGCTTTGTAATTTTCTCCAAGAATTAAACATAGAAGTTTAAGGAAAGAATAACAACAACAACAACAAAAACTGTCACCTATCTGTTCTTGTTTTTTAATTCTTTTAATTTACTCATCTCTTCTATCGCCCACAAATCAATAGACTTACCTGGTGTTCAGATCTCTTTGAATGGGCTAACAACTCAGTATTTTTTGCTTTTGTACATAGAAGAAACCAAGATAATCTCTGTACTACTGTGATCAGCTGTGATAAAGCCACCTCTCGTCTTTTTATGGAACTTTATAACCCTCTGGCTCTGAAGGATGAGATTTATGGTTGCCTGTTTACTGGCATGTGAATTTATCGACATTCAACTCTTTAGCATAGTATAAACACAGCAGCATTTTCTGATACCCAGAGTTTTGGAAAAGAACTAGCTCAGTGTAACTCAGAATAGTCACACATAATGCAATCTGGTAGAAGAAAAATTGCTGTACCTACATCTAAGGAAGCAAGCAATGATGTCCTGGGATGCCTTTGCTGAACTCAGAAGATGAAACTTGGAAAAGAAGATTGCATAAACTTGAATTATGACAAACTCTCAATATTAATCTTCATTTATAATAGCTCCTGTCAATTAAAGTAGTAAATTACTACTGACTTTTCTCTCTAACACAATGAATTTATTTATACTAATTAATAAAATGCCAGGTAGAAAGGAGTTTTTGGATGCAATGTAGTTTGCCTTTCAGAAAGCTTTTGATAACTTCACTCCAAGAGACATTATTAAGTAAACGTAGTGAGAGGTAAATCTTCTGGTGAATTAAAAATCGACTAAGCAAAGGAGTGAATAGTTTAATCATTTGAACTTCTTGTCCAAAGATCATTAACAATACACATAGAAAGAATTTTGCAACCACAAATAGTCAAAAAAAAATCTAAAAAACAGTCAAAATAAATTTATAGTAACATTTATTTCTGTGAATTAATTCTTTAAAATGTGAGAATGTCTTTACTGGGTCCAATCAAAAGCCATTTGACCTGATATCCTTGACAGAGTTGTAGTGCATGCAAAGAGATTAGTATCAGAACAGCACAAAGAGATTGAGGCTTCCTCAGAAAAGCCCTACAGTTTCCAGCAATTGTAACTCGGAGGTAGGATTTATCTGTTTGATAGTCTGTTATGGATTCACCTTCCATGCATTTTGTTTCCATGCTTTGTAAACCCATGTAAAACTTCTAGAATCCACAGCATCTTGCAGCAAGGAGTTTCACAGGTTAATCATATGCAGTCAAATGAACCATCTTACTTTGATTGTTTTGAACCTGCCATCTGCCTATTTCATTTAATGTTTCCTAGTTCTTATACTTGAAAATACAGTAAAGGATCATTCCCTACGTACTCTCTCTGTGTCATTCATTATTTTATCACCTGCTATTGTATTCCCCCCATCATGCAATTCTTTTCTAGGCTGACGAATGCCAGGCTAATTAATCATTCCTCATTAGAAGCTGTTATATACACCTTTGATCATTCTTACTATCTTTCTATGAACCTTTTAAAGCTTTACTAAGATGTTGTTGAGGTGAAGGGACCAAAAATACATACAACATTCAAGATGCATGAGCACCATAGACATAGCGGCATAATGATGCCTTCTGACTTATTTACTTGCTGCTCTCTTAATAGATTCTAACAGTCAATTTCTCTTTCCTGGCCACACCTAGGTGTCAAGCTGACATATTCACTGTTACAGCTCCAGGGCCTCTTTGCTGGGGAATATTAGCCAATTTAGAACCCAAATCAGAGTGTACAAAGTTCTGCTTCGTTTATCCCAAGTGCATCACTCCTAATTCATCTGCAATATTATCATCTGGTCACAAAAGGTCCTTTTGCAGTTTGTCGCCGCTGACCATAGTTTTACAACCTTTATTAATGCTGTATATTATATAAAAACAACAGTTGTACTATTTCTCACCGGTTCTCCAAATTTTTTTAAAAATGCTCTTTTTTTCAAAGAAGTAAATAGTACATGACAATGCATTTGCAGGAAACTAAAGTAAAAACAAAACCAATGCAAGTTAGTCTTGTGAAAGTATGAGAAAAAGATATAGTCCACACACATTGGAAAAGATTAAATCATCAAATAAATAAAAATCATAAAACTACAGATTATGAAAGAAGTACTGTTTAAAGCAACATGAATTTTCAGTCAATTAAATCTCTTGGTGTCATCCTTAAGCAATAGGCTAAAATGTGGTCTAGAGGATGAGGAGGAGACTTGATCATAAAGTCACATTGCCTGACGTGGTCATTTGCACAGCTACAACCTTTTTGGTAAAAGCCTAAACCATTGTGTTCATTATTTGCCTTTTCGACATATGCAGCGTTTTGAATCAAATTTAAGTTTGCTTATGGGCCCTGGTATTTTACCCCAAGGATAAAAGTGTGTCAAGCCTGAGGTAATCTCTTTAAAAAATAAAAATAAAAAATAAAAAAAGCCTGAGGGACTGAAACATTGCCTTCCATTTTGCTTGGGTTTTGGCGTTAGTACTTGCAAGTAAAATGAAGCACTTGATTTAAAATTCAAGGCCAGATCTTAAGTGGTGCTGGGCCCCTGCCTGTCCCAGTGGCTCCAGCGAGATCAGTGCATTTCAGGATTCGTCCCCTCTATTGGGTTTGATACATTGTTTCTGTTTCCATATAGCTGTGCTATGGAGTAATCCGCTGAGAATTTACTGCCCTTTTGGAGAATACTCCTGGTTTCATGTACGTATTTGTCATTTTTTCCCTTGGCCTTGTCAAACTGAGCATGTTATTTTGTTGTTTGATAAGACATATATCACTTTATGAATTAACCATTTATACATGAGTCAGATATAGAGTGAAAAGTATGGCGCTTTCTTCCAGCAATACCGTAAAAGATTTCATATATTTTGGACATTTCAACCCCCTCCCAAGCACCCAGTAGAGGAATTAGCCCTGAAATAATTCACTGCATTGGCATTAAAACTGTCATCATACTTCAGGGTTAACACTGTGGTGAAATAACTTCATATCAGTCTGCCAGTCCACAGTTTTGGGAAGACTGGAGATTTAAGAGGGTTGTCTCTTTGTTTATTTGTTTGTTTAATCAAAGAAAGATTAAGCTCTCAAAAAATGGTGAATTTGCCCAAGACACTTCCTATTACCCTGGATCTCCTGTTTACGTCTGCCCAGCACATAGGAGATGTTACAGAAATCCATACCTGGGAGAGTCAGCATGCTGGCCTATACGAAAGTCTTTAAAGAAACGGATTAAAGGCAGAGATGTGACAGGTGAAGAAGGCACAAGGCATCTAAATTTCTTCATTAGTTTCCTTTTTTCCTTTGGGTTTTATGCTACCTGCAGATGAATCTTGTAGTGGAATATCCAGTGGAAGGATAAGTTACCAGATTGACCACTAGTTATTGGCTTCACTGGCATTTTCCAACACATTCAGATGCGTGATCCCATTTACCAGTCCTACAATAAGGACTATAATAGGCTATTAATATGTGTGCAGAATTTCAATTGCCTCTAAAGTGTTTCCTGGTTAAAACATTATGAAGAATTCGAGACTTTCTCCTGAGAATAAGGATATAAGCATCCTGATATAAGACATATCCATGCCGGAACTCATCCTGTCGTGGGAAACCATAGCAGTATAAACCAGCCTTAAAACCACTCTGATTTTTTTTTTTTTTTTTTTGGATGTATAGGATTCCTGAAGTATTGCAGACCTAGTGTTTTCTTCCCTTTCCACCACTGCAAGTTTCACTACAGAGATGTTTCGGTGGTATAACCACTGAAAAGGAACTTACTGCCAATTTATGTGCCCCAGATATTGCCTACTATGAGAATGACTTCTTGTCGCTCTTTATAATTAGCAACAGCTCAGAGTGGCCTTGAAGCTACTTTAAATTATCATGGAGCTCGAAGATACACCCCAGGATCCTGAAGTTTAGAGGCATACTGACCTTGCTATCATTTTCCTTAGAACTTGCTCCATAATGCTTCCTTTTCTGAAGAAATAGCCCCAGTGATTCTAGTTTTGTTTTGCACCCTGATAGTAGGCAGACTTGACTGACTTTTTTTTTCTCATCATCAGTAGAGACGGAGAGTGATTTTGATTAATGACTTCATTGTCCCCAGCCAGCAAGAGACTTGCCTTTTTAGGTTTGCATCAGAATGGATGCTGAACACTGTAACTCTCTAACTGGCAAGAGTGTTCACCTGCTGAGAAGTGAGGAAATTAGTCAGAAAAAAATCAATCTCAAAATAATACTGATTTACTCTAACTTTTACTAAAATGTCAGTGACTGATAAAGGTTTCCTAAGCTTTACTAGACTTTTTCTTAAAACTATACATAAAAAGAAATAAAAGATTAATAATTATAAGAATCAAAATTATCTTAGGAATTAAGTAAATCACTTTTTTTTTCATATTTTTACTAAAAGGGAAAACTATAAGGGAGAATCAAGTATCAGCAACACAGAGGTA
This sequence comes from Eudromia elegans, assembly GCA_003342815.1. Taxonomy (NCBI): domain Eukaryota; kingdom Metazoa; phylum Chordata; class Aves; order Tinamiformes; family Tinamidae; genus Eudromia; species Eudromia elegans. The sequence continues at coordinate 3,187,316 of PTEX01000059.1, read as the reverse complement.
TTTTCCTGCCAGCTCCTACTCTCTGTATTGTTAGAATAAGTGAGGGGGCTAGACCTGTCATAGAAATTTGGAGAGAACTGATTTGTTGGAAGTCTTCTGAGACTGTAACTTGTCTCAGGAGTATAAATTATTGTCTTGGCTTGTGCTTGAGCACTATCTCTTAAACCAATGAGGTCTTTTAAATTCGCCATTGCTTCTCTGCTGCCTGTAAATATTAGTCAACTCACATGAATTCAGACTCAAAGATTTCATCATGTAGCCATGGACTCCAATTGGAGTCACTTTTGCACAGATAAAAATTACACTCATTTTTCTTTATTTGCCTAAGTTTTCACAGGAAAACCCTATCTGAAAGGCACAGAGCCAATCAAGCTTGAAGATGCACAAGTCACTGAAAACACTTTTCTAGTTCTCTTGCCTTGCTTTAGTATTGAAAAGTCATAAGACTTTTTAAAAAGTCATAAGGAGAAAGGGCATTTCACTTTTTTTTTTCTTATTTTGCAAAAGCTGAATTGATTTTTCTCACATTTTGATGAGGAATTGTTTCAGTTTGCTCAGATTTTAAGTGCAATCCACCAAGATTGGAAAGATTCATTACAGTAAGGTAACATGAGTTCACAAGAATTGTCGTGCTGCAAACAATGAAATCATGGTCTTTTTACTGACTGTTTTCAGTATTTGGCTTTTGGATCATCTCCCTCCAGATAAATAGGTCTTTTTAATGCTTATTTGCTAAAAGGGCATGTGTTTACCTCCTGATGCTTAAAGAGCCTGGTTCCTCTCCATTCTTTTCTTCATTTTTAACATGTAGATATTCTATTCTCATATTTTCAGTATTACTTTTTGACCCTGTAATACTTGATAATCAGTCCCATAGACTAGAGGTACTTTGTGCTGGGAAAAAAGAATTTTTTATCAGCTTAGTATTTTTAAGTTTCTTTATATGTTATGTATATTATATATGTTTGTATGTTATGATCAAACAGGCTGAATAGAAGCTTCCTCTCCAGTATATTCCATTAATTACTTTGTATACTTTTCAGATGGCTCTTCTACATGTCAGAAATTATCTATATGATCTCTGTTTACGTTTTTTTCTATTCGGACTATTCTGACTGATTTTATTTTCAGAGTCACCGGATGATTGAGGTCGGAAGGGACCTCTAGAGACCATCTAGTCCAACCCCTCTGCTCCAGCAGGGACCCCTAGAGCACGGGGCACAGGGTGGCATCCAGGCGGGTTTGGAAGATCTCCAGAGAAGGAGACTCCACAGCCTCTCTGGGCAGCCTGTGCCAGGGCTCTGTCACCCTCACAGGAAAGAAGTTCTTCCTCACATGAACATGGAACTGCCTGGGTTTCAACTTTTACTCTTTACCCCTTGACCTGTCACTGACCACCACCAAGAAGAGATTGTCCCCTCCTCCCTACATTCTCCTTTCTGGTGCTTATACATGTTGATTAGAT
>PTEX01000059.1:3160802-3185440 GCA_003342815.1 Eudromia elegans | reverse complement strand
CCTTCCCTTCCCTTCCCTTCCCTTCCCTTCCCTTCCCTTCCCTTCCCTTCCCTTCCCTTCCCTTCCTTTCCCTTCTTTTACCATGTTATCTATCAGTAGTTCATATAACCGTAGGAAGTCAATCTTCATTCATCCTAGTCCTTTCTCTTTGTGAGCCATTTTTGAAATACCAGGGAGCTGGGAGTAGAAGTGCTACAGTCCTGTTGTGCACAGATTTGCAGAATGAATAACATTTCATGATTACCTACATAATGGCTGGGGTCTATGACACGTGTTGGGATGTAACTCTTGCTTTGTTCTTTGCTTCAGAAGCAGCTGGAAAAGGAGGAAAAGAGCATTTATGCATTTCACTCCAGCTCAATATGTTTTTATTACTCAGTCATTAGTCTTAACTATAAAGGACCCGAGTTCTCACATCTTTGTCACATATTTAGAAAATGAATGAATGTGGCTGAAGGAAATTCTCCACAGTATACAATGTGTACTTAATTTCTCCTCCTTAGTGTGGGTAAGGTAATATTTTGCATTTTATTTTTAGATTCACCATATTAAATGTTGTTCTTACCTCTTTTGGACGACTGGAAACTACTCCAGGCCATTTTTGCAAGCAGCACATCAAGTACTACATATTTTATCTTGAGACAGAAGAAAGAAAAATGAGGCCATATATCACAGGAGATTGAAGATTTAATTGTCAGGAATTGTTGGAGATGAGCTAGCATTGCCTTCATACTGGTCATAAATGATAGAACCTCAGGGAATCTACTTAGAGGAACTATACATAAGGTGATGTATAGAGTGTGAGAGAGCAGAGAGGGTATGTTGAATGACACCCGAAATATGGCCATGTTTTTACATATAGGGACTGACCATAGGAATTGCCTGAGAGAATGTTTAGACCAGTCTTTATTCCAGGCCAGGGTTTCAGAGATGACAATTAAACTTCCTTGAGAGTTAAGGACCTGACAGGGGGATCTGATAAAGTAATAATAGGCATGTCCATACATAATACAACATTACCAGTGGTTAGCTTGTTGTATTGTTACAGCATGTGAAAGTCAATAAGAAGACAAAAAAAATGTTTTGCTATCAATGCTGAAAGTAGATTTGGAATGTTATAATCATTTAGGTGCAGGGTTTATCCAGTTTCTACTTCTAGATGCTCATTGCTGATTTCCAATTTGTGGAACAAGTACCAAGGTCAGTGTTGCATTCACCCATGTACTTCTCACTGCAGTCAACATTTTGACATTGTGTAATAAGGATAATACAGCTGCTACACATAAAAATATCTAAAGGCGTCTTGACATTGACTCACCATACAAATAAATCCACAAATGAAAGTCCTTAGTAGACGTAAGCCGTGCCTGTCACGATGCCAGCTGTAATGTTCTTTCTGCTCACCTGGGTAGTTTGTGTTTTGAATTGCATCAGTCGTTGAGACCCAGTGATCAGAGGCGGCTGGAATGATTCCAGTAGAGCCTTGCTGTCCTCCTTCTCATCTGCAAGGTCGCCTGCCCTGTTCCTTTGCAGTTCACATGTTGAGAAATGTTGGCTGCTCCAGGTCCAGGTTATGGACAGCTCTTCAGACAGATTGCTTCAGGGACATCATGGTTTTCCAGATAATGCTGTTAGGGAGACCTCCGGAAGGACAGGCTTGCAGTAAGAGTTGTCTTGCAAAGAATTTCCTTCTTGGTTTGTTTTCTTGCAGTAGCTCCTAGTAAGAACAAGGCACATGGCAGAATGCTGTTATCCGCAACAAATTCAATTTTCCTTTCAATACCCTGCTCTCCTGATGAGAGGGTACATTCATAAAGGGTTCGTAATAACAGGAATATAGAAAACACATTGTCACAAGAATGTCTTTGGAGGCTTAGAAACTGCTTTCTGAACTTGTTTGAGGTTGTCAGCTAATAGAGTAGCCTTCTTTCATAACTCTTACATAGTAGGGTGCAGCTGGCTGAAAATGCACCTCAAACGATACTTACTTTTGTCTTTCCTTATTTATCATCATTATCATTACTTTTTACTTTGCTTAGCAGATGTTTCTTTAGTGCACTGACATCCTTTATAATTTGCATATTTATTAATTTAACTGGCAGAGAAGTCAACGTACTGTACAGTGTATGCTCTGTATTTAATATTTATATGTATGTGGCATATGCAAAAAGGAAAGTTCCTCTGATATTCCCGAACATATTGAACATACAAATTTAACAGGTTAAAATTCATTTATTTTGGCTTCTCTTTTGTGCCATGCAAAAATGTCAGATTGTTTAGAGCACAGCTCATATCCAGGGAGGAATCATTTTGAGTCTTGTGTATAAACTCATAGCATTCAGGCTGTGGCTATGATGAACAAATCCGTAATTAATTGGGCATTCATTCTAGTGACCTGTCAGCATTCAAATGCTTTAATTAGATGGAGAAATGGAGGCAAGTAATGAGGGCCAAATCTGTATCCTTTTGAATTCAGTGGCAAAACATCCACTTGCTGCAATAAGATTTAGTCCTAAATGTATGACAGCGCACTATAGAAGATGTCGTCTCCACCAACTGTGGTTCAAGTGTATAATACTGATAATGTCACTGGTATTGTAGCTTTCATTAAGGAAACAATGATGCTCTTAGGAAGCTTTTTGTCTGCTCATGCATACAAAACAGGCAATTTTCATAAAGTATTAATTGCAAATTATCTGCTATAAATGAGGGTCCCAAAAAGAAAAATCTACTTTATACTGTATCTGCTGTTTATTTTATTATTATTCATTGTTTTGTTTATGTGGTACAGTTAAAAGGAAATAGCATATCCTGTGTAAAATAATCACACTTCATATATGTATGTCGGCTTAGAATTTTTATTATAGTCTTAAGTTTTTATTAACACTGAAAAATTTATGTATCAAGGTATGATACATGTAAGTTTATATCTGCCTGTGTTTTTCTATGCATTTTTGCCTATTTTAATTTACACACATAGATGACATATCCTTGAAATTATCACATTAGATTAAACTGTTGCCAGATATTTTAAGTTTGTCCTCTGTCTTTTAAAGGTCCGGACTTCGTCTTGCATTAACTTTGCACTTGAGCCACAGGTTTGACGGTTTGACCTTTTCATTATGAAAAGATTAGGGCAGTTTTGAAAGTTGGATTTCATTGGGACATTCTTTCAAGTTAAATTTGTTTGTTATTCTTCCAAAAGTTCTTTTAGTTTCACACCCTCTTTTTCAAACAAGCCCGCTAATTTAGGAATTATTTAGTGGCCTCCTTGGCAACATATGATGCTATATAGAAGTATCCAAGCTAGATTTAAATGAGAGAGATACTTCTGCTGTCTGCTGTCACAAATTGGAAGTATCTTCACCTGCTTCTTTTCCTGACCGTTAGAAGACACCTTCTGATTTTGCAGCCAATTCATGACCAACTTAGATGATTTTCTTCTTGTGTATATATTAGATTTTTTCTTTTTTTCTTAAATAGGTTTTTACTTTTATGGTGTTAAGCATGCACTTTATTTATATAACAAAAATATATTCTGTCAGCCTTTTCTTCATGAGGCTAAACCTCCGTAAGTCTCATGTCAATAGTATGGTTCCCTTCCTCTCAGTATCCAGGTGTGTTCATCTCTGCTGAATCACTACTGCATGCAGGTTTTTTTAGAGGAAGTCTCAACTGCATAGTAGCATAAGTGCTTTTCTATCACTTCTGAAGATACCTCAGGTGATATCCTTTGGGATTACGTCTGTATTTTCACAGCCAAATAAATTTTGAGTTCACCATCTTGCTGTGATCAGCTGAGATCCTGGGTGTTTCCCTCTTCTGTCTTTTTAAAATGATGAATTGTCAGCATTTAATAGTGATTTCTGTTATTAGTCCTGAAGTGCTTGATTTTGCCCTTAATTCCATTACACATTATCTCATCTTTTCTAGCTCCCTCAGTTTTTCCTATGGTATATTCTGATCCCATTAGAAATTAATGTTTGCAATGCTTTATTGTTAGCTGTTTTCATTTTTCTCCAAGTGACTGACATAAGCCCCACCATATACCTTACATAGTTGCTTAGAACCATTCATTAAAGTAGACCTTCTAATTCATCTCTGTTTTTTCAGAAGGAATGTCACAGCCATCTTAAAGACAGGACTAAACAAATTTCGTAACAGCTTTCAAACTTTTCTGGAAAACTTTTTCAAGAATATTATTTGAACTATATCAACACTAAACCATTCCAGGGAACTCTTGGAAGAAGGACATAACAAAATCTTTGATTCATTTGTTTCCTTTCTTATTATGGGATCATGAGTATAACCCTCCCTCACATGATTCCCTGGGCTTCAACAAGCGATTTTGTTTTGGTTGTTTTTTTGTTTGCTTGTTTGTTTTGTTTTGGTTTTATTTATTTGCTTTTTCCAGTCCTTCCCACTTGCCTTACATAAGTTCTGCTCTTCAGTGAGAATTACCCTGACTGCCGCATTCACTTTGATTCATTATGTCTTTCTAATTTCAAAGACACTATTTCTGTCTTCTCTGTTTGAGAGTACAGATGTTTCTGGGAAGGGATTCACCTTGTTTTGTGGTTGAGATTCCATCCCTTCTGAACACAGTGGTCACTCATCCAGAACTACTCAGTCAGAGAATTGGAGGCTTCAGACCTGTCATGGATTTAATAAATTTCTTTTTTCCCAAGTTCAGATGCCATGTGGCAGTCATAGCTGGGCACTTCTTTACATTAAGCAACCATACATAATTACGCCTTTTACAAGACAAATATTTCCATATCTCAGCTGGGTTTTCACTTCATCTTGCTTCAGAGCTGTTTTTCTATGGAGTCCTTGCTATTTGCTCTCTGAAAATACTCAGGAAAGTTTGGCTTCCAGTAATGTCTACCTGAAGGAAAATTGAGTTAGACCTCATTCCTATTTAAGACGTTAAAATAATGGCAGTGCTAGGTGCTTTAGAGCTACCTGGCTCTATAGAGACCTACCTACTCTTTACAGAAATTTTGTAAAGTATTTGGATAGAGTTCTAATAGACCCATTCAAAAGCTAATCTCTTCCCAAGACTTACTTTATCCGTGGAGTCATGTGCTCAGAACAAAATCTAAGATTGTTTAATAACAGATACATATTTAAAACTGGTTTGTAAATTAAGCTCATATATATGAATAGCTTGAGAAAAATAATATATGCTTGAGTCTGCGTGCAGTCTGAGAAGTGAGGCTGACCCAAGTATCTCTCTCTTAAGAGTACTGTGACTTATGGGATATTATGTGCTAAGTTGGGTCATCCTGTATTACTTTCAGTGACTTGCTGCCTAGTTCACTCTGTAGAATGACCACCAAAGTGGGCAATATGTGGATGAATGTGGCAATCATTGCAGTTAAAATCTGCAGAAATCTACTTTAACATTGCATCAGTGACTGTGCTGAGCAATTGAAGAGTTTCCTGATCAGATGAACTGTAATGGTTTCCTTTTGGTCATTTGATAAATGTAAAATTTCTCCTGCTTACCAACATCTTCACTGTATGAGAGTTTCAGTGCATCTGATAAACAAATATGATTTCAAAAAGGCCCAGATTATGTGTTTATATTAAAAAAAAATCACAATTCCTAGTTTGTCCTACTTCATTCTCAGTTCCAGGTGTTATAGCCAAGGATTTGGACGGCTTTATTTAACAAGCTCAAATGGCATTGGATACAATAAAGTATGTGACTTCACCCTCAGAAATACAAATGGCGTGATAAGTTACAGCATAACCATGAAATATTTATATATTTTACTGTCCTTTTAGTGCCTCTTATCTTGGCAACCAAGTATTATGATGGCTTCCAGACATGACCAAAAAAGGATTTTTCTTTGTGGGAAGCCTGCTTCTTAATCAAAACACATACTTTTTGGAATATCACAATCACAACTGTGTTCTTCTAACCTCTGGCATCCTTTGCCAGAGATTCTTCACCCTGCTGGCAGGTGTTTATTCAGCTGGGAAAGCATGAAGGGCTTTTTTTGCTGACTCAGTAATGGAGCTGCCTTGTTATTCCATCCAGATATAAGACAAATAAGAGAAATCACGGCAGTGAGAGCAGCAGGGTTTGGATAGGCATGTCCTGAGGGAGCAAGGCATAGGGAAAACCAAACCAAGAGAAAAGTTTCAGGTTGGGGCTTCACAGAGAATTCTTTCTGGATTACTTTTGTGTTAATAAGTGAGGTTTATTAATGAAGAAATCCACTTGCCTGCACCCAAACATGCATGAATATTAGCCAATATTCTTTTTAATAGCTGTTTTCCCTTGCATCAATGTCTATCAGCCACCCGTAATTCTCAGACAACATGTCTGCAGCCAGCTTTTGTGAACATGTTAATTAGGAAGTCTGTACCAGCTGAGTTTCTAAGAACAGCAAATAGTACTGCTTATGCATCCCACCCCCACTGCAGACACCCAAACAACATGGTTTATTCAACAGAAATCACAGAGAGGAGAAAGACCAGGTATATTCTGAAGCTGAGAGATGTAATACAAAACAATAAATCCTGCCTACATTGAGAGCTTAAGTACCAAACCGGCATTCAGTGACAAACAGCAGTCTAGAATCTTGGATTTTATGGTTGCCTTGATTAGCAAAAATTGTTCATTTGGTAACACTGGAAAAAACGTATTGAACTCCAACACATACAGATATGCTGAAGTATAAGCACACAGCTAATATATTCTGCACAATCTAACAGGCATAAGGGTAACCTGCCACGGAGCATAAGACTACGGATTCACTTTCTTTACCCCAGAGTAATCATTTGGTTCTACAGACAAAATCTGAGATTATAAATTATCTGCCTTAGCACAATTACCTTGTTAAAAGATTTTGTGGATATTAATAACACAACTGAAATCTGCCAGAGATTGGGCTATTTCATGCACAATGGGATTGATGCTGAGGAAATAAAAACTTGTGAAAATGTGAATAGTCAAAGACTGGCTTGGGGAAATGGTGGTGGTATCAGTGTATGGTATATGAAATTCATGGTGACATAGCTGGAATGAATGCACTGCAATCACTGTACATTTGCTTTGGGAAGGAGAGGACATTCTACGGCTTGGACAAAGAAATGTCTAAGAATTGCTTTACAAAGGACAGTTGCTCTGTGAAATTACATTTTCTGAATTATTTCAGACCTCCATAGAAGCGCTTTGCGGAGACCAGGGTAGGAAGTTTCTTGATAGTGCCAGATAATCACCAGTGTTGGGTGAAGATATCTTTTTTGCTAAAAAACTTTGATACAATTCAAAAGAAGAAGAAATAAAGAAAGAAAAGCATGTTTCAGCATGCAAGTAAAATAACAGTAATGGCAAGGCAGTAAGGAAGAGCAAAGGCACATCAATGAAGCTGTGCAGTTTGTCGGGAAAAGGTTGTGTTCCCCAAAATAAAAGCCCAAATCTAATCTGAGACTACTGAACAGAGCTGGAGAATAACATCTGTGGTGGTCCAGTTGCCTGTTACCGACAGTCTTCCCTTCAACAGTGAAGGTTTCTGACAAGGCAGGAGCTTGAGTACCTGGGTTACCTGGAGCACCACTGAAGTCATGCACATTTGAAAATGGGGCTGCATCTCTTCCAATCTGCCGCTGCAATGCAAATAAATGGAGGACATTTGTTGTTTCTGGGATTTAAGCTTTTCCTTCTCCACCACTGCTGACAGGTGCCCCGCACACACTCTTTGCAGCACTCGTCTTCACTCTCCCAGTATCATTTTCACCTTCCTTCCCCCTAAACACACACTTGCGCACACAGTCTGTCACTGTAAGCTGCAAACACAGTTCCCAGGAGCCGAGGAGGTGTCCAACAGACACCATTCTCACATCAGGGCCATCCCTCTGAAACCTGCACCTGCTTCCTCGCAGCGTTCTAAAAGCAACCCTTCTCCTGAAAAATATGGGTGACAAAATTAAAGCTGCTTGAACATAATGGCATTTCTGCAGGTCTGCATTTCTGATGTTTGCCATTTCAGCCCCAAATGATTTTTCCATTTTAACTGTACCTATAATTCAGTCAAATGAACCTTCCCTATTAAAAGGTTTTGAAAAATCAAAATTATACGAACTTTTTAATCACAACTGATTATCTCAGAGAATCCTGTGTTCTCTTGGAAAAATTCCAAATGTAAACAAACTTTTAAAAAATCACATCAGATATTCACTGTTCTCTACTAAAGTTTCAAATATTCCTTACACTTGCCACTGGGGCTTACGTAATAGGAGAAGTCAAAACTTCCTGCCTAAAACATGAGGTCTCCTCTCCCTCATACTGAAAAGGCCCACTGGAAGACTCAACTATTTTCTATTAGTTTTTCAGCTAAACCTTGAAGAATATCTAGGGGGGGGAAGACATTTTAGAAAGTTTTTTCCTCACTAACAATGGACCAAACATTTATTTATTGTCCTTAGTTAGACAGTATCTGAGGTTCAATTATTAAATATTTGACCAAAATCAGCAAGCCCATCAATATCCTTATCATGGGAAATGGGAAGAAAGCCTAAGAGCATGTTAACAGTATTTTCTTCATACGGCATAATATCTTTATGTAGACTCTTGAAATACAGTAAAGTGAAAAGAGTGTGTCCCTCCTACACCTACAAACATTCAATCTCTCCACATCAACCTGCCAGCAAGAAAACAGTTTTATGGACTCAGCTGGTCAGACTCAGCATAATACTAGAACTAGATTTCAAGAGGACAATGGGTGAAAACTTCCATAGGTTTCACACATCATTGTTTCTCTATTAGAGCTTTCTGAGACTTTTTTTTTTAAAAAAATATATATTTTATTAAGACTGTGAAAAATTCAAGGGAGAATGACACATATTTGTGTGAAGGGATCTACAACTATTTATGAATTTATGACTTATACATTATTTTTTCCTAAAAATTAAGGCAAGGTCCACAGATATTTGTATTATTTGTTTGACAGTTTACCTTGGAGGCCATGGGCTCATTTTGTTTTTTATTTTAGATGGGTTAGATTTGTTTTAGGGCTTTTTGTTTTGATTTATTTTGCTTTTCTCCCATCTATGCAAGTAGAGTTTTTGTTGTGGACAGTGATTCTTTTTCTTCATGCAAATAATGATGTTTTTCCCCATGGTCATTTTTAGGGGAAAAAAAAGTCTCCACAGTCTGATTTATGATTTTCACAGTGACTTACCCAGGCTCTATTCCAAGCACACCCAGAAAGGAGGGCACCCTTGCTCTGGAAAATGGTCACCGTGCCTACTGCATCCTCATTAATACAGCAATTCCTTAACACAATGACAGATAAAAGAACTTTCATTTTATTGGACTAAATGCTGCTTTTACATAAAATAGACTATAATTCAGAGTCTGTAATGTCTACCGAAAGGTTAGACTCGTTACCATCCAAATAGGCTGAGCTAATAAAAATTATATTTGTTACAATCCAAATAGATTAACTGGCCTTAAGGGCTTAGCTATGTATCACACTTTTCAATTTTCTTATAATTAAATTAACATAAAACAGACTTGACAAATAAATGACTGTATCAGAAACAGTTAAGCTCTATTTAACCAAAATAACTGTTCTATTTACATACACAGCAACCTGTGTGTATTTTGGAAGCTATAAGAAGCCTATCTAGATAGCAAATCCTTGGGTGCCCACAGTCTACACACAGCCTTGGTCCCAATCTTTCAGGGAACCACAGACACCCTAAATCACAGGTTTTGTGACTGAACTTCAGCACTCCCTGTTGGTCCTCTCTCAGCTATTTATCTTCTCTGATGCCTTGCCACACCTAAGCAATGGGTCTGAAAAGCTTCACATGCAGAGTTTAGCTTTATTTGTAGTGAGTTACCCTTTTGCCTGTAATAATTTCAGTGGGATTGCTTATATTTTATGAAGTTAAGCACATCTGCAAGTCTTTGCAGAGTAGTGGTTTTAGTCTCTTCACCACATTTTCCCCAGCTGTACATGTGTCTGCTAGCCACATATCTCAACTGAAATAAAGTCTGTGGTAATGTCTCTTGGATGACAGCAGTCTAACTCTTTAATAGTTTTAGCAGTTCATTAATGGAGGCTACATGGTTTATCCAGCAGCCCTGACCTTCCTAAAAACACCCTGCCTCTCCATAAACTATGTTTCTACCTATTAGATTTCTGGACTTCTTTTCCCTCCCTCTTCTATTCCGCTGTAAATCTTGAGACCATAATATTCAGAAACTTCATTTTCACCATGTCTGCTACTTACTTCTAAAAGAAAGAGCGAGATACAAATAGCATTTCAACTTGGAGTCTCCTCTGTGGTCACCCTTTTGGATGAAAGACCACAGACATAACCTTAGCGGCTGGCAAGGACATAAACAGGAGACAGCCAGTCAAGACAGTGACTTTGCGTTGTATTTCACTTGGGAGTGTTTGTGTGTGGCGGGCGGAGGTTTCCCCTTGGGAAGGGCACTCAGAAAGCCTTTCACAGAAGTTGTGTTTCGCTTTCCGCCGTGAATATTAAAAACACAGGATGACCGGGCAACAAAGAAGAAGTTTACAGAGGACATGGCTGGTGTCCGCAACGTAGGACAAATAAGGAGACAGACGGTCGTGTTTCTGGAGACCTTTTATGTCTTCCTTCCATGCAACAAGTGAAATAATGAGAGAGATGTGTAACCTGGTTTTCACACAAGCTCTGAAACTCTAGCTGCTGCGCTGTAACGTGTGTGTGGCTTGGCAAATGGTATAGAGAATAGTTTCCACTTTCCATAAAGCCATGCAAAATCCACTTAAGTTTCTTAGGGCTTTGTGCTATAATTAACCGTTCTGAGAGTACTATTGTCTGAGGACGGTGCCTTTAAGCCTCTTCTCCTCCCTGTAGGACCTCACTCTGAGCAGGGAAGTGCAAATGGAGTTGAGATCGGCAAGCTGGATACTTAAATGCTTCTTTTACCATGGCTTTTCGGGTGCTTATTTTTATGAACAAAGGGCTGCCTGTTGCAGAAATGATTAGTAGTGCACCTCGGGCTTTCTCCCTAAATTATGACTGTGCTGCCTAGATGTACACGAAAATATCAATACATATCAGAAGAGTTTTCTTTAAAAAGAAAGAAAGAAAGAGATTTGGATAATAGTTTTAAATACATCTGTAGAATCAGGCATGCAACTAATATGGTAAGGATCTGAGTGGCATTGCCTGAGAGCAATGTCTAAGTGGCAGAATATCTGCTGACATGGGTACGGCCTTTCCTCAAGACGGCTAGGTGATCCAGGAACCTGTGCTCAGGGGGATGAAAGGGGAATAAACTGGTGATTATTGTTTTACCTTAGACTCCCTTGAGAGAAATAACTAACTTCTGACATTCAGCTGTTCAGGGCATAGACTTCCTGACTTGTCCTTGAACAGTCTTTCCACACAACCTTTTCAGGAGCCAATAGCAAGAACCAGGTCTATGGCTTTGGAATACCACTGTAATGGAAATCATCTGGCCCTAACGAACTCCATGGTGCTGCTGGTTGTTTAATTTATCCTGAGTAGGAAGCAGTCCAGAACAAAGGTGTGATTCAGTGCAGTGGGACAGAAGGCTGATGGCACCTCTCCCGAAGCTAAAATTCAAGGTGCATCATTCATTCTTCTCCCCTTCCTTAGATCTAAGCTGACATGTCCTTGTAGGGCTTATCTTCAGAATGCATTTAGACGACTCAGGAAACAGAAAACTTAGGACAGTGCCAGGGCTACTGCAGTATGGACCTCTCAGAAGATGTTTTATAACACTTAATTCTTGCTTGCCAATATGAGATTTACAAGGCCAAAAGGGAAAAAAAAAAGAAAAAGGAGGGGGGGAAGTAATGGTGAGGGAGGATGTGAAACAATATATCTTTTGTTCTTTTACAGACTGAAAGACATTGAGAACTGTTAACTCTTTAGGACTTCTCACATGCTATCTGCTTTACGTGCTATGCAATATTTACCTCCAGCTGCATTTGCTTCCCCACCTTCACCTTCAGTGAAGAGAGGCCCAAGAATTCTTGGGTTAAAGGCAGCACGGTGTGGCATACACAAACTCGGGGCTGCTCAGGAGCTGTACTTTGACTTCTGAGGTATTCTCTCTGCTCCCCTTTCCTCAGCTTTATGCATTAAAGCTTATTTTTAACTAAAGCTGTGATCCTAAGCTTCTTCACAGCCTCAGCTAAGCTGTGTGATTCATGTTTCAAAGCCTAATATTTTAGCCTCAAAAGCAGGATGAAATACTGTCATTTGAGTTTTTTAATGACTATGGAGTAGTACATGCTTTTTCAGCCTTCCCTCAAAGGCTCCAAATTAGAATAAAACTAATTTCCACAGCACATATAAGCCAATAAAAAGAGTATAGCAAGAGAAGGATACAGAGCTGGAAGAGAAAAGCGTGGTACCGGGATTTGAGCTGAGTTTGTAGTGTATAATGATAAATTATGTACAAATATTATTGCTATTATTATGTAGTATTATTCTTTGCCAGCGCTCTTTGTGGCTATGTCAAGCCAGAATACAAAATTCTCCTGTTTTTCCACCCATTTGCATAGTCTGAATAATGGGGCTTATTCTGCACAAGTGTTGCCCCAGGGTTTCCTTTCTCTGACGGGCAGATGAATGTGTGGCTACAGTCCTTTCCACTCGCAGTCCACGGAGCCACCCAGCTCCTCTGCTGTGATGCTTTCTTAGCAAAAGCTTCACGTGGAGCTCTGCAACAGAGAGGACGAGTGGTCATGGAAGCCCAGCTGTGCCCTTGACACCAAAGGGCCCTCTCCCATTGGCCTCTGTGCTGCCGGATGTGCTGCCCAATTCTGCTCTGGAAGGTGGAAATGAGGGAAAAGTAGGTGAGACAAGTAAGGAGCACACAAAAATGGAGAGAATGGGTCAGAGGAGCCAAAAGGTAAGAAAGGGAGACAGCAGAAGAGAGAGGTGGGATGAAATAAGGGCCCTTTGGAGAAACCTGCGGTGATCACTGAACACCGAGAGTAAGGATGTGAGCCAGCCGTGAGTATCTGGGAGAGGGAGGGCGACTAACACAATGTCATTTCTTCAAAGGGAGGCAAATGTCACTTTTTCTGTACAAATCTCTAGGTAGGAAAATGAAAAGCCTTCCAGAATTCCTGGGGCAAATTGGAGATTCAGTGTGAGGCATCTCTTCCTGCAGATTTCTCTCTCTGTTCTTGTGGCACAAATCAGAAGTTGCCTAATTACCTTCCTCAGTATGGGGGGAGTTAAACAGGGAGGTCTTCTTGCTTGCAGTGACAAGAAAAGCAAAAATGAAATACAACAGAAAAGAAGACCAGATTGTTCAGGTGTTCCTAAATTTGGGCCAGTGTCATACCTCTCATGTCAACTGTGGTTTGTGAGCCCACCATACCACCCTTACCATGTTGCTCATATGGTTTTAAGACAAAAACAAGTTTTTCCTAGGCTATACTGGCCATAAGGTTTGGATAATCATCAGCAAAATCGTAAATGCTCTAGACAACAGAGACAATAAGGTCGCACTCCCTTTTTGGCATCCCTTCTGCCATCTGAATATTTTCCTTTACCCTGTTGTAGAGAGACAGAAGTCAAAGTTAATGATGGATGAAAAGATCTAGAATTATATCCTTTAATTGCATGAAAACATCGGCACATCTTGGTTACAAGGAATGAAAAAGCCATGTAAATTATTTACTATGAAGAGCACTGAGTAAGAATAGTAAGTGCTATTCAAATGCAACAAAATCTGATACAAGACAGGGAGTACTTGCATTAAAAAAGTTGCTCTGTTCATGACTTCACTTATATTGATGGTGGTAGAATGCTAAGAACAAAACAAATTAGAACCAAAACTGGAGAAGATGGGATTAATATACAGAAGGGCTGTGAATGATTTGTTTCCTTTCCCACAATGCACCTTCCCAGCTTATCTGAACACTTAGCTATGATTATTTCCATAAAGAAAGCATTTTATTTTGAAGGAAGCTAAGCTGTGTTTTTTAAAATAAAGGCAAAACTTTATTAAAATTCAAAAGAAAGGTAAACAGAGATGATTTGGGAAGCTGTATTCATTTATTTGGGCAAACACTGCTAAAAACATCTAGGCACACTGCGTGTTTAAAAAGTAATAAATAGCTATTGTGCTTACTTCATAAACTTGTCAGAGTGTCTTCATTTTATTTTCCTGAACAAACTGAATTTCTGTACTGCTCATCCCGAGCCAGTTAATAAATACATCACCCTAAAAAGTGCTGTGGTATTAAATTTACAGCAGATAAAATATGGATGAAGTTGCTGTGCTTCAGGTACGTCAACTGTGATTTAATATCTCTGACTACCCTTATGAGGAGTAAAAGATTACTCGACTGCTCCAACAGCAAGATACTGACCTTTGCTCCCAAGTAACAGCCACTCAGCAAATAGTACCAAATGAAGAAGTAGAATAACATATAGATTTGCCATAAGAAAAAATTGATCTAAATCCATATATCAAATCTGCTGATCAGAGTTCTGCAGAAAACTGCCTCATAATCCTCAGTGTGCAATTGCAAAAACTTTAGGTGGAAAAGAAGCTGTGGATTTTATTTTAAAAATAAAAGATTTCTTGGGGCTATTGGGTTAGGAGAGTTCTTTACCTCTAAGTGTGATGTGTGGAGATACACATATATGTGTGTGTATATGTGTTTATATACATGCCCTGAGACATTTCAAATACAAAACCATCCACTGATCTATTAGATCATCAGCTAGTAATTTAATGATCAGCCTTAACCATGTCTTTTTCTTTTATTTCTGTGAAAGAACAGAGAAAAGCGTAACATTTTCAGAATTTTCCTGGAAGTGCTTTGTAAATGAAAAAGAAATGCCACTGGGAAATCTCATAATACTCTGATTTAATTTATATCTAAAAACAATAAATTATATCTGAAGGTGATAAAAATCCCCAAGAAGAGGTGTTTGTTAGCAAAGAAAATAAATTCCTATGATTTACATTTTGCCTTCAAAAATGGTGGGTGAGTGAAGGGGTGCTGCTCTGCACTTCAAAGCAAAAGCAAATGAAAAATTTCCAACAACAAAGCCAAAATATGAAACACACAAATCACTCTGCCGAGCACTTTTTAACCTACAGTGGCACATGTTAGCAAAGCAACTGCTGTAGATACAATAAGGATTGAAAAGATAATCTTTAAAAGTGGAAGTAAAATAATAAACTTCTCTAATTAGTGCTGATTAGTTCTACTTAAGGAGTTAGAACTTGATTTACAGTGGTAAAATCAGTAGGCTGATTGTAATAGTGCAAAACCGGTACAAGTAGGATTATCTCCGGCTGTTAAAGACAAATTACAAATAACCTTCTTTCTGTAACACCCACAACTTTAGCCAGATCTAACAATATTTATGCTTTATATTTTGAGAGTTATGTACATATTGTAACATGATATCATAAGTGGTTTCAGAACACCACTGGGTGTGCGTCCGCACAAATGAAAGCCTTGTTTGATCCCCCAGTTCTGAGCGGGAGATGATTTTTTGTAGGCATTTCTTCTTTTATTATTTTTTTCTGAAGAGGTAATTTGCTTAACATCCAAGGAAAATAACATGATATTTGTCTCAAATGTCTGCTGTGGTAATATTATGAATGTAAATCATGATCCTTAAAGATTATTGATGCATTTTTGTGAAAGCTGCATTCCTTTACGGTCGAAGCTTAGAAAAGAATGTGATTTAAAAGAAGGCGTGACTTTTATTTCATTGTTTTGGTTGTTGGCGTTTTTATCTCAATTAAAACACCATATTTGCCATTAAGATGCATAGCTTGCTCGAACAAGTATATACATCCTAGCCATCCTAGCCCAGATGTTACTCATACAAACAGACGTCAGCCCATAAACCTTTCCAAACAAGTGCCTTCTCCACTCTGATTGCACAATGGATTTGGTTGGGCGAGATGACATTTTCTTGAGTGACAGATGCACACGCTGCAGCAGTGCCATGGACACTCATACTGTCCATGCAGAGCAGCTGCTCCTTGAGGATTTCATACTGTCTTCTTTGTGTTTGTAATAATAAAGAGGAAAAAAAATCTTACTCTTTCTACTTGGGAGGGTTAAAAAAACCGCACACAGCAACAAAAGCCAAGACTTACTAGCAGGATTTAGAAAGTCTCAGAAGCTGAAGACGTACAGGTTCCACGAACCTTTCAGTGTCACATTGCGTCAAGCAACATAAAAGCTTTTTATTGGGCATTCCTGCCCATAACTGGTCACAGAAACAGGCACAGGATAGATCACAGGTGGTAGAGACAGGGAGAGGAAGAAGAGAGGATCATTAAGAGTTAATACAAGAGGCTCAGTGTTTACAGGAGGATTTTAGATATTGCTTATCTGCATTTAGATTTTTAATGGAGATTAATTCTCAGAATTTTTAAAAATATGCATTTTGTAATAACAATAGGAATAACAAGCAACAATATCTGCCATTTTTGCATATGAGAACATTAGGAATTATCGCCATACCATTTATTCAAAGAACGTTTCAAATTAATCACAAACCAGAGAGCTAGAGGAAAGCTGCTGGCATCCTAAAACGGAGCAAGGTGAGATGGGGCAGCGTGCCTCACAGTCCCTTCCCCTTGCTGGCCGTTGTAGTGCTTATTTCCCTAGCGTGACCGGTGCAGGGCGGGTGACATCGTGCTGTAGCCCTTTACAGTGCTCCTGAGCTCAGACTGCCGCAACATAAGCTCATAGAGCTGTTTGCTGCAGGTCATGGAATATGACACACCGCAAGTATTCATAGGCTTCAGATGAATATTTTTCTCATTGCTACTTTGGCGTCACTGCAGATTGCTAACACTCAGCCTTCATGTGAACCCATGGTCAGCAGCTAAGACCTGTGGTATTTGTATGATGCTCAGGAGCATTGACGTGAACACAGACTGGTGTTTTCCCTTGAAAAACTATCTAAACACACAAAAAATTGGGGAGGTTATTGTTGAGAAATCTATGCTATCCTGAGGTCACAAACAAAAATTTTCATTGAATAACTTTCTGTTGGCCTCAGTGCTGATTTGGCCCAGCTGAACACATAATCACCCTCATGTCAGCAATGCCCAGGTAACTCCTGTTCTTAGGGATCTCATGGAAGACAGTATTTCACAGTATTCTAAGGAAAGTACTCAGAGAAACATAAAGCTCTTTAAATTAGCACCTGTAATTAGCTGTTTCTCTCAGCAAGCCAAATATAGATTTGACTTGCTATCTAGATCCTGTTTTTCATGTCAAGGCAGAGTTAAGAGCCACTGGCTGAGAAATAGAGGATATTTATTGTATTTCTGGTGCCTGCAGTGTATCTGCCTTGTGGCAGTAGGATTCAGTTTTTAAAACTGTCAAGCCTGTGAATAAGCATTAATTTTTTCTTTAAAGAGAAGTTACCTACAAGATGAAGTAAAACAATCTGTTATGGGCATCACTCTCCCAGAGAAGCATATTTGATCCTTCCTACCTAACAGATATTCCTTGGGAAGTATATTTCAGATATAAAAGGCTCTACTAGCCTACCATGTTTAAGCAAATCAAGTCTAATTGTTTTTTAAAATGCAGCATTCCTGCTATTCACCTGAACTGGTAGCTGCAATACAGTGTTCCTCGTTCTCGATACTTCCCGGCAGAGTGGGAAAGGGCAATGAAGAGTGGATAGCAGGACAAAGAGAAGGTGGTCAGGGATTTGGTCTCTTGAACTGTTACAGAAGGATCTCAGGAAAAAAAAAATTAAAAAAAAATTTCTGATCAGCACCATGAACACCAGAGTCAGGAAAGGGAAAAGGAGGAGCAGGGAAAATTAGAGCTGTTAGGAAGTATCATTGAAAGATTCAGTATTGGACACTATTGGATTGGTGGGACTGAATAAAAGTGCAGAAAAACGTTTTAACACCAGGACATTAGGAATCAGGACATTAGGAATCAGAGTGGCAGAAGGGCTTTATTAGAGGAAGCCCGCAGCGTGCTCGTCAGCTCCAGAGACCTGGCTGCAGCACCAAAGACATCAAGCAGCCTAACAAGGAGAGAGGGAGGCTGCGGAGATAATCTCCTGTTCTTCCTTGTGCCTAGATTAGGTGCTCAGTTTGCTTTTCTTAGCCTAAAACCGGTGTCTCTCTCTAAGGACCTCACAGCACGATGTCCTCAGAGGGCTAAAGACTTAACCCAGATTTTATTTGGGAGGAATTGCTTGATACCACTCCCTCCCCAGTGGCTACTGCTGAGGACTGAGCTCTGTCCGTGTAGGAATACGGTGAAGGATTGATTGTGCAAGCTGCCGAGCACCCCTGGGAGCCCTTCACTGCACCTGAGTTCAGCAGGGCTTGTGAGCACTCAAATCCTCCTAGAAGTGATTGGCAGTTCGGTGCAGCGTCCTTAGGAAATAAGTGTTGCTGGATATTCCTTCACCTCCTTATTAGTAGCAAATTATATCTGCATCTGTCCAGGAATTTTTGACTGAGGCCTTCCCTGTTCTTAATCAATTGGTCCTGTGTGGGTATATGTGTGTGCATTAGGTAAAAAAGCATATTCATTCATTTGCTTTTGAATATTAGGCCAAGAGACAAAAAAAAACAAAAAAACAAACAAAAAAAACAAACAAAAAAAAAGAAAAAAAAAGATTCACGAACATTCTGACAAATAAAACCCATTGATTTGCTTGGCTTTTTACTAATTCACAGAGATCTAGAAGAGTAAGAATTTATTCACAGAAATGCTCACAGAAAAGCAAGAGCAGAGCAAATCCTACCATGAATAAATATTCATGGGAGTATTTGCACTGGGAGAGCTCCCCTGGCTATTCTAAAAGCCTTTCTTTTTTTATTTTTTCAATGTGGTGTGGCTGGATAGGAAAGAATTAAGTAGCATCAAGAAGGGAAAAAGGAGCATGAAGCAGCAGCTGGAGAGAAGTGCATTGCAGCAGTGCAACTGCATTGGGAGCAGGTGAGTGCTCCACCTGACAGCCAGTTTGTCCTTACACACAAGGCTGGTAACGGTTGTAGTCCAGGAAAGCAGAGCTCACTCATCTGTGCAATGGAAGAGAAATGGAAACCTCAGGGGTTATTTATTAGTGGTTCCAGGGGAAATTTTCTCCAGTCCTGAAAGAGGGATTGAGCATTTAGGAAAGCCTCAAGCAGCTAATGCCAGGCTCTGCAGTCAAGGGATCTCCACAACCTCTGCAAGCTGTTGCCAGAGAAGGTAGGGGGAGGAACAGGGGAAGGAACCCGGACCTTGGTCTTGCCTGCTGCACCGTGAGTGTTTCAGCAGGTACCGATGCTCTTTCTTCACCCAACTTGCTCTGACAGGGCTGGTTTGTGATGTGCAGAGGGTGGTGCAGAAGAGAACAGAGATCCAGCAAGGCTATTGCATGCTATGGACTTGCTGCTACCAACATGCTCCAACGTGCTCTGAGTCTATTCAGCCAAAGCAGCTAAATCATTCTGCAATTCATTGGTGGCGAACTTAACTCCTTTGGAAAATTCTTCCCTTTGTCACCTGGACACCCCACCTGAGAAATGAGACCAGAATGACAATAAAGATGCAGAAGAGGACCCGAGGCTCCTCTTTCACCCTTGCAGGTTCACCTTCTTTCCCCTGTGTCCTTTATGTGCAGAATTAGTAGCATTTTTTTTTTCTCCTTTAGGGAAAAAGAGCAATTACATTTTTTGTCTTTTCTTCTTGTATTCTAATTTTTTTTTTTTAAGATGTCTTTATAGATAATTTAACGGACTTTGTGATCAGGCACAAACAAAAAAAAAAAGGCAAAAAAAGAAAAGCAGAAACCTTATGATTTTGACTCTATACCTGAAAAGTCAACAACACCCAACATACAGTGCAGCAGTTTATCCTTTCATTCTTGATTTTCAGTGAAAACAACAAAAGTGAGAGCTGTTGCCTACTTGACTATGTTAGAAATTTTATATTTTTATTTTCTTCCCATTTTTTCAGCCTTGATGTATCTCCTAAGACTGTGAGTAGGATCCATAGTGCTTCATATTCCAAGTGCTGAGGCCTATCTATCAAAAGCTGACTGGAGTGGGTGGTGAAATACAGTAGGAGGTGGCTAGCTACACAGTTGTACTATTAAATTACTGTCTGTCCAAGGAGAGTAATCTCTTGTTTCAGCAGCAGGTACTACTACCAGAGACTGTAAAAACCTCAAGCACTCTGAAATAGGCTGTCATATGGAGCACCATAAATTACATCAGTCAAATATTCCATCATTCACTCACTCCGCAGTCCTACAGTACTCCGCTCAAGGGAAAAAACAACAGCCAACTTTCTGACTCCCTTTGTATTTGCTTTCTGAGTTGGTTTCAGGGGCCACTTTCCTGTGGGAAGATTTAATTAACCATAAAATGTATTTTTCCATTTGCAGGTTTCAGAGACTACATGGGTTTCTCCCCAAAAGGTAGCGGAGGCAGCAAGGTGGGGGAAGTTCTTTTCCTCGAACAGCAGCTGTTGCTCCCCATCCTTTTATTAAGAAGTTTGAAAAGTGCGGCATCAATGACTTCCTTTTCATCTTTGTGAAACAGAACATTTGACAGTAAGTTAAAATCCTAAATAAAATATGAAAGCTGCCAGCACATGCCAAAAGTCTCTCGGAGAGCACATGTGAAAAGTCGCGCCTAAGACGCAAATGTCACTAATACCATATGAAAATTGCAAAAAGGTATATGAAAGTCACTAATGTGACATGAAAGAACAAAAGTCTTCAAATTATGTGAAAGTTGCTGTTCCAGTACGTTACACTTACTGTTCTTGTTGCTTTCTATCCTATCTTATTAGCAACTTCCATTTCAAACTAATCTTTGATAAAAGTCTTATTATATTACCAGTTTTCACTAAGTATCAGAGAACTGCATTTCCAGTTGCACTGAGTGAAGTGTGACCTCATTAGCAGACTTTTGTGTGTGTGCGGGGGGGTTTTACTCCCTTTCCTTCTGGAGAAGATGCGCGTTCCTTCAGCCTTCAGCCCCATCCATCCTCACTGCCAGCTTTGCATTTGTGAAGGTGTGTACTGGCTACGCTCCCCAGGAAATGTGAGCTGCAGACTCGAAGGAGGTTTGGGGACAAGAATTTCCTTCACCTTTAGACCCTCCCTCCACGCTGCTGGACATGAGGCTGTATGCAAATGGCATTACAATGTTTAGGGAGGGCTGCGGTCTTTAGCAAGCCCTACCCATGCCCATAGTAAGAGGCCACGTATGTCCGAGCTCACCATTAAGTGGAGAGCTCTGCTGCAGGGTTTAAATCTATATCTGAGCAGGGAGGTGCATTTTTACTAATCCAGTATAGACAGTATTCAGTAAATCCCTAATTCTGCAATCAGAGATGAAGTGCCCTTGTGGACCCCTTGAATGACAGTGAGACCTCATGAATGCGTAAGAGCAGGGCAGCACAAAGCGGAGTTCAGGATTATTGGTACTTCAGAGCTATTTCTGGTCTCTGCAGACCAGTCAGTGCTCATGGAAATGTCAAAGCTGAAATGATCTAGAACATGAGCATAATGGACTCTGGGGCTTACAGGTCCACTGATTTGGAATATATTTTTATCCATCAGGAGTCTTATTTCTCCTTTTCTCTGTGAAATCTCCTACAAAAGCTATGAAAAGTACTATCTTGTGAGTTCTAGCTGCAGAAGTCCTGTATTGCTCCCATACATGTGATGCAAGCAAGGCACCAGGCCAGGCATGAAATGAGAGGGTGAGGATGCTAATAGGAGGTGGAAACATGAGTAGATGATGAACATTTGTAGTGCAGATATTCTGCTTCCATGTGTAGGCCAGATCTGACCCTCTGATCATACCCTGTATGTAGGTCATGAGAGGTGGCTATATTCCCCCCAACCTGTGTACACAGCTAGCTTGTGCACCCCCTTCAGAAGGGGTACCAACCACAGGTGGAACGACAGCTGAACACTGCAGCAAAGCCAGGTCCTGAGTGCAGAAAAACAAAGCCTTGAATGGCATTAAACATTGCATCCTATTAACAGTACCCCCTTATAAACGATTCTGTAAATGGGAAACTGCAATTAAACATTAAAAATGCACTAGTTACACATCAGGTAACTGTTCCTAAGCAAGAACCCGTAATTTGCCCCCAACAGACCCTTCTCCTTTGATTATTGGTCAGAAGATAATGCAGTTTGTACATTTAATAACAGTTTGGATTTACTGCTAAAAGATGAAGTTATTATAACATTGTGTATTAAAAAAAAACTTTGAAGCTAATAATCAAAAGATTAGAGAAAGGATATCTTTTAATTAATTTCAAACCCTGGATTGAGTATTAAATAGAAACATGAAAGAAAGATTTCCAATTGGAAGGGCTGGTAACTGAAGATTCTCCACTCTCTTGAGGATTACCATTTAATTTTAAACATTGATTTAAAATAAATGATGGTATAGTCCCCAAGGAAAGATGTATTTCAGTTGTAAACATAAGAGTGATGTATAATAAATGAAATATATAACATTCTCCTTGAGGAGGTTTCTTACTTTATTGTGCAATCATGATATGGGAATTATTTATATCCTTTAACTTGAGTCTCAGACAAAGCTATCAGGTATCAGGTAATCAGCTTTTCCTTTATTTATATGCCTGTATTTACATTTTTGAATATTTGTCTATGGTATCACGGTCAGAGTTGTGCAGTGGTTGATTCTTCCATTGGCCACACTTGCAAGTGCATGCAAGGCATGAGAAGAGCTTATTTGGGGTTTTCATCTGCATGCCAAGGGTTTCATGCTAGTCCTGACCAAGTATCTAGCCTTACAGAAAGCTTCATAGTTACCTACCCCATACCCAGTTTTCTCACTTATTTCCTCCTAGCAGGTGCTTCCTTTCTCATTCAAGACTGTGTTATTCTTATTTGTCAGCTCCTCAATACATTGCAGCCCTCCCATTTTCCAATTTCTCCTTCCTAAATATTAAGATATATTGTACTCTAGTGCTCAGAGAAGAAGCTTTTCTGCTTCATTTATTTTGTATCCTGTCAGCACCTAGGTGAACACAATAATTAATTATGAGCGGTTGAGTATTTCTTCTAGAGATTCTGCTTTTCCTGGATCCTCCCTTCTTTTTGTGTTCCCTTTTCAGTATTTTTTTTTTACAAAAAAAAAGAAAAACAATGACTGATGAGTTTATTGGACAAAAAAAAATGTTTTAAGTATTTTTTGTTTGTTTGTTTAGGGAAAGGATAAACCCATTCAACTCTAAAAAGGTGATTCTAAGATTTCAAGTTTGCCTTATTCCAACTAAAGGATAAAGTCAGTGATCTGGCTGTCCAGTCAAGACTCGAGTCAATTCACACGGCTGGAAAACTATGCGTGCATGTTCAACTGAGTGATGTCTTCTAACTATGCTTGACTGCTCTGCACTATTTTGTAAACTCAAAATCTGGTGTTTTCAGAAGACAACTACCATTTATTATTATTTATTATCACACATTTATTAACATTTTGATAGTACTGAATACTTTTATTTGGTACAATGTTATGGAAGGCACATGACAGAAATATAAGATAGAGTATATTCTCTAGTTAATCACAATATTAATAAAATAATTTTCATCGTAGCATATGACTCAGTGATTAGTAATGTCTCAAAATTCTTCTGCACACAAAGCTAGACATGGAACACTGTTTTCCTTGAATTCATCTTACTTCTGGGAAGAACCCCAAATTTGAGGATTTCAGAGGTACTTGGGGATTTTTCTTAGAGTTTTCAGTTTAGAAAACAACATGAACAAAACAGACACTCCTGATGCTGCTCTCCTCACCTAGGCTACTAGCTAACACCACTTCTCACAGTAAAATGTGATGGGATGAGAAATACTGAGACTGTTATCACGAAGATATAGTTACTGAAAGTGGGGGTGGTGGAGAAAACAGTGGAACTCAGGTTTTAGAGCTTCCATATTTACTCAGCTAGAAACTCTAGCATTCACGGAAGTAAAATGTTGCTTCTAACATTTACTGACTAACAGTACTTCTTCAGGCTTTTCTTCTGACTTTGTGATGGTAGTGTTGGCAGAGCTTTTCCCAGACAGATGAGATGCTTCCTACATACACTTCAGGACTCAGTTGACTTTCTTTTCCAGCTTTGTATATAATGGTTTGAGGCAAGAAAAGCAGTGTGGGTTTTTGTGCTCCTCCTCTGAGTGGACTTTCAAACAAGCCCACCAACATCTGCCATTTATAAAATTGGTAGGTTTGCTGTGTTTACGTGAGCCAGCATCTTGGACTGACCATCTTGCTTTTCCTTGAGGTGTCATCTTGAAGGAAGGTTCACAGCCTCCAATTCCTTCTATAAGTGCTGGGTTGGATAGTGTTGGTCACTAGCCTCAACAAGAGAGCACTGGTATCTCTTCCTTTCCAAAGGTCAATTAAAACGTTTCTAAAGTGGCCAGCTAGTGAGTCTTGCCTGTCTCAGAGCTCATGCTATCCACCTTCCCCTGCACGCCCTGCCTGGGTTACCTGCTCTCAGGCACTGTTGCCCTTCAGCCAGGTGAGTGAAGGGCCAGCAGGTTCAGGCAAGAGGGTCAAGAGGCTCTTCCAGAGACAGGTGGATCTGTATTTGCCTAACCCATTGCCGCTGAATACCAAAACC
>PTEX01000059.1:3055802-3155802 GCA_003342815.1 Eudromia elegans | reverse complement strand
AGGCATTTTATTAATAGTCAAATTCTTTGTACAAAAAAAAGGGGGTCTCCATAACACCTTGATTACATTACTACTTAATATTTACTTGCATAAATAAACCTGGAGTATTACTGTGAGAGGAAGCTATTTTAAAGATGGCAAAATGTCAGCTCTTGGATGGTTGGTTTCATTTAACAGGGCTCCACGTGAATTTATGAACTGTTCTGTAATGTCTTCTTCCTGCACCAAATGGCAGACTTTAGGCAGAAACCCAATATATGTTTAGCTAATGTATAACAAACAGAGTATTTACATGGTCAGTGGACCCTATTAAGCATTAAGAATGGTCTCTTTCTAAATTTACTGTTAATTCCCTTCCGCCACAACCTAAATACAGTGCTCCTTTCTCAGAGAAAGCTGAGAATACGTGTGTATCTCTGTGTGTGTGTGTTTCATTTTAAAATGTCTTTAACAAAACTTCTGACAGCTATCTTATTTTCTTTCGCTGCTAGGGTGACAATGTAGTTTAAGATATTGTTTCCTGACTTTAAAGGTGCCTTGCAGTTTTTAAGGATATTTCAGCAGAAATTCTTCTGCAGACACAGTGTACCAGTTCATTCCTTAAGCAATAAATGGCAAGCAGGGTGGTGCTGAATAAGCATGCTTATATGGAATTTCTTTTTGAAAAGCCCACTAGTTAGGCCCTATAACACTTCAGTTGATATTTCTACAGTGCAAACACGATAGTGGAAATTAAGTTGCCCCAGCAAATTCAGTTTAGGAGAAATTTGTTATGAATAAAATACTGCTGCTGGCCTTAGAACATTGAATTTATCCACCAAATAATATCTTAGAAATACCACTTCAGAAGAAATCAGCTCTAAATAATTGATAAATTTGGTTTGTTTAGAAACCTTTTGACCCCTGTAATAGAAAGTAAAAACACATTTCAGTTATTAAAGTCACATATATTCCCTCTGGTAGGGGAAGCTTTTAATTTTAAGCTGGTCTCTGTTGGGGCCATTTGATAAAGCTTGGAAAAACCTTTTCAACTGCTGCTGGTGGATTTGGGTCAGCTTCCCTTGGGAAAATGGCAAAAGATAAATTTGTAGCTTTTCATAACACATAAGAAAACTTCAGAGATTTTAAACATCAAGAACTATTGGAACTGAAAGACAGAGTTTCTCTTTTGTTTCTCCCTCTCCTCCCTCCTGTTCCTTCTTCTTCTTTTCTTTTTGAAAGAAGTTTAAATTCTTTCTTTCTTTTTCTTTTTCTTTTTCTTTTTTTTGGTACCATGAGGTTAGAATGTTTTGGCCTTTCTACCTACAGTACCAGTGGTCCTTATTAACATATGATTTATTTTGAGATAGAAACATCATCTATGCAGTTTTTGTTTCCAAATGGAACCATTTCATTCCACTGCTTTCAAAGCCAAGAGCAAAATAAAAAATCCTCTATCACATGTTTTTTAAAACGTTGTTCTTAAACTTCGATGCAGTCAGTTTTACCAGTTCTTCAAGTCAAAGAAAAATATATAAGTCGGTCTCAATTCCCCAGGACAGTATTCTCACTGTATGAGCGAGGGTGCTGATCCTACTAGGATTGCCGAAAGGGACCTAATCTTGCTACATTGTTTGTTCATGAGAAGAAAATGGATGGGAGTGAAGGAGGAGAAATTTATTTATTGCAAAAAAATAAATAAATAAATAAAGGAAGAAAGAGAAAGAGAGAGACAGAAATGACCTTATATATATACATATATTTAAACAGCCGTTTATGCGTAAAGAGAATAATAGAGAGGCAACAGAGTAACTTCTGCTGCCCCCTGTATTTCAGACCTGTAGGGATTCCCGTTTGTGTTTGAATAGGCAGACACTGTTCCATGATTCTTCAGGTTCTACCTCCAAGAAATGCTACCTGTAGTCTTTGCGCTGCACATTTAGTTCCCTAAATTTCATCTGAGAACCAGATTATCCTAATATAGAGTACCAAACAGCCATCACTCAATAAAAAAAAAAACCCTCAATTTATTGTGAACCTGGGTTGAAATAGAACAAATACCCTAGATGAGAAAATCTGTGTATTTTCTTACAGTCTCTGCAATGATCCAGCCTCTTACACCCATTATCAATAAGCCTAAAATAGGACTTTATGATATATATGGGTGAACACAGGAAGACACTAAGGCAAGAGATGGCTCTGGCAAGCTGAGTTTCTGCTTTTGAATTTCATGGTGAATATGATATTGATGCTTTCGAAATTGCAGATAGATTCAGTCTTTAGCTGAATTTTTTAAAACTACACTGGTCCTCTCCCATCTCCCCTACACAAAATCTACAAAGGAAGCACAGTAACAAACAGGTAGGAACAAACTTTTCTTCATAGTAAACTAGCCACCTTGAGCAGTAAATTATTTCTTTTTACCTTTTCATGCTTGGTCGCTATTCCCAGCACAAGACACTCTACTACACAGACTCAGTGGTAAATTATTAAAAAGGTCTCTACTGAGTATCCATTCATGCAGCCACAAATTATGTGCTCAGGCACCTGTGTGCATTCTTGGCAGATGCAGTTCCTCTGTGAGTACTTTAACAATTCAAACACTTGCATTATTTCATTATATTAGGCCTATTTTTCAAACAGTTGCACCTACACCCCATTAGCACTCACGCTGGGAAGCCAACACTTGGTACTTTGTGTTGCAAAGGGGTTACTGTCTTGGGCAAGACACCATGCAGGAAGCTAGGCTATGATATTACTGATACTCTGTCTCAGCTTCCCAGATAAACCCACTTAACAAATATCCTCATGGTCACTTGGTCCACTAGGAACAGTGTGAGTGAACTGAGTTGCTTGTCTTTACTGTGTGCTCAGTGTTCATGCAGGAAATGAGTAAGGAAAAGTCAATGGCCAAATGGTAACAGGCTGGAACACTTCATGGTGTTTTCCTTATGCAGGAGTGTCTTGGAAGGATGTGATTATTTTTTTTTTCCATGGGAAATTCTTGTTTATCGTAGTTGAGGTTCTTTATCTGATTTCTAATGCTGTGTGTTTGCATCAGATTAATGTAGACTGTTCATCATTTGTTTCAGGAACAACTGCATAAGTACATACTCTCACATAGTGTCATGCTTTCCTTGTTGAAGTGTGCCCTCTCAATTCCAATTTCATCCAGTTTCACTTGATCTCCTAAAACTGCAGGTGACCAGCTTATTCTTCATTTTCTTTGTCTGGGGCCTGATACTACAGGCAATTCCTGTTATCTCTCCAGTTCTCCTCTTTCCTCTTTCCTTTTTTCTTTTGTGTTTGTTTGTTTTGTTTCTTTTTTGTTCTTCCTCCATTCTGATTCTTTTTCTCTTCCATCCACCTTATCATAACCTCCAACACCTACACAACTACTGACTGATCTCATTCCATTGCCTTCACACAAGCTACTGCCGGGAAGGAAGGAAGGAAGGAAGGAAGGAAGGAAGGAAGGAAGGAAGGAAGGAAGGAAGGAAGGAAGGAACAATAAACATAAACAAGACATAACATAAACAAAACATAAACAAACATCACATAAACAAGAGCACTGAAACTCTCACGTTTACATAGAACCTAAAATATAACTTCTGCAACCTCCTTGCTCAATGTCATAAACTTCAAAGTTGCAGTGAAGGACAGCGAAAATATGCTCTGTTGAAAGAAAGAGAATCCAACAATTGTTTTGATCAGGTGGTCCTGATTAAAATTTGGGGCAAAATTCAGTCAAGTTCAAGTTGGTGTTGTCTGGCCATGGTGACCTTTGAAACCATATTCTAGAATCTTTTCTAAACCAGTGGGAAAAAAGGTGAGATGATTGAAATAGAAATTAAGTGTGAGATTGTAAGCTTAACAGAGATTTTTTTTCTACAAGGCAGACTTTACAGAGTACCCATGTACTGAGTAGCAAAACAGGATGTCACAAGAAAAGGATAAATCCAGAATACTGCTGACCATTTTCCATATCCAACCATTTTCCAGTCTAACAATCACAAACAAAACCCACAATATGGATCTATCTTCCTTGTACTAGAAAAGAGTAATTCCAGGGGAATGTCTATAGATACATCCACAAGAATGAAAGTGTTATAGGACCCCAAGAACAACCATTTTACATTGAATCTAGGTAAAGAACGTGTCACTATTGCTCAAAGCTAGAAATTAGAAATGGTATCCAATATCCACCTCTGTGTATCATTAGAAAAGAAAATTATAAGATGTCTTAAAATACCCAAAGACAAAATCAGTAATGAATACTGTAAAGTAAATGCAAAAAACCCACGGAAACCTCATGAGATCCATGATCATGGCAATGTAATGTTGGTACAGATTTATTTGAATCAAATGGGAAGGATTACCTCTTGTAATGATTATTTCTTGAGTATTTTTTAAACTGAGCTGTTGAACAACCCATTGATGCAACAATGTAATGACACATTGAAAATCACAGTTTGCTCATCACAGGATTTCAGATGAGTTAATAGCAGATAATTGCACACATTTCACAAGCATCTCATTTCAACTGTTCTTTTTGATATTTCAATTTTAGTGCACCTTGTAAGCTTTGACTGACTATGTATAGCCAAATGTATTGGGAAAAGACCCTCTCCAAAGAGAAATTAACTTAAAACAATAAGATTAAAAACAACTAAAACACAGGAATCCAACAACACTACATCTTCCAAGTTAGAACTTTTTGGTCAGAAAGTCATAAATATCAGTAGTAAAATCTAACTAGCTTTCTGAATATATTCAGATATTTCATCTTGAATTAGTTTTGAAAAATATGTATAAATTGGAATCTAGGAAACACAAGAATGACATAAAAGAATGCCATAACTTATCTTCATGAGCAGTCAAAAATTACTGCCAAGAGTAGCATTGTCAGCACCAAGATCATATACCATTACCATCTTGGATTGTTCATATTACTGCTGAAATGGAAGTATGCATATGAATACTACTCTGGCTTTTGAGATAGCACAGATTCCACACCTCATTAACCTGGGCTCCTCCCTGAAAAGAAGAAGACAATTCTATGGAGCAGTGCATTTAGTCCAAAAGCAAATCCCTAAAATAACTTTGCATTCAGCTGGATAAATCTCACTTAATCAGGTAAATCTTACTCCAGCTTGCAGGCAGAATAGTAGAACAGAAGTAACACGCAAACCCAAGTGCACATGTTCACTGCATAAGAATGGAAATCTACTTGGGCAATTGTATTTTCCATAGGAGAAAGAATGTTCTGGGGAACAAAAGAGACCATATGATTTGAAAGACAGTAACCGACAATTGTCCTAAATTCCATCTGAGACATTTCTGCTCACGTGTGCTAAGAATAAGTGTCAGAAACAGGTGATGTCTTAATTTCAGCTGTTTCATTACCCGCTTTACATTTCCAAGACTGGTGAGACAGACCTTACAGTGGCCACTGCAGTTAACAGAATTGATTTCTGTCCTACTTATACCCACAAGGAGACAGCACAGTCCTCTAGGCAGCATGGGTTCTGCACCTCTGCCTCTACCTGACACATGTGTCTGTGTCTTTTTAATTGCAAATAAGAGGTGGGGTAATCAGAGCCTGTTTAAAGTTCCATTGCCACATTTTCATAAGTTTGGGGGGTTTGTTTTGTTCTGTTTTGTTTTGTTTTGTTTTGTTTTTTTGTGGCTGGGACTTTGCAGTACATTCTTAGCCCTTTCCCTCCTTGAAGCAAATAGCAAGTAATAGCAAGCATGTACCTGCTGTTATAGGTGCGGTGCACAGTGTCTCAGCCTTAACTGGTTACCTTTCCAAAATGTATTCAGTTACCAGAAACTCAATTCACTTTCTGTGCTACCCATAACCTCTCTAGAAAGCAGCCATAACAAAGGACTTAAGAAGCAAGGATATTTGTTCAAATATAAATACAAGGACCTTTACTCTCAGGTTGAAATTCCGTCTTTAGGTTAAAAACATTTTAAAATATGTGCATGAGTCCTTGAACTGCTGCTATACTGGAGTGAGCTGCACTGAAGCTAGCAAGAATCACATCAATTTTACTCATCAGCTGACAGATTTTGGAGAGCATATTTCATTTCAGAAGTCCCTGTGAGGGTTCAAAAATCCCAGAATTCTGAAGTCATGAGAAATTCTGAAAGCTAAAAAAAAAAGGAAAATTATCTATGAATTGGTATAAAAATAAAGCCTGAAATGCTTCTAAGCTAGAAAACCACTTTTTTTCCACCCAATCCTAGTTATGAAAAAGATCAATTAAAATTGAATAAGGCCCTCTTGGTGTGTGTGTAATCTTCTCCTGAATAGCACAATCTCATAAGGATCGGGAGCACTCCTGAATAAAACAGAGCTGAGTACAGCAAAAAAAAAAATAGGCTTATGCTGAAATAATGAAGAGACATGTTCCAACTTTTTTTTCCAGAGCAATAATGTTCTTCTGTAAAGTCCTGAGCAGGTCTCAGGTTCCAGAGTGCGTCAGAAATTAAAGATAAGGAGAGTGAAACATCTTCAGTTTAAGAGTCCACCAACCACAACTAATAACATGGATAATGTGGTCATTATAGGCTCGATGCAATTATTTGAAATTCTTAAATCAATTAATTCCTTGATCAAAGAATTACATACATGAGTGACCGCTTGAGTGACTAGTGGATAACACACTTTATTTCTGAATATATAAGGATATAAGAGACTATACACTCATAAGCCACTAGGATGAAACCATTACTTGGATTGCAAAACCCATCATTTAAAACTAAAATACCCAAATTTCAGTTGTATGTGTTAACTTGCCCTTACCTGATACCTGCCCTCTAAATAACTATATTGAAGGTGCGAATGGGAAAATGCAACATGATCTGATGCAATACTCATTTGCAACAGAATGCATAAAGAAGGAGGCAGTACAGAGACATTGAACTCTCAAACACTATCTATCAAAGCTCCAATAAAGTTAAGAAATTTGAGGTTAACTGTGCTGTACATATAACACTGTCTCCTTAATTCTGAGACAATAAATTACACATGAATCCTGAACATTCTCTATTGCAGTACAGGCTGCTATTTCTAGAGCTATTGAGAATTTTAACTGTACAGATGCATGTTAGTTGGGGAAAAGCTTTTTTTCTCTGAATGAGGATAGCATCTGGAGTCTACAAGTGGTCAACAAGAAGCTTAGTGTGGCATGCCTTAGGCTCACGCTTCGAGCTAAGAGGTGGTAACATGGTGATGGAAGCTGCTCATTTGAGAACTGTTTATAATGCAAGAGCTTATGAGGAACAGGGCCACAGACTTATTCTCTTCTTCATCTTCTTTGCAATTTTCTTGGCTCCAGCTGGTTTGGTATTCCTGGAGGGATGCATGTGTCTCCTGGTTCTCGAAGTCCCTGTGTGAGTCTGACCTGCAGCATGGAGCGTGCCAAAATTTTCCCAAGGGATGAAAATAAGAAAAGGGTAATGGCAATTTTTGTATTTGCATTTCAACCAAACTCAAATGGAATTTCATGGGACAAAGAGAAGACACTTCTGTGGCCTGGGGGGGATTTCCTCTGCCGAATATCAAACACCTTCTGCAAACAACAGAAATGTGAGAGATTCTCAAATGAAAAGGTCACAGGGATTTTCTATAATAGAAGGGCTTTAAAGACCTGAATATACGGGTTTGTGACCAGCTGCCCCTACAATGAATCAGTGAAAATCTTGATGAGGAATTTCCTCAAAGTGCTTTCCCCTAGTTCTGTATAACCATTAATTGTGCGATAGTCACGGGTCTTTGACTCAGGGAGTGTGATGCACATTCAGTAGCAGCTGTGAAAGCAGAGAAGGGAAGTAAGAGGGCAATCAAAGAAAGAAGGGAGGATGCCATAGTGCTGGACATGGTTCTGCGGCAGTGTGCCCTGGCCTCACAGGTTGCATCTACTTATCAGAGGCAGGAAATGGTGTTTGGCTGAGCGCAGTGAAGAACCCTGGTTAGTTACAAGAGGAACAAAGTGGGAGCATGGTTAGTAAATGATTACTCCCTGCTTGGGGCTGTGAATAGCCTAGGAGCTACAGAGAGATGGAGGCTCTTCCTCTACCCACCCCCTTTTGAAAATTTAATCTAAAAAACCTACATGTGACCAAAGTTTGTCTTGGAACCTGATCAAAGAGGAGCAAGAGAGGTCTGGAAAAGGGCAAAGGACACTGTGGCCATCCTTGCACATAATTGTCGCCAGAGATGGGAGTTTTCCTTTGAGTTTGGAACAGATTATTGCTCTTACTCTACATATATGTGTGCTTGGCAGATTAATAGTACACCTAGGTGCAGAGTTAGATCAGGTCATTTCAGTACAACATGCCAAGGAAAAGTTTTCTTTTGTCCTTCTTCCTCCCCCAGCTCCTTCTGGCATTCACTGTCCCACTTCCACGAGTCTCCAGTCTCTCTGACCACCCACCCTTTCCCTGGGGGCCGCAAGCTCCATTTATCCACTCTGATCAGTAATATTTCTGTTGACATATTATTTATTTTTCACTTTTAATTTTTTTTCATTTTCAAATATAGTGAAAGGCCTAGTATCTAACTGTATCACAGGGAAGACAATGACAGTTAGCTGGGACTTTGAACATGCAGTAGAAAAGTAACGTTTCATTTATATGTGTTATTCTGTAAATCAGAAATGCTTCAGTACTGCTGGGAGGTTTAGGCTTTTAAAACCTGACTTTGGAGTTAAGCATGGAGCTGTTTAGCATCACCTGCTAAAGCACATATCAGGATCCACAGAAACACATCTTCCAGACTTTGAGAGGTATTTAAAAGACTCCAGGAGATGAAGGTAAGAAAACATTCATTTCAACTAGTCTTTCACTTTGATACGTGCCGATGAGTAAGAAAATGTGAAAATGAAACAACTTAAGAATGTGTAGCTCAGATTACATATGAAAATTGTCCATTGAAAGTGTGGGTTTAATCATTTTTGTCTTAGCTCATTCTTTCAAACACCCGTTTCCCATTCCAGGTTACAATACTTACACTGTAGTGTAGATTACTATAATTAACAGGTTAAACACATGAAAACAGTTTTTTCCCCTTGATGTGCCTTTGGTTCCTTTATTTTGCTTGCATTTACACAGCGGAGTCACTTCCTGCAAAGGACAAACAACTGCTGTGGAGTTTCTTAATGCTGCTAATGTTCCTTTCTCCCTCCTCCTCACCCTCAATAATAACAGTGAAAAATTGTTGTCAGTAAATAAAATAACATAGTGAGGAGCCTATATCTCATGAAAAGTATCCTAGAAGTTGGATGTATAGTAGCCATAGGAAGAGAGTACTTAAAAGAGTAGCTGTGTTGTTTTTTATTAGAAAGACACAACGAGGACCTTTCTAATCTCAATTTATAAAGATTCTTCTGATCTCAAGAAGACCCTTCAGTTAGAATGCACTTTAATTCCACAAAATACAAAATAAAATATCTTATAAATGACTTTTGTGCTGTGATAAATTAACTTTTTCCTTACTTTGTTTTTTCTGCTAACATATGTACCATGTGGCGTGTCAGGAGATTTATTTATTTTTTAATGATATGTCCTGTTGGTTATAACATAACTTAATGTACGAGCTGCAATAGACTGTCAAAGGATCAACTAACAAGCGCTGATAAGCTTCATTTAACTAATTTGAGGAGTGGAAGTTTGTTGTCTTTTCTTTTTTTTTTTTTCAGGAAGATAGCTTGTTTCCTTATTTCCTGTCAAGTGAGCCAGCTCCTGTGACCTGTAGTTAAAAGGGCCCTTTGTAATTAAGTCAGTGAGTCTCCAAGTGAACAGTTCTCACAGTAGGAGCAAAGGGGGAAAAAAAGGAAAAAAAAAAAAAAGAAAAAAAAAGAAAAAAAAAGAAAAAAGAAAGAAAGAAAGAAAATAAAGAAGGAAAGAAAAAGAAGAAAAGATGATAGAAAAGGAGGATGCATGACACTGCTTAACTAACTAATAGGAGCTCAGCCAATCCATTTTCCTCCAGGCCAGTTAGCGTGCTATGAGCACGTGGAATCGCATCCTCCATTGGCTTCTTGTCCATTTTATGGACCAGCGAGTCTATTAAGATCTTGGTCAGTGGCCCTATCGGCAGGCAGGGCTCTCTCCTCAGCTTCTGCCCATAGACTACCAGGAACTGATCGGCCGTGTTATATCAATAACGTTCTCACACCAGGTTGTGTAAATTGATCTTTTACAATTTCTCTCGGTGACAGTCTCTGTAACCAACAAGATAAATCATTCCTCCTGTGGCTTTTTTATTGATTGCTGAGACCTGTATAAAAATTACACCGTTCAAGCTGTGAAGTGAACATCCTCATAAAAGAAGATTTTCTATTTACAATCAAAATACATTTGGGTCCAGATCAAGCACAGATTTACTATCCCAGCACCATAAGAGACCAGAATTTAACTGAGATTGGAAGCACTGAGAAAGTGACCCACATAAACTTCTAAACTAAAAATGGTGCTACAAAAACCCCAGCAAAAAAGCAAAACAAAACAAAAATCCAAAACTTCCAAGGCAGTCATAATAGCAAACCATCTGTTAAAAACAATGATGCAGAAGAAGCACAGCAACAAAATCAGATAACAGGTTTTTTGCAATTGCTTGTACAAAACACTAAGGCAAATTGCTTTCTGATACCATTTTATCATCCATGCAAATATATATTCTTTAAAAGGGACAACGAGATTTGAGAGCTGCTTACCGTTTCAGAAAAGGAATATCACAGAATCATAGAATATCCTACAACTTTGCGAGATTTGGCAGCTTTAATATCATTCTAGGGAAATTGATTTAAGCTGCTGTATAGTATCAGCTTTACTGCTTTATTAAAGAAAAAAAGTCTAATGGTGTTTGACATAGTGACTCAAACGCATCTGTTGTTTTCAGGTCATGCTGTATTCCATGATAGTTCCATTCATTTCACTTTCTATCACCATTTTATTTATGCTAAAATAGTCACTAATTTCTGTTTAATTATTCAAACCTTAGTTAACATAGTTTACATATGTACTGCTTAGAAGAGAATCTTTAGCAGTCAATGGACTTTGTGGACAAAATTGTAAGTGTAAAAGCATCAAGAAAGAATCAGGAAGAGATTTAGTGAGCAAAATAGATACCAGATAACACTTGCACTGTTTATACTGGTTCCTTCTGCAACTTTTGATAAGACACTAACTAATGCCTCAGTTTACCTTACCAAGAAAAGGGTATTATGTGCATAATAATTTATTCCTTTACTGTGTTAATTTATATCAGTGACTCAAGACAGGCTTGCCCTCAGCAAACCTGCAAGGTTTCAATTAATGTGTGCAGCATATTTTGAAACTCTTGCTGATGAGACTTACAAGAATGTAAATCATTAATGTTACATCTCATTGATGCAACAATTAAGGTTATTTTTAAGTATGTCATGTTATCAGAAACTTGTGCAACCATGATTAGTACTACTTGGGAAAACGTGGTAGTAAGTGGTCTCTCAAAATTAAGTATTTTATTAAAGACTCAAGAGACTTCCCACGAGGCCCAAAAAGCTAATCTTTCTGCTGATGTTATCAAAATCTGTGGCAGAACTAAGCACTTGTGATGCTGAGGAAAAGAATTAAAAATATTCAAAACATTTTGTTTAAAGAATGTGCACCTGTAACCATGGGTCACAGTTACAAACCATACTAAATTATTTAAAATGGCAAAGCCATTATTAACACTGGGAAACTGGCGGCTCAGTTTTTGATATGTTAAGAAATCTTGTAAATCAGGTGTTGGCGCATCAACCTGAAAATTCACGGTACAAGCACTATGGACTTTGGCGAACGCTCTAAATCTGTCCCGAACTGGCAGAAGCCCCTTTTCTTATTTTTTTGATGAGCAAGTTTTCTATACCTAACTGGAAAGGGGACAAGGCAAGGAGATTTGTTTGTTGGTTGGTTGGTTGGTTTTTTTTGTTTTAGTGCATTTGCGTAGGCCTGTCTTGTTGTCCTCAAGAGAAGGGAGTTGGCTTCAGGACAAAGTCTGGGTGCACTCTCCATTCACTTCTCTTCTCCTTCCTCCCTTCGCCAAAGCATTTTGGAGTAGGAAGGGCTGAAGTGATATTTATTTAAAAAATTTGGTCACGAAGAATCAGCTCAAGTGACAGGATCCAAAGACAAAAGACTTCAGTGTAAACAAAGGATGGCTTTGAACACTAATAGTAGTGAAACGTAAAAATGTTGTTAAAGAACACAGTTTGGCATATATTTTGCAAAGAATTGGAGTTATCCAATCAGATTATCTTTTCATTACTAGTTTTTTCATGTGCTCCCTTGTGTCTTTGTGGCAAACTGCTGAAGAAAAGTGTCAGCACTGTTTGGCATTGGGCTTTTCCTTTACTTCCTTTAGGCAGGAATGTAAAATAGTTGGAGGTAATTTTTAGCAGCGTCCTCTTGATTTCTCTTAATCCTGGACTGTGATGACTCTTCAAGCAGCTCATTGGCAGCAATTGTGGGAAAAAGGCCATTCTCTTTTCAGCTGTTCTTCCAAACCCTAATGAGTTAACAATTGAAATACAGAAAGTTGCTTCAGAGGTCAGGAGAGTATATTCTACACAATGGTTGCAGCATTTGAAACCATGACAGCACTATAAATTGACAAACTAAAGCAGAGCACTTGGTGGTCTGAAGTGGAGAAAAGAACATCAACCGAAAGAGGTAAAAAGACAAGCCATGAAACCACATAGGGGGAAAAAAAAAAAAAAAAAAAAAAAAGAGTGATTTTTTTCAGATCACCTTGTTAGAATTTAGTGTATCGGAGGTCAGACGAGTAGAACAATAACAAGGTCCAAGGCTGAATACCAGTGGGGAAGCTTAACCCAGGAGCTCCAGGTCAACCATAAGTGAATGAGGGAGCGCAGTGAAACAGTGGTCATCCGGGAAGGGGACGGACAAAAGTCAGCGGGTTAAGGGGAGGAGCCGGCCAGTTATCAATCAGATGAAGAAAAGCCCCAGTTTGGGCACCTAGGATAGAAAAATAATCCCAATGTGATGAAAAGAGATTTTCTTCTCTGCACAGTTCTTGCTCTCTGGTGTTAGTTTTCTTTTTTAAAAAAAAAATGCAATGTCGTAGAGCTAAAGATCTTAAATTTGTAACAGATGAGCAAGCACAGACCAGTTGGATGCATTTTCCCCCATGTCTTATGTGCATATGACAATGTTTTCATCCCACGCTGGACAGTCTGCTGAGATAAAGGAGACATAAAAATAAAGTTCTTTTAAAAATATGAACAAACACGTACACACACACACTTGAAAGGGGGTGCTTTTTAACTTCTTTTGCTTTTTTCCTTTAGAAAAGTACAATTCACACCAGTTTTATTTTTAACTTACAAGGAGGTTTTGGTCCAGATTTCTGAACAAATTGCTTCAAGTGATGAAGTAGAGAATATTAAAGTGACACTTTGCAATGCAGAATGTACATATTTATTTGCACAGTGCCTGCATAACTTCTTCTCCCTACAAACATGAATCATTCAATTTAGTGGGACTTTAGCCATTGATTGCAAAGGAGCTAGAACAGACCCAAAAGAAAGTTGAACCTATATTGTACATAGTAGTTCTTAGTGTACCCAAAATATACAGTTTTAGTCAAGCTAGCCTTAACTGTCTGCTCACACAGACACACAGCCTTGCTACTATGCAGACCTCCATGAATGGATTTGTTATAAATGTGAACAAGTATGGTTCTACCTTTGTGCTTGTGTGTGTGCACATGAGAGGGAGATTGCATACATGCAGCAGCAGTTCAGTGTAACATCTGAAATGTTTTTCAGGCCTTGTGAGCAACAGAGAGTAAAAATGCAAGGTTGTTTTAAGTCAGCTGAAGCCAAGCTCTATACATTCTCTATTTGTAACTCACCAACACTACTTTCCTCTTTCCCTGTTCTTAATCTCACATTTCTGAGGAATTATATGGTCCTGGAATGCTGCTAAAACCAGCAAAACTGCGAGACAGAGTAAGTCTCACCAGCTGTAGTAAAGCATACAGTATTCTTACTATCCTGTTGCGTGTACGTGCTGCTTTTCCCTTTATAAAAGACCTATTGTAAAGGTATTGTGATAACTTTTCGAACTTCATCTCTAGAACAGCAGTATTAGCTCAGATCAAGCCAGCACTGGCTACCGAGCATACAGGTACAGCCTGCACCACACCAACCCCTTCCCATCGCCATTAGCAAGAGATTCCACTGCTGTAGCAAGATGAGCTTTCTGATCTGAAAGCTCCTCCTCCAAAGACTAAAGCAGCGAAGCCAACAGAAAACAAGTCCTTCTTTTTTGTCAAAAATTTGTAAATGGTTGCCTCTGAAACCAAGAAGTGGAGAAAAATATGACCTACTATATATCAGCTAGGACAGGGGGGAAAAAAAAGGATAGCAGCATGCGATTCAATAACTGTAGCTGTGATCTCATGACTAGAGTTCATAACTGTTGGCAAAAAATAAACAAACATGAGTTTGAGGTCTTGTTGCATACAATGCAAGAAAGAGTCTATGACTTCTTGACTTCTGGTTGACATAAAGGCATGGTTTGTCTAGAGGAAAAAGTGCTTGCAATTTGATGTATGTCTGTCTAATCAGAGCAGAGCTGGTTGCCATTAGCCAGTCAGATCTCCATGTTGCAATCTACAGGAGTTTATGCTAGATATAAGCAGGAGAATGAAGACTGAAAAAAAACAGGGGGCGGAGGGGGGAGTAAATACCTTTCTTGCCTAAAGAAAGGAGATCCCTTATAAAATATTCTGCAGAAGTGTGGGTGGCAGTAGAATTTCTTTTGTGTGCCACAGGGGAAGTAGGATTAACTAGCATTAGGATATATTATGTTTTTCTTGAGAGGAAAGGATGGGGGTTTCTTTTTACTTCACACGAGGCTGAAAAGTTGTGCACCACTCAGGTAAAGACTTTTTCTTCTTACAGAAAAGGCCAGTGTTTCAGTCTCGTGTCAATAACTGAAAGGGATGCTGCCTCCAGGAAGACAAGTTATTGTTTGCACTGTTCCCAAATTCTGTTATATGTGCCTTATGAGTTAATAAAAGTATTACTACTGCACTGTGTATGCATTAAGGCTCATATATTTAGGATTTTAATACTGCAAATAGTCCCAAAGTCATTAAGATCAAAGTAATACAGGAAATACATGATGATTTAGTAGAAGCAGTTCCATTAGTTGAGTCTTCTGAGACGGTGAGCTCAGTAAACTGAGGTAATGGTGGAGGCTTTATTTGCCAGCAATGTGAAAAAGTTTTAACAACCTATGTTCTTTTATGACAGAGGTTCATTGTACCTAACTGTAGTCAACTAAAACTTTAGCATCCACTTTAATGACTATTTCAATATCGTCACTGTTGGTGAGTATCCTTAGATCTACTCAATCTAATATTCTAGTCCAAGATGAGTGTCCTCTGAACTATTCACTGAACATGCTTTTCTTACTCTATCTGCTTAAAAAAAAAAAGGAAAAAAAAAAAGATAACCAGTTCAGGCCAGCAGCTAGAAACATTACAAGCAAAAGATGTCTCAGCACTTGGGAAAGGATAGGGAACCAGTTCAGACACCTTGGGTGGAGTTCAGTTCAAGGTGAAGACATATGAATTTACATACAAATTTCAACACATGTGCTGGATATCTAAGCTCCAATTGCAGTCCATGGAGATCTAGTCAGCAGAGTTTAGAGAGTGATCTAGCTCTTTCTAGACTAAGCATCTGTTCAGCTGAATTGTTTTCCAGGCTCAACTGGTTGTGTGAAGTAAATCTCCACTGAGGTAATGAGGTCTTAGACACCTACCACATGACGTGCAAGCACCTACATTGTAAATATCCAAATTCCAAATTTGGGCCCTGTGTCAATAGCAGACAAACACTCTTAGTCGTCTGTGTGTGTGTTTTGTTTGTTTCTTAACAAAAATACCCCCCAAGATATGTGATCAACTCTTGTATAAAGTCTGCTGTCTTTCTTTGAAATCTTTTAAATGTCATATTCTGCTTGTGTTATTTTTAGGGTTGGTTTTGTTTTGTTTCCACCAGAGAAACCTTAGATCTTTCACTAGAATCTCATTGTATTGCACTGGCAGAAAACAAAGAAAATCTTATCTCCAAAATCACTGCAGTGTGAACCAAGAAATTCTGGAGAAGGAAGAGGAAGAAGTATTGTAATAGTAATAAGATGGTAAACATACAGTGGAGCAATCACATTTCACTGTATATGGGATTCTAATCTATCTGAATCTATCTAATCCAGCTATCTGATTCTGAAAAGCTATGAAGAGGACATCTACACCTGAGCTGTGTTTCTGTAATCCTTCAGTAGTTATTAAGGAGGAGTAACCACTTATAAAGTGAAATTAATTTCTCCTACAGTGGAGGCCTGAAATATGTCAGATGAGATGCACCAAAAATGTGTACTATTTTCCATGGTGATAACAGAAGACTGGTTCAGATGAAGACTTCTTTGTAAGTAGGACAAATCTCTCCCAAAGTCCCACACAGTAACTGGGAGATGAGGAATCACAGTGAAGGCAAGATTTAAAGAAGATTTGAAAGAAGATTATGAGGTAGCCTTCAGAATTGTTGGTGGAGTGGATCTCTCAAAAGAGGAAGGTGCCCTTGACATCTCATCTGAACTTTAGCCAGTAAACAATGGATGTCAGGCAGAGATTCTGAAGGAAATATCAGAATGTTGCATGTTGCAAAGCAGCAATAGGCAAAGAAAATGAAAATTTTTTATGTTCTGTGTGATGGAGAAGGGAAACCCAGTAGAAGGTCTCCACAATGAGCATATGAGCTTGGAAATGGTTATTGTTGACTTCTGAATAGATAAGGGCACTAAAGGACAGCAGCTGTCAGTGCATGAGAGAAGAAAGTTGCAGTTCTCCAGCTAACATTTAACATGAGCTTTGGGTAAATGAGGGAGAGACAGAGAGACATGATGCATCTTAGAGATGCATTGCAGAAAGCTTCATCAAAATTCAGACATGGCCTGGATGTGAGTGATCAGAAATAGGCATCAGTCACAAATGTCAATAATTATTTCTGCTTAGAAACACATAGACAAGAAAAAGGTGTCAGGTGACCTTTTGGCTGTTCTGTTCTGACTCTGCTGAACTTGAGCTCATAGCTAGGCATCCACAAGGATATGTCAGGGCTTTGTTTAGACTGAAGGAAGATTTGACAAACAAGAAGTATACAGCCCAAAACAAAATTCATAGCTATGTTTATGTTTACAGATGAAATTATTAGAAGTAAGATAGAGAGGGACATAAAAGAGCAAGGAATCTAAGGGTCTTTACATGCAAAGCTGGAGGAGGGTCTAGCAGAGAATATAGTGAAGAGATATTGGACTGGGACTGTTAAGAGAGCTCAAAGGACTAGGAGTGTAGAATGTGAATTTAGATATGAATGAATGCTTAATTTTTCTCTAGAAGCAGAAAGATTTTGTTGGGAGGCATTTCAGTGTAGACATATGAATCAGGAAGAACTGAAGAAAGTCTGGAAGAAGCAGAATCTCAGGCAAGTGTTATAAATGGTCCAGAGGACCATGTTCAAGAGATAGAGGTCACCGATTTTGCAAGAAGCTCTTTGGAGTGTTTGCTTGCTTGCTTTGTTCACAATGAAGGAGAGACTGAAAACTGTTTAACTTGAAAGGAAAAACACCAAAAGAAGAATAACTAAAAATATATATATAAAAATATGAGAGTTGAGCAAAGGAGATCTAGGGATGCAGTGGGAATGGTTGCTATGATGCATGAAATGCTGAGTGATAACTTTGAGCTCTGAGAAAACTGGTGTACCTTCGGTAGGAAGATTCAGTTGTTTGATGCATCTGTCAGGGCGGTCTTGGAAGAAGGAAGAAGGATTACACACCATAAGAAATGGCAGATGTCGCATCCCCCATCCCCAACAGATTTAGATTCTACATGTTTAAAATGGGTCTTGAGCTGTTAAAATGTCAATAGACTCTTATCAGAGATATGTTATTAGCTATACCTAATTTTCTTCTGCAGTTAGAAAAGCTGCATAAATTGGTTATGCAGATATATCAGTTTGCTAGACAGAAAGTCAAGCTCTGGTCATCTTCTAGCATCTGACAACATATTTTTCTCCATTGAATGAAGTCCAAAATGACTGATCACATCTGTGTTAAGGACTTTGGTTGTCACCTGTG
Organism: Eudromia elegans; assembly: GCA_003342815.1. Classification (NCBI taxonomy): domain Eukaryota; kingdom Metazoa; phylum Chordata; class Aves; order Tinamiformes; family Tinamidae; genus Eudromia; species Eudromia elegans. Next base: position 3,137,613 of record PTEX01000059.1, on the reverse strand, counting down.
GGAGATACTTGGGATCTGTGGGTGTAGGAGTTCATTAAAGAAAATCAGCACAGAATGGCAAAGCAAACAGAAGATCAGCATGATTCAGCCTGCCTGTTTTGCAAAACCAGACTATGTGCTCTAAAGGATTCTGATTATGAAAAAGGTAGCTAAAAGACCACAATTAAAAATTACAATTTTGCTGTGAGACAGTTCAGCATGGAAAATATGTAAAGTTCTCACTGGGGCGAATGGTAGATAAAAATATGACGTAAGTTATTGTCATGGAGGCCAGAATTTTGTCTCCTTGCCCTCAACAGAAAAGATCAGTTTAGAAGAAACATAGTATTGTGTTCAAAGATTTTGCAAACTGGCGATCCTGGGCAAATCAATGATGCCAAATATGTTGTTTTAAATAGTGCTTTTTGTACACTCACAGTATTCCTTTGTTGAGGTGCTGGAGCAAATTGATTCAGTAAGAACAATTTTGTGGGATATAAAGCTAATGGCACCACTAACTTGTTTTCTAACTCAATACAGAGAGAAGTCTAGCAAGTGGGTAGTCAGAAATGAGAGCATTACCTATACCCTTTCAAAAAGGCACCAAAATAAGCCCTTAGAAGGTTGCGTTTACTCTGCTGAGGGGGAGGAATGATTTCCACCCTTTCCCCATCAACTAGAATGCTTTTCAAGGCCCACAAATCACAAGGTGCGGTAAGATGTAAGACCACTTCTGCAGGAAAATGTGTTCATGTTAAGAATGAACGGAAATTATAGCAACAGAAGAAAATGAAACTGGCAAGCCCAGAGAAATAAAACAACTTGTTATTTATGATAAACAACAGGGGATTGTTGTAGGTCTGAAGCAATCAAAAGAATCTTGCATCACAAAGCAAATCTGAACAAAAATAATAATAATACTTAGAATTCAGACTTTTCATTTATTGAATTGTTTCTGTACAACAAGCTGTACAGAATAACACAATACATACTAATGCTCTGGAATTAGTAATGAAACAACCTAGTTGTAAAGGAATATAGGAGCTATGCAGAAGAGAGAACTGTTATTTTGTTGCTTCACATGCTTCTTACTCAAATGTCCATTGTGTACACTTTTCTTCTCTGTCCAAAATTGTTCTCCACATTGGTTTTTAAGAGTGTGGGAGTGCATTTAATGATTAACTGAAAGAAATAACTGTTCAATAATACATTACCATGTGCAGATCTAAATTGGATCCCTCTTTTATTTCAGTGGCATTTCAATTCACTTTCCTATTATTTTTATAGTACACTCTCCAGTCAAAAGTATGATTTCTTCCATGATTTTGCTTGTGTCCTTGTTCACATTTGATGTATCTGCTAACCCCAAGGGAATGAATTTAACTCCTTTTCAAGCCTTAATCACAAGTTGCAAAAATTCAGTAATCACTGTCAGATTATACCTTTCTCCTCTTTACACATTTGCAAATCCCTAAAAAAACCTTAACCCAGTTCAGTATTCTAGCATTGCACAACCCAGAACACTATGTGGTCTTATGCCCACATCAGAAAAGCACTTGGGTTATCTGTCAATGCCATCCACACTATTAAAATTGAAAATAAAATTAAGTTGTCTTTAATACTTAAACTGTTTTACATTTTTGAGATCAAATAACAGCTCTCCAAAATGATCCTGTTCAGTCTGTATCAAGAAATTTTTATTTCTTCTTTTTTTTTCTCTCTCTCTCAGGTGCATTGTCAGCATAGACGGATGAAGCATTTTTCCTCCAAAAAGTTTACTAGACCTTATCTGCCCACAGCTGAAAGACTGACTTTTCTCCTTCCTTTAGGATACCCAGCACAGCTCTGCCATCCATAGAATAAGTGGAAAAGGGAGAGATTTGCCTTAGCATGATTTGTCAGTCTGATTACCTCTTGGCTCTCTCAAGGTACTGATGTTTCCTTCCTAGTAGCTTCTATAACAGATTTTGTCTTATTCGGTTATTAAGGAATACACATATATACAGCAAATATATCTTTTAGCAGCTCATGTGCTAAAATTTACTGGGATAGGAGGTATATCAACAAATATGAACTCTGTAGTATGCAAAGTATATCTGAACTGACCTTTGAAGTTTTTGCTTTGCAAAGGGGTAAAAGGACCTAAATTCTTTGAACAGATTGTTCAAACTCATTCACCTAAATCTTTCAAGTGATAATGACCTGTCAAAAGTGTATTTTATTCTCTAAGATGGCTGAATATGGATAGGTGAATCATGAAGTATTGATAAACAGTAGAGAAAATTATGTAGGAAGATTGCACCTTTTTTATTTTCTTTAATGAAATGGAGACATTTTTGTATATGAAAAGAAAGTACACATTGCTAATACAAAAATTAAGAGGTATAAATTCTGTAGCTACAAAGCACAAAACGGTTGCTACTTTTCTGGAATAAGAAAGAAGAACCAAAAGCTGGGTTTTTCCGTAGGTGTCTTGTTCATACTTGGTTGCACCTTCCTTTGAAGCGTATGGCTTTGATCACTGTTCGCAGAACCAAATGGACCAAATAGATCTCCAAGGTGATACAGCTCAACTCCTGTGATCCCAAATGCCACAGGATTCCTTCATGCTGGAAGACCTTCAGCCTGATGGACAAACTTACGCAATTTTCAGGAGGCAGTAGATATCCTAGACAATTTTGCTTTTCCTCTGATAACTATTCTTTTTCAGCTGTTGTTTTTCATTTGTATTGCTATTTGTGTGAATAGACTTGTATATATTTTTACTACACTGGAAAGTAGGCTCGCTGAAAAGTTTATTAACCTGGTGAACATAGGAATGATCAGAAGTTGGTCGGAAACTAGCAACATGTGAATGAACATTCATTTCCTCCAGTCGGATTTCATTCAGAGTTCTGCAACAACAGGACTGATTACCTCTGTGTTTTTCTTCCCCAGACTTTACCCAAAGCCCAGTGGGAACATATTCATAGGACTGTAACAAACTGGAATAATCAAATGTTTTATTCAGAACACAGCTGTGCCAGGTTAAACCTGCTTCTCATGGACTGAAGTGCTTAAAAGCAATTTAGCAGCCCTTCCTCCGGCTTTGCATAAGCTCAAAGTCAAAATCTACAGCCAAGGGTCCATGGGTCTCCAAAGACCCTTCACTGACTAAGCAGCATGTGGGTCAAAGCTGTCTTGAATGTGATCCTGTGATTTTCCTTGCAGTTCTTTGTCCGGGACTATTGCTTTTAATTTTAGCTGTTCAAAGCGATTTTTCTCTCATTCTTTTTGGCACAAACCAGTGCATAGGGAAATGCTTCTGTAAGGAAACAAAATCTCCTTCATTTTGTGGAATCCACTAGACAATGAAGAATATTCAATTATATCCTCTCCAAATACATATTTAATTTCCCATGTTTCCAAAACTGTCTGATAATATTAGAATACTCCTGCTTCTCACTATCTTCAATACGTATATGTAGATATATTTTTTTCTTTTACACTGAATGTTTCTTTTAAATTGAAAAAAACACCTTCGCAACTTGAATAACTACTATTAATGTATTTTATGTAACCATTGACTGTCCTGTTAAAGTGCCTCACTCTTCATCACAGCTCTTCTTGACCAAAATTACTGGACCTAAATTAAAGTTCTTCACAGTTCAGCAACATTTCTTCGATTCTTATCATTCAATCACAGAGATGTTGACAAGATCAATAGAAAACGTTATCTAAAAATAAGCTTTTCCTCACGGAAAAAGTCTAAAAGTTTCCTTTTTGAAAGGAAAACATTTGCACTGCAAATTTCCGTATTCTTAAAATTGCTAATTAGTTTCCAATTGAAAAATTAATTTTGTCTTCCAAATAATTTCTGGTTATTTGGTTTCTCTGCTCTGTCTCCTTCTATTTTTTCCTTTAGAAAAAATACCTCTTGTTTTTCAAGGAAGGCAGTTACATTGCCGTGCATAGATTATTTTCCATTTTCCCCTTTTCCATTTATTTGTCAATGGCACTCTACTTTGGGAAGCTGCAGCATGCAAAAGGAATGGAAGCTGCTGGAAGAACTGTACAGTTGCCAGGATGGCCCAAGGCTGTTCTCTCGCTTCTTGGACATGCATCTTTGCATAACACCGTGCCTTTTGATCATCAAATAGCAGGATTTTTCTGCCCCACTGTTCTTGGAGCCAGTCCTGAATTCCATCCAGAAACCTCCACTGTGTCAATAACTGCTAGCCTGCACATTAAGTAACGAAGCCTGACCAGGTATCGGGTAGTGAATGGTCTGCTCTCGCAACCCAATATATCCTTGGTAAATTTCCATATTCCGGTATTTTCTTCACTGGTAAGAGAGCCTAGTAGTATGAAAGACTGCCTCTTGCATTGCAGAATTTTTCTGCTATAGAAACTAAACCCAGTGAAACACAACTTTCTGGGAGCTACGCCAGGTCACTCTCAGTTCAGTGGCCTTATCTTGGAATTTGGAATGAAGGGCTCATGCATGCCTCCCTTCATGAGAGGCAGACCTCCTTCTCTCAGTGATCCATCCCTCACATATCGAACTGGTGCTACCAGTAGACTGCATCTTTGCACACATGATGAGATTTTGCTGGCAGAAATTGCTATAGAGTTTTATTCCTCCTTGACTGAATATCTGTCACTTCCAAACTGATGTTAATTGATGCCTCCTTGCTGGGTGGTGGGAGTTTCAGAACAGATGTTAATACAGCAATGAGTATGTTAAGGAAATTTAAAACATAAAAAGACTAACTTCTGCTTACATTCTATATATACTACTGCAGATTTATTGAAAAACAAAATAAAGAATATACTTAGCTGTAGTGTTTTTTCTAAGATTAACACATTCACTATATGTCTCAAATCACAGCTGCATCAATAGACCTAATTCATTTCTGCCATATGTAGACTTCTAAATGTACCGTATCTTCCATATCTTTTTTTTATGCACCAGATAAAGGGCTGGGATAGGAAGGCCTATTGCTAAAATGTTTTTATACCTAGTGTTAGCGTCTTATAAGAAAGGTACAAGTCAGCTGAAGTTAGAAAATATTGCTGTTAAATAATTATGCAGTATCTTTAAACTATGGTTTAGTGTTTCTGAAAATGACTGTATCATCCATCAAAGTACACTGTAAGCTTTTTAAATAAATGTATCATGTAAATGTATTTTGTAAGCTTATATGCAAATGCTTTTTTTTTCATTTGTATTCATATTTAATCATAAGTCCATTATCTGAGAATCAAGATGGGATAAATCTAAATATGCAGCTTTATACTGCCCTGTAACTTACACAGTATAGTTTGATATTAAGATTTTACTAGACAGTTACACAGTACTCAGTTTTAATATGGAATACTTCATCATGTTCATTATTGCCTATTTAGACTCGTGTAAACTGACACTCCTGGAATAAGCAAGCTTTAAAATGTTAATATAAATGTTATGCCTCTTTTAATTGCAATAGACATCTCATTAAGTAATTTAATGCCACTGGGACCTCTTACCAATAAAGAAAAAAACATATTCTGCCCAGCTTTTATATACACTACAGTATGATGGAAATACATTTTCCACGGTGAGTTTCACCAACTTTCTCTTTGCTTTCCGTACCCTTTGTAATGAAGCCCAAGAAGGAGATTGCCCTGGCAGACTGTGCAGCTGGTTCAGACGAGGGCACCTTCAGCAAGGCTGTACCTGCCTGCTAAGGATTAACTAGCAGGACCTGGCGGGCACAGCCCCACATGAGGAAGAGCTACCTAGATCATGGCCGTGGTGGAATTAGTTCTTCATCTAGGTGGAGAGAAAAACATGCGTGACATTTTCATCAGCCTAGAAGGCTGAAACATCTGGTTACTTGGTTCAGCTCATCAGCAGGAGAGACCGTAGTTGATTAGCCCTTCTCTCCGTAGTAGGCGTTACTACAGTCAGTGGGAATTACTAAACATGGTTTCAGGGGACTGACGTTAATTTGGCTTGCCAAAATAATATGCAATTTTTTAAGGAGTTTGTGTTAATTAGTTGTATAATTTGATGTGATGTGATTGGGTTTGCACAAAGAAAAGGAGAATAGGGTTTGCTATTAGAAGCTGCAGTAGGAGAATCAAGAGGTAGTACTTAAATAGTGCACAGTATGAATTTGCAGCAGTGAAAGGCCTTAGTTCATGATCTAATTACAAAGGGATTCCCCTTCTCAAAAGCTAAAAGCCTTTTAATTCTTTTTTTTTTCTTTTAAGATGTTTTATTTTGACTATTATACTATTAATTCCTGTTCACCTACCATTCTATTAAGTCAATTTAAGTATTTCGGTTTGGCCTGTTTAGTATAATATTCCACTGTTAGAGGAAAAGGAATATGCAAAATGATAGAATTAGGCAATTTATAGTTTGTATAATTCCTTACTGTATCTCTCAGCCTGGCTTCTACTCTTATTCACTGACTCTTTCACAACCGTTATTGGCAATTTAGACTTCTTTGGTACCTCAGAAATGGTAATCAGTGGTAGCACTGATGTCAGAATTACAATTTCTGTGAGGCTGACTGATAACTGTGTAGCCCAGGAACTTAGAAACATAGATGAGGTAGTCAACATCCTCCTGTTGCCTGTTAGGTATAGGAAAAAAATTGGAAGGTTACCCTGAAGGGTACTTGCTGAGGCCTCTGGCTGAATGGAAACCAGGGTTTGTTTCTTCCCTCCATATTTATTAAGTATAATATTAGGTAAATGAAGTAAATCTCAGCAATATTTTATCCTTCCATCTTTCTCTGTCCTTCTCATCCTTTTTCTCTCTATTTTGACTGTAGATTCTTGGGCTGAGGGCTAATTATTTTTCTGTGTTTGCACAGCACTCTGCAAAAGAGGTTCTCAGTCTTGGTGTCAGTTTCCAGGCGAAGCTCTCATGGATATACCAGTTATTTTTAGCAGAGCTCACTCCCCTTCTCTGCTGCCCCTAGTATTTTAACATTTCAGATTTCCTCCATGAGGTACAAGGGGACGGAAGTTTATTTACTGTTATTTCTGTGGGAAACAAATCTGAGATCCAATCTGAGGTATTAATACTACTCATATTTAACCACATACCTAATTTAGGAGATTTGTCTCCTTATGCTTTTTGTATTCCCAAAGAATGTCTCTCTATCAGTTAATTTAGGTGCCAAATGTTAGGTGGCTTGCACTACACTTAGGATTTCCATTTTCTATATGTCTTCAAGAAACCAGTTTTGTAGCTGTGCTGGAAGCCCTCTCTACATGAGAGAAAAACAGTGAGTAGGGAAGCTGGTCTACCTGCCCCCTGAGAAAGGTCCACTGGGGACCGATGCTTCTTATAACTAGCTGGGCAGCCTTCTTCTACTCTGCTGAAAGTTTGCTTGAACCTCGCATACTTATTTGTAAACTTCTCAGACATGTTCACAAATCTGAGAATTGCTTGAAATCTCAAACAATGCAGGTTTTCTATGATACAAGGTTTCCTTATAAATGTTTCATAAAGCTCTCCTCTTTAAGTTTCCAAAAGGAGGTACTGCATAATTTATGGAAAGCTCTGTTCAACATCCAACCCTTGAAAAAAAAAAGCACTGTAGTTTAGGTATGACTTCATACAGAATCGTGAGTCCACCAAACACAGAAGAGAGAAAAGTCATAATAGACGCCTTGTCTGAACCATCAAGGCTTGTGAGATATGAGCTTACTAGCGGGAAGTTTTTAAGAGCCCGAGGCACAGGAAGACTGGTGTTAAAGGAAGCGTGTGCGGTAAGTAGCAGAGTGGGGTTGGTATTACACATAAATAAGGGGAAAGTGTACAAATACAAAAGGGTATAATTCTATCGAGCAGCTTTAGTAACAGAAAACACAACAAAACAAAAACTCTTCTCTCACACAGGACATAATTGAGAACATCTGGATGGATTCCAGGTAATTTCCATTAGGTTCCATGAGGGTGCCCGTGCCCATCAGTGTGACTATCTGTGCAAAACTGAGCTGTCCATTATGATATCACCTGAACCCTTAATGGAATTAGAGCCCTATAATTCTCAACCGTTTGGTATTTACTTTCTATTTGAATATCAATTAGTTACTGAAACCATATTTGTTTACCTTAGGCAGGTACTTAGTGCATATAATGCAATTTATAGTTACTCTCTAGCCTCTTATGAACACTACCTACCTTACTGACCAATATTGCCTGTTTCTGTTACTCCCAGTCACCTGTCTCATCGACCGTTCCCTCTTGCCTTACGCCTATCTTACATGGTTTGGAAGAGTAAGTTTCTGTATTTTGTTCTGTATTTTCTACCCATTTATCACACATCAGTCCATGACTGAGGATTCAATAATGTTAATACTAAACAATAGCTCTAACATAGAATTAAGGCTGAGGAACACTAAAAAGTGAAAGTATAATTTTCCCTGAGGGCATTTCATATAAAGGGATGTTGTAAGGCCAATGGTTTAATTGCTTGTCATAAGCCATTCAGAAACATTAGTATAATAGACTTGAAAAGTTTCTTGTTATTATCAACTTCTGTGTCATATATGGGAAAATATCTCATATATCAGAGAGCTATACCCCTCAACCCATTATTAATTTAGAAAGAAAGGACAGAAACCGCTTTAAGGAGGCCTATTGTTTCAGATCAGGTTGACTTCTATGATCTCATAGTACAAATACATTAGCCTTTCTATTGATGTAGAAAGCTTATATCCTTGCTTATTTAATGAAAGGCAGTAGCAGTTTGTGGAAAACCAGAACATAAGTGTCATGCTAGTAACCAGGACCGATTAAACGAACCTATACGTCTGTATTCATTTTAACAGAACTTGAGGAGAAATAAACGGGTTCCAATGAACATGAAGAAAAATTTTACTGGGCTACAAAAGAAGAAATGGCTTTAGAGATATATGATAAATTTCCTTTTTAAGAGAAATCTCCTCCTTTTTGCCACTCCCTCTTCTGTCCACTTCTTTTTGTCACATTACATCAGAAGGACTCAAGCTAGGCAATTTTTCTACTTTGTGGCAAATTACAGAAGTAGCCTTTTTCTGAATGAATAGTTTTAAAAGTTAGTGATGATATTGGTAGTGAGGGAGATAGGCAGCACACAGCTGAGACTTATCTGGTGCAACAAGACTGTCATTTCTCAGACACTTGCATGTGTTGCAGAATTCCCATATGAACTCCTGGACTCAAGAACACAACAACAGGGGTTTTGTCTGTGCCAGTGGCTGTAAGATTTCACCCCATGTTTCCACTCAATTTTCCTGAAATGGCTGAAAGTCTTGGATCATGTTGTACAATCATTTTTATCCTGATTACCTATATATCTTTTTCCTGGGAAGTATGTTATGGCAGGAGAGTGCCCAGTCGTGTGAAATCAAATGCTTTGCAGAAGAAATCACATGGAAATCTAGAAGAAGGAAAAGTGCTGAAAATACCCAACAGTTGCTTTTAAGAATGAAGGTTGTTTCTTTTTATAATTAAAGATTTTATAATTAAAGATGCCCTTCATCTTCTGAAATAGGGATGAATCCGTACTTGATCACCAGCTAAGGTGATTCCATAATAGTTGTATTGAAATTTTTAAGTTATTATAGGTTTGAATGACAGTTTAAGTAGATATTTTTCTCAATTAGAAGAAAAAATGTTGAAACATTCTTTTTCTTGTAGTCTAATACAAAAGCCTGACCACTTAAATTTTAAAAATAGTATCTCTGTGTGCCTAACTTTATAACTATTGATTGTTACATAAGCTATTTATCAGCATTTGAAAATATGCTACCTTCCACGTTGAGCTAAAAATTTCTTTCTCAATTTATGAAGCACAGACTATTTTTTCTAGGAATTGGTAGGATTTCAACTTTTCTGACTTAAAAACTTCCTAAGTTCCATTAAACATCCTCTGATATCTGGGTCCTGAAGATCTAAAGCTTGCCATGCGGAGTAACTTTGAGGTTGTAGTTTAATAGTTGTAGAGTTCTAAGGTAAATACTTTGTTTGAGGATCTGCAAGAAAACAGGCAATATAATTAGACTGTCTTATAAAATATTTGCAGAAAGGTGAAAAAATTGGTCCTTGAACCTTAATTTTTATGTTCCTGACATCTCATCCAGTAGAGTCCAAACATATATTTTGTATAGAATCATGCAAAAAGAGCCCAAATTATACAGTTAAGTTGTACAATAAAAAAGCTGGTTTGGGGGATTTTTTTTTCTTTGTGTTTTTTTTGTTGTTGTTTGGGTTTTTGTTTTGTTTTGTAAAGGTTTAAGTGTACTGAGGCAAAAAGCAACAAGGATTCATCGTATGGCAACACTTCATTATGGAGCTCAGGTACACAGCAAAACTATCAGTTTTCCCTTGTTGCCTCCCAAGAAAATGCCGTTTCTTTCCAAAAGACGCTTTGCTCAATTAATCCCTCGTGGCATCGGAAGATGCCAGCTGCGTGTTCCTCCACCACGAGCATCTTGCGCACAGCAGAAGATGGCAGGCTAATTTGCAGTGACCTTCCAGCAGCGATTTTGCCATTAGTCTGGGTGTAACTCCAAACTTTCCCTTCACCTCTAACCTTCCCTTCCTTCCACCCCTTGTGTGCTCCTGAGCCACTTATTTCCATGTAAAATCTGATAATAGTGCTAGCTTTCCCTGCTCTTTAGTCTTTTTTTTTTTTTCCCCCTCCAGATTCGCTTTTTGCTTTTTCCCTTCCACCTTTGCAAAATCTGCCAGGAAGGCAGGGTAATTAGCCCTCACTGAGCCCATGCTCCTGGGGCTAGGTTACCAAGCTGCCTATCTTAAAACTAACTCCAGGATCTCCATGCTGCATGCAGTCACTTCTGTCTTCTGACTGCAACACAGACATAAATTTAGCTCAAAAATAGTTTGGAGGGGGAGGCTGCCTTTTCATTACATGCTCAATATCTATTATAATGGGACCTGGCTTCTAGTTCAGAGCCTGAAGGCATATCACTATGCAAATAATAGACAATAATGATAACAAAGAGAAAACTTTCATCACAAGAAATTTGATTAGTCTCCTGCAACCTAGGTAAAAGTGTCCATATCTATATAAAACTTTGCAATTTTTGTTTTGTGTTTTTAAATACAAAGTTGGTTAAGTAAGTCTAATGCAGTGTTTCCCCTGTTTTCTGCACAGATATATTTATGACTCAGGATTCTAGTGATTTCCCTTAGCCAGTGTTTGAAGCAAATTTTTCAAATTACTGTATCATCCCAAATTTAAGCAATCTCCACGGCAGCAATTGTGCCTGCTAACAAGTTGATTGCTAAATGGAAATGATCAACTCTATGGATTATTTCTTCTGATATTCTTGCAACACAGTGTTTTCATTCGTGTGCTGTTAAAGACGCACTGTGATACACAGCAATGCTTGCAAGACATCCGACAGCTCCCAAGGGTATCATCATGAGAATTAGAGGTCTCAGCAGTTTCTTGAAGGGATAGAGTTTAAAGCAATATTTGTATGCTACTTTCTTGTTTAAATATTACCCCTAATAATATATCCAGCTGTATTTTTTCCTCTGTCCACTCATACAGAGATTGTGAGAGCCTATAAGAGAAGCAATTGACTTGTGGTAGACTTCCAATTTTGAAGAACAGATGATTCAATCCCTTGGAGGTCTGCTCTGGACAGTAATATCAGTCATATAGGGGATGCATATGTGCAGAAACAGCTTTCTTTTAGGTTAATTTGTAGAAACTTTTTGACATTCCATAGTGACACAAATTAACAAAATAGCTTTTTATTTTAACTTTAATTTTAGTAATTTGGTTTAAGTCCCTCTTTGGGCCTTATTATGCAGCAGAGATGACTGATTTCAGTGAAGAAATTATTTAAGAGAAATCAATAGAGGAGCCTTCTATTCCAAAATAATTGTTCACGCAAAGATATCCAGCAATATCACAAAAATATGGATGAGAAACAATTTAATAACTTTCACAAAAGTTTATATGCAGATCTGCCCTTGATGAATTAAACTTTAAGAATAATTTGGAGAGATTTGTAATGTAGCAATTTTTTGCGATAAACAATTTAGTGGGAATTGATTTTCCACTCAATAAGAGTCAGAGATACTGTTGCCACAGTTTTATACAGACTGTTCACTTGAGGATTCCTAAAATTCATTCACTTGTAGCTCATTCCTACTGAGACTACAGAATTTCGACCAATCCCTGCTGCTGACAAGCAAGCGCTGTTTGGTTTCTTGACGACAGGGCAGAATATAATTGAATCCAGGGCAAACATGATGAGAAAGTACCATCAAAAATCTGTGATCAGACATGCATAAACAACTTTGCTTTCTTAAATCATTAAGCAGTACTTAGTACAAAAGCCCTGCAAAGCAGAGGACATTCCATAGCAACAATGCAGTAACAATCATGTGTAGGGACCTTTAAAAAAAAAAAAAAAAAAAAGAAGAAGGAGGCGAAGAAGGAGTTGATATAATAAATGTGTGCCAAATAATAGCAAGGGTTGATCAGGAACTTGCATCCTCTCTGTCCTATCATTACATGATGGTAAGGAGATACGGCCTGAAAGTAAAAGGTGAACTTTGAAAACTGATGAAAAGAAAACACTTCCCCTCCCCAGCCACCATGGATAATTAGCCCGTGGCAGTAATTGCCCTTGTATGACACTGAGACCAAGGACTCTCTGAGATAGTTACACAAATAGTAAGAAAAATCTTGTGGCTATCTATTTTGTTAGAACGATGTTAATCCTGTGCTTCAGGTTTTAAATCAGTCTCTGTTGGAACAGGATGAGAGCTGGTAGGCTGGTAGTTTCAGACAGATTGCATATTAGACCTAGGAAACTTACCATCTCATCCTGTGTGTCATTTTCTAAGGGAAAGAAAAGAAAGGGCATAAAAGAGAGCAAAGCAACAGCAAATAATTACAGGCATCTTTTGCCATCATACGATTTATGTTGCTGGTTGTCACTAAGGTATGCGAGTTCTTCTCTTTCTGAACGAGAGCAAGGAGGAAAAAGAAAGCTGGAGGGCCAAGCGTGGTGGGAAAAAAGTAAAAAGATCCAGCATAAGGAAAATAGAATAAACAAATGGGAAAGAAAAGGTGTAACACTATAGGTAAGCTCTTTTTGCTTTGTTCTAATTTCATATTTCAGAACGGATCTTTAGAGTTTTAATTTACAGACCATGTATTTAACAGTGTTTTATAGAAATACACTTTTGAGTACCTTTTTCTTTGACTTAGGAGCTATTTCTATTGTTTACGAGGTGATTATCAATATACCAGTAATTTTGACTATGTTCCCAGCTCCATTTATAATACTGTTATTACTGGAATTAATTAAACCCAGAAAGGAAAGTCCAGTTATAAGTAATAGGTGAGGAACAAATAATACCATATTATGTTACAATTAACAGAAGTATTTATAAAAGGACTACTGCTTGTGTCCGAGGTATAAAGATAAATTAACTTTATCTATTTAATAAAAAATTTACTGAATAAATTACAGTTGAAAGCAATCTAATGTATGCATGAAACAAAAGATATATAACAAGAGCAAAAGATGAATGAACCCTCAGTGTTATTACATAATATACATTTGCAGGGGAGCTATTTTTGAACCATGTGTTGGAGGTGCTTCTTTCCAATATTTCCTGAGCTCTTCTTAGCTCAAGCAAAGTTGATAACTTTCAAAAATCGCCCTTTAAAAGAAGCAGCCTGGATACAGGTTGCTTTCCCAGGATTCAAAATATTGAAAGAATAGTATGTCCACTAACCTAAACAATGTTCCACTGTGTAACTCTTCACCTATGTTTTCAGATTAAATGATAGTTTGTCATTGTTTTGCCAAAACATAGTAGGGAGCTCCAGTAAAACCTTAAAACATAAAAATATAAGTCTGGGGCAGAAATATGCACACATCTGTCATCAAGTTACTCCACTGGTTTTTGAGTTTTGTCTCAAAGGTTGTTGTGCAAGGTTTGGTGTTTGTGCAAGACAGTAATTGCAGCATAAACAAGTAAGGAATAAATGTATCTTTATTTGGGTTACTTGGCTTTCCATCCTACTGTTTTCTCCTCTATATTAGCCCCTATTCCATGCCCCAGGGCTCCTTACCAACTCCTCATTAAGTCAGGCACCTTCACATGGCTCTATATCAGCCTCCTGCACTGCAGCAATTAACCCATTATAGCACCACACATATGTTTTTTTGCAGCATTTGTTCAGATTCCTAGTATTTTACCATTGCATGCTACATTTTAAAATGAATTTTGAAGGAAATGAAAGGTATGTTGAAACACATCTTTTTTGTTTTTTACTAAAAATAGATCATGCCATACTGCCCTGATAACTGTCTTTAATAAATAATGGGATTTTTTTTTTTTTTTAAAGAAAGCAATACAATAGATCTCACCTGTGTCGGTTTCCATAAATCATATTATAAGGAGTTGTGGGGGAGGGAAATTAGCTGAACTGGAGACTACAGATCTGCTGGAAGAATGGTAAGGAACAGACAGAAGAAGAGATGTCTATGGGTTGTGCTGAAAAAGGATCCTTTGGGATGGACTGAGGTTAGTAATGGAGTCCAACAGAGACTGCTTTTAGGACTGTTCTTTTTGTATGGCCATATTTTCATTAATCACCATGCAACAGAAAAGGAAGTATGTGCTAATGAAATTTGCTCATAGCACAAAGCTAGGAAAAACTACCATGTCTGAAGAGAGATATAGTATTGTAAAGGGGGAAAATGAAAGGGAAGGAACAGGGCAAGGGTAAGGGAAGGAACAGGAGAAAGGAAAATTCAGTAGTACAAATTAAAGCTGATAAAATTCAGGTCTAGGAATGAAAATAATAAAGCAGTCATTTTAGGCACCTAGGTTAGGTGGATGGCATTGCCTCATCAACTGACTTAAAAAAAAGATACAAGTTAGATATCTAAGCGATCTGGATCACACTCCTTGTTTATGAAAGTGTAGCTATGAGCCTTGAGTAAATTGTGTTTGTAAAACTGTGTGCTGAGTGTTGCTTTCCCATTGCTTTTCCATCTCACATTGCCTGCTGTTGTTCTAGGCCTACACCTGTGTACGGTACCTGTGGCCACCTACATGCAAGAAAATCACTTCACACTGGGACAAGCACAGCAAAGGTGCATTGGGATGAGGAGGAGAAGAGGCCAACGAATAAGCGAGACGAAAAGTGCTTCCCTTGTTTACAAAAACAAAACAAAGCCTCAGAGGGAACTTAATCACTGTCCATAAATATACGAGGAGGGAGAAGAGCTATTTAAAGGACAACGTGACATAAGGACAAATGCTTATGGGATGGCCGTGAATAAACTTGAACAGGAAATTAGGAGGAAGCACAGGCAAGCACTCTGGAACAGACCTCTAACAGAAGTAGGACAAGTGAGAAGCTTAGCTGCTTCCAAAGTGAAACCTGATCACTTCATGAAACCAATTACGTGAGCTGAAGTTGACAGCAAAAGCTCCGTATTGAACTTGATGCAGGAGGTCCTTTTAAATCCTATGTTTCCACAGGAAGCAGATTTGAATCTTGGGCAAAAGAGGACTTTGATGATAGTAACAGTATAATTACACTCTGGTAATGCCCTTCCATCCGAAGACCACAAAGCACTTTGAAAATGTGTGGGAATTAAATATCAAAATATCCACCTTTGCTTTTAATATTATTTCACAGCCAGGAAATCGGGATGCCCTGAGAAGCTTGTTTGGCATCACTTGGAAAAGTCCATGAAAGAGAAGAATAGCCCAACACCTCTCTTGTTTTGAGGATGAACCTTTAGTTCTGAAAAATTGTCAGCATGTTTTCAAAGCTTTTTAATTCCACAAAATGTATGAATTGTATACAATTGCCTGTGCAAAGCTATAAGCCATATGCTGTTTAGCTTAAAATGTCAATGAGCGAGTCAGCAACAACAAAAAAATGAAGGTGTTTGTAAATGTTGCATTTAAAGAGCATTTAGAAAAATGAGAGCCGTCCTCCAAAGATGTATGCATCTTCAAAATCAGCACAGTGCAATATTTCATAGTCATTAAATAACGCGTCACGTAGCTACAAGCAAGAATCATATAGTTGTTTTCTTCCCGGGGAGGTGGAGCAGCACCATTTGCACGTGTGTCAGTTCCCACTCTGACTTCTCCTGGGACTGGCATCAGGGGCAGCGAGGGATGGAGAGAAGTTCTTCCCTGGCTCTGCAACTTGTCCTGAAGCCCTTCCCTTGGAAGCCTGCAGAGTCCTGGATGCACTTTTCCTGCATGCAGGTGGGCATCCAGCACGTGAAGAAGCAATTCATTGGGTCTTTCTAGAAGGCTTGAGTCCTCCGTATTGCTCTCCCCTCCTCCACGCCAAACCCTCTGTCCTTCAAATTCTTCCTCTATAACAGTTTCTGCAAGGGCACTTCCAAGCCCCAGAAAAGACAAACCTGCTGGACTCTGCAGCCTGTGTAGAACAGAACCAGACACAAAATACCATACTCTGACCATTAAAAAATTAGATGCCATGTTTAAGTCAAAGGCAACTGTGTAGCTGAGCACATAAATTGGCTTCAGCAATGCGTATAAGGCTAAAAACAGATGCTTGAGCAGTTAGGACCAAGCACCTACTCAGGATAAACCGGTTTTAGGACTGGAGACTCTACAGCTCAGGAGTTTCTGCGCCTGCAGCTCAGCAAGCCCATGGTAGCGAGCAACATCAGGCTGGGAGGAAAGGGGCACAGAGATCCAAATCCACTCCCGAGCCTTCACCAAGGGAGAGCTGCAGGAGATGGGCAAAGAATATGTCAAGAAATATGTCACTTTCTAGGTGACTAGAATTTTCTTGTACCCTTCTTTACCATGGAGAAAGGTAGAGCTATATAGAGAACTGAGGATTAGACTCCTCACACCCTTCATACAGTGCTGGGTCTCCCAAATTTCAGTCTCTACAATGGACAGGCCATGGAGCTTTGTTTTCTCAAGACTCAACAATGAGGCCCCAATCCTTATAATACAAGTAATAAATAAACAAGGGATATTTATGTCCACAAAAAGTCTAGATGTTGACCATTAAAATGTACACTCTGTTTAAGTCAAGGGAAACTGCACGTGTGTAGCTGAGCATGGAAGTTGGCTCGAAGCCCACTTGTAACTAAGCCGTTCATGGGAGGACAGAATAGAGCCCATTGTCTCTTGAGAGGTTTTTAATTTTTCTTTGTTGTTCTCTAGGACATGAATTACATAAGCTGAAAAACAGAATTTTCCTCAAATATGGCATGTCTCTAATAGGCAAGTTTGTCATTGTCGTTTTTAATCTGTGGAACCCTGTTTTAAAGACTGCAAAGAAAAAAGTAATGTATGTCTACATAGTCCTACCCAAATAAGTAATTTAATCTATTGCAGATGACCTCCAGACCAGTCACTTATTGAGCTCTGCCCCAAATCGCTTCATCTGAGACTAGAGGTGAAGGGGGTTTTGTTTGTTTGTTTTTGTTTTTCCTTCAAGTTCCCATATAGTTTTCTCAAGGTCTCACTTTTCCACCATGTTCTTCATAGTCCTTTCAGGCTCTCCTCCACTCACAATATGATTTTGCTGGCCTCTCCTTCTGCTGCTGCCCTTTTTCAAAGGCCTTCCTAAGAGCAGAGTGAAATATAAAAAATGACTGCAGTTTCCAGCCACATTAACTCTCCACCCGCTCTTCGGTAGAATTTTAGCAGCTCTGTGCCCTTCCCTTCCTATGCCTCTTCTCTTACCTCCAGCCATTTTCTCCCTTTTTTCTCCAGAAGAGCTCAGTGGAATCACAAACAGAAAAGCAGTGGTATGAAAGCTGTTTTCCCTACTTTTCTGGAGAAAGATGATAGCATGAGACGGATGCTTAGCCCAAAATATGTTTATGGCTGTTGCTCTGCCCTAGGACACCCTGGCATATGATCTCAGATCAAGGCTTTTAGAAAGGTCAGTATGCATTTTTGCTCAGGGCATCTGCTTTGGCTCTGGATAGGGTTCCTAAAATCTAAAGAGGAGCCAGCTGGAAAGCTTAAGGGGGTTTCTGAAGCCTGGCTAAAGCCAGACTGTGACTGCACAAACTCATCAGCCAGCCTTCCAGGCGCTCGCTTTGTCCCCTCCTCTCACGGCATCACTAAACATCTGAAAGGGCTTCACGGCAAACGCAGAATGGAGTCACTAAAAGCAAACCCGCCACTTGTGTTAATGGTTTTCATCCATCCGTCATCTTGCATCCCAAACCCAAATACGGGGGAACTACGGTGTGCCCGTTTCAGTTGCACCTCAGCCTGGGGAGAGCAGAAGGCAGTGCAGAAGCACGGGAAGACGTGCAAAACTAAAAGAGTTGATGAAGAGCTGTAGGACTTAAAGGTCTTTCACCACTGTTCGATAATATCGTGGAAGGCAATAAAGCACCAGAAGAGCATGTGTTTACTTGTTATTTCCAACCTGAGCATTCATTTGATATGTATTAGAGGGGCTCAAATGCAACCACATTATTGCACTTTGCTGTGAGCTTGTGGGAGGTCTTGGGCTTGAAGACACTGAAGCATTTTGCTTTTAAATACTCTATGCTTTAAAAAAGAAAAAAAAAAGAAAAAAGAGTTAGGAGATTTAATTAAATTGGTGGTCTGGCTTGCTTTTTCAGTCAGAAGTTACCCCTAAGCTGTCGCTCCCTCCCTCTCTTGCTTTCTTACTGTTTCTCTCTCTCTCATTTTCCCTTGCAGAATGTTAAGCTAGGCATGTACATCCATTTCAGGATCTAATCATAGGCAACTTAAATCTTTCCAACATTACCCACATTAGTAATTGCAAAATAATAAACATGACAAAATTCAGATTAATAGGGCATCCTGTGTAACTCCTATCGCGGGAGAGCCCTCTGGAATTCTAAGCATAATAGGTCTGTGTTTATTTCTCAACCAACAGCATAATGTGACTGATTTACAAGAGTTTAACTCAAGTGTTAATCTGACAGTGACGAAGAGCTTCTCAGTGGCAGAATCACTTACACTATCATATTAGTTGCCTCCTCTATTAAAGCAGTGTGGTCGATAATTGGAATGCTTTTATGTCTAGTGGTTCTGACAAGGCTCTCTTTAGGTCACATATGGGCGGTCTAGCTCGCTGCACAGCTGAACGGTGGCAAATGATTTAAACTGAGCAAGTATTGTTCTCCTCGTATTGTGGAGCAAGGGCAGTTCAAGGAAAGGAAGGCTCTGCGCTGGCTACCTGCTGGCGTGTAGTAAAATAAGATGGACATGATACTGGGTTGGGAGTACAATTAAATCTATTTTGCACCAATGTGTTGGTGGACAGATGAGTTTCCACATGGCAGAGCTTTATGATCTTTAAGGTAGACTGAACTAATAGATTGGTGTGGAGCGCACTGAAGTTCCTAAGGATGAGAAAGCAAGCAGCAGTACATTTGAACTACAGGTTTCTCATATGCTCCACGTCATGCTGAGTTTTTATAGCTCCTGGCTTTCAAAAAGCCTGTTTCAAAGAGGTTTGCGCTAGACTGGGCATGCAGTTTTGCTCTGCAGATATTGTCGCTACCGATTTAGTGGAATGCAATTAGGAAGCCTAAATTAAGTGGTAATGGAGAACCAGCTCTTGAAACTGGGGTTTCCACGGCAACCACTGCTTACAATACAGCCTTCAGTTAGTTTTCCCACTTTATCTGCAAAATGCACAATTGAGCTTTAAAACAGCTTTGTGCTGAAAAGCGCACTGTAAACAACTGTTTGCAATGAGAGTTTTACACTGTCTTTAAATACAACAAGCTATCAAATAAAATTTACTTGTCCACACTAATAAAAAAAAAAAAAAAAAAATCCATGCAGTACCGAACGCTAAAGGGTCCGCGAACTTATTATTCATTTTCAAAATTTATGTATAATACAAACATTCAAGATCTTGTGAGTCCTCAGTTTGTCTTTCAAGTCTTATCGTTATTCTTCAATTTTAAGTCACATAATCCCATATCTCGCAGCATTGAGAAGCACTGAGCATTTTGGTTCAGATACTGTGTTTATCGCAATAGTAGTGCCATATAGATATAAAGCGCTTTTTGTCTAATATGAACTAATAAATGTGCATTTTCATTAGTTTCTTTCACAGCTAAAAATCCTTTACTTTTTTTTTATTTTTTTTTTCCCTCCACGATGTATTATTATATCTTTCACAAGTGTTCATATTTTATGGCAAAGTAACACTGTTCCATTTTTGAACTACTTAATATTCTTGATTGCTTTACAGCCCAACTTTTGCATCTTTTCAAATGTAACCTCAGGTAATTAAATATGTGTAAAATAAGGGAAAATGAAATAGATGATATGAAGGTAATAGGTATAATTTGTATTGACTGCCCTTTTCATGATAACCCCATCACATCGAATCCTGAAGCTGAAATTGCATATTTGCATCCCATTGTTTCTCTCCTGATGTACGCTCACTAGTCTTGGGATTAATACTAGCAGGTGAACTGTAAGAGTTGAGATCCTGGCAGATTTTAGTTCTCCCTTTATTTGACTAATGTGCTTAACTTATTTGTATCACTCAAGGGAAAACCTCAGAGAAAAATATTCTATGAACGTCATCAAGAGAATTTAAGAAAACACACCCTGCAATTCCATTTTTTTTCCCTATCAGCCAATAGAGTGATCTTTTAAGGCAATATTTTTTGTGGAGAGAGGTAGGGAAAGAAACTGAGGCTCTCACAGCTAGCCAAAACAGAGCTGATTTGTGTCTCAGCTCAAGTACAGCAAACCAAGCACCTTGCCGCATCTTCACCCTGATGCACTTGTGTGCACGTGTGTATGTTATAACAGCCACACCGGGTCGATGCAGAGAAAGCGAGAGAGTAAAAGGGTGTGGGGGTGAAAGCAGTGGTGGGAGGAAAGCAGGAGGGGAGAGTGGGTGTCTCCTCGCAGGAGCTCCGTGGCTGGAAGACTACCCCTTGGCATCAGCAGTCGCGTATGAATTTAGATTTGATGGAGTCGCTGAAGGCTTTGAACACGCCAGGCAGGGGAGCTTGCCCTTCACAGTAAGGGTGTACCATCCGCCGCGGTGATGGCCTGGTGCGAATCCCGCTCTGCTCCAAACAGTCTATTCCATGCTAACAGCGAGCGGGATGAGGACGGGAAGGCGCGTGGCAGAGTTGGGGTCTCCGCCACTGTGTGCTGCTACGGTAGGTCGTAAAAGAGCCAGCCGTAGAGACTGTGCAGGGTGAGCAAATCAAAGAACTCAGCAATAAAAATGATGTGTGTGCCAATATTATTTAATACTAACTTGTGAAAATTGTTGGAGAAACACTTCTTTGTCGTATATCAGAATTGGCTCTAAAGCTGAATCAACGAATTAATAGGGCTATTTGTGAAGATATTTTCCTCATAAAGGCTTTATTATTTAGGAATCAGAGTTTGAAATTGTAATTTCTTTAATGATTTTTCATCACATAAATTATCCTGCCTCAACTCCACCGTCTAGAAGGCAAGAGGAGAGGTTGAGCCGGTCCCCCTCTTCATTCTTACACAAAATCTGCTCATTTGGACTGGTCCCAAATTTTAAAGAAACAAGTTCCTGGAAGAAACACGGAGTGCCAGTGCTCGCAAGACTTTCACAGGGCATCTCGTTTCAACACTGACTGCCTGCATTTTATCGGAGTACTAAAGGACACACTGAAATTATTTTGTTCTGGCAACAGCATGCGTTGGGCTGTGTATGCATTCAATTGCACTTGACAAATCTTTGGGGCAAACAAAATGGTCTAATGTAAGGAAATATCTCAGCATATTCCAAAATGACATTTTTAGACCAAACATGTGTTCAATTGATTTGCCTTCTCCAGAGATCACTTTTGAATCCCGGCCAGTGATAAGTATGGGAGCAGCTTCTCGCAGAGGGCCGCGCGGGTCAGCCGTGCTTCCGATGGTATTTCCTGCGCCGCGGAGCCGGGTACCTAACTGTACAAATAGCTCCACATGGCATCCTGAGCGCGTGCCAGGGAATTTTACGATCGCGTGCCAAGGAGAGTTGTCAGGTTCCACTCCACTGCTGCGTGTGTATGTGTGTGCTCATATGTGTGTGTGGCTGGAGCTAACTTCAGACTGAGTAATTACCATAATCCAAACAGGGCCTTTACCATCCTATTTGCATGCAGCCAGCAGTGCTGTTTTTATCAGCACCACTACTGAATTGTTGCAAAGTTTTAATTATCTTGACAACTCTCTCCTTTTTTTTTAATTTTTTTTTCCCGTCCCTTGGCTGCCCATCTCCTCCAAGCCCCCCACACCCCCCAGCCCACCTCGGGCTGTGTTTGGATTTCAGCAATAATCCCCCTGCGGTAACAATCAGATTTCTGTAATAAAAAGTTTCCTCGCTTTTTCTTCTTTAATACTTATTTATAGTATTTCAATTCAAGACTGATCAGAGTGGGGACAGAAATGGAGGGACATGGTCTATAGTAATTAATGCCTATTTTTTTCTCAGGAAAAGTCACTTCGAACATCTCTTTTTAATTTTTTTCATGCTCTGTTGTAACTTTGCATGTGTGTGCAGGCTTGCTGAACTGAAAGAAACTATTTCCTATGCAGAGAGATACCCCTTTGCATAAGTGTTTCCCAGACTAGAGCTTTAGTTGGCATGTTTTCCATATTTCCATAATATTTTGATTTAGGATTAGTATAAAATGTATCATGTCACTTATATTTGCTCTCTCCCAAACACTGTGCGTTTTCAATGTCGGAATGCTAAGTCAGACAAATTCAACCTTGAACTAAGACACTGTTTCCGAGAAGTACGGGGAATTAAACATTAGAACAGCTTACTCAGGGAGGAGGTGGACTCACCAGAGCTCGGAGTCTTTAAAATGAGATTAGACATCTTCCTGAAAGACATGATTTAATCCAGCTTCTGCAGACATATATTCCAGTATATGTACACAGGAGATCAGATGAGATGATCTGAGAAATCCTTTTCAACTTCTAAGCCTGTTGGTCTAGAAACCTGTTTGGACGTTTTGCAGTTCTCATTTAAAGATGAGCTATAGCATCTACACAGAAAATACAGAAATCATTTTTGGGGAAAATTACAGCAAAATTATCTTGGAAGTTTTGTGTTGTTCTTTATGAGGTGCTGTGTTTTGAATTGCTTTTTTGTTTGTTCATTTGCTTGCTTTCACAAGTATTTAAAAGTTACAAAGGTTAACATAGATTTTGAAATTCTGATGGGAGATTACTAAATAAAGGAAAAGAAGGCTTTTTAAAAGTGAAGTCATCTATGTCCTGAAAACATGCAAAAATTATTTCTGGTCCCCTAATACTTCAGGTGCAATAAACATTTTAAAACTAAGCATAATTAATATGATCTTAAGTGTATAATATTATTGCTGTATTTAGCTGCTCCCCTTTTATGAAGCTCATGCATCAGATTATATATAATGGTTATAAACAGTATGGTAATTCTTCTGAAAACTGGACAAATTCTGTTTAACAGCCATTAAGCATTCTTTTTGGCATAGTTTTGCTTCATGGATATCTTATCCCTATTTTCCCATTAAAAGGGAAAAAAATTAAAGGTAAGGCCCATATGGGATTTCTCTTTAAATCCAGCAATCTACACATACTACTAAGAATCAATGCTCTGTAAGCTGTCTTGTGTTCTGCAATAAATTCTAGCTTTTATAGACTTTTCCTGGGCCAGGTAGCTGCTAATGCCATAGAAATTGATTATTTGTGGTGTTCTTATCACTGCTTAAAATATCTAATTGCTTTTTCTCCACAGATTTGGATTCGGCTTGCTTGATGCTGGACGATTAATGAAGGAAGCCCTAACTGGACAAATGTTGGTCTCCTGAGACAATGTGTTGTTGATAACAGGTCTGATTTGAGCAAGTCTAGTCAAATTCGATTTTAATAGTATTTAAAGGCACACACAAGACATATTGTGGAGTTCTGGGTTGGCTGTTGTTTTTTATTTAAGTCTGTATAGTATCAAAGCTTGTTCCCATGAAGTATTAAACTTTGCAAAGCAGCAGTACTGAGTGATTCCATTGCAGAAACACATATTTTGCTTCAGTTTTGAAAGTTTTGCTCAGAATTGCCTTTACTCTTTCAGAATTACTGAGGTGTATAGTTCATCACTATATAACTGTTCCTATGGAGAAATTTTTGGATTCTAATTATTTTTGAAGAGTTATGGATCGGAGTAAAGAAGAGACAAGAAGATATTGCAGCCAGGCCTAAGTCTGGTAATGGCAGCTTTCTTTAATGCTTTAATCCTTAGATAATTCCCCAGGTAGCAGGAGCTCTCATTTCATTCCATCCATTCCACCCTGTTTCACTAGTTCTCGCAGACTGTTTGCCTCAACCAGGGTCTAGAGTACTTTCCTCCTTTGGATAACTCTGTTTCTAGAAATAGGCAAAATAGAGGGAAGAGGGACTTCTTACATCCAAGTTCTTTGTACCGTAACTTTTGTCCTTATATTTATTTAATTATCTTCAAAAGAGATTATTAAAAGACACACTTAGAGGTAGATACATGAAGATCCTGGTGTAGCACTGCACATCATTTTTAAGTTCCAGATTGCAGAAGAGACTCCAGACACTTGTGTTTGACAATGTCTAGACATTTTGTAGGGAAAGGTAGAAAACTTAGGGCAGGAGCCAAAAATGGCTGTAGAGGAAAAGGCTCGAGAATAACAACTGCTCTCTGGTGTGTGTCTGAAATGAAACCTCTTTTCAACAATTCAACCCCTTAACCAGCTTAAGACTTAAAATGTGGCATCCTCTCCCAAGGGGAAAGCTAACAAACAATCAAAGAAATTACCAGACCCAAGTCTTGCTTTCTGCAACATTATTAGTCACAGTAGCACTGCTGATAATTAATCTTTTCTGTAACAGCTTAGGGGGTTAGATGATGTGTCATGTACAAGGACACACCTGGTCACCTCTGTCTTTAGCCCTAGATGAGCCAGGCTTGCCCCTGCCACCTCACATGGACGTCCCCTAGCCCGAGTGCTCTGGATATAAGTGCTACATTTCTGTTGGAGAAATACCACTCGTTAAGAAACAATTTGGAGTTGACTGGTGTGGAGAGAACAATTGAGATACCTTTTCTTCTTCTTTCCATTTTTGGATGTGTAGACAGGGCAGTTCCTTGGGAGGAAGTCATCCTACAAGCCAAGGCATGTTTCCTAATATTGCTTATATATTACTTATATATGTTAGGCAGATTAATGTTAGCATGGACTAACAAATGGACTAGTTAGGATGCATTTGTCTGTACTAACGTTAGTAAATGGTGCTGATCCTTCTTGTTTTCTGTGCCTCTGGGTCAATGACTTTGCAGGCTTTACAAGCTTTTCTACAGATAGAAAAACACTGCATTAGAAATGTGCAGCCTCATGGGATGGTCACTTCCCCAAAATCTCTCACGTATGAGCTCCTGCAATGATCTCGAGGGAAGCAATAGTTGGGACTTACAAATCCATAGGATGGGAAGCAATCTCCTTTGTTAGTGTGTAAAAAACACAGCAAAGAAACCCATTATTCAATATCGTACCTACTTGAGGCTCCTGAAGGTGTGATTAATTAGGTGTGATTAATTAAATTGCAAGTCATGACCTCTTTTTTTTCTTGTCACATTACGTATAAACAAGGAGACACTCAGTTAAGTTAAATGTCATAAGATAGTAAATGTAGAGGCAACAAAAGAAATGGGTTGTGCCGCGTGTGGTCAACCTGTAGGATTTTCTGCTGCAGGTGACTATCTGAAAAACAGGGCTGCTTGCTTGGGAAGGGGAGCTGTTAATACTTTTACTGCAACTGGAACCAAACCTGTGTTACTGGGAACTCGTTGTACACTGGCTAATAAAGAAGGAGCTATATAAGGAGTATATATTAAGAAGGCAGGAAGAACTGTTGTTCTCCACAGATATCATCCAGCACAATACTATTAGCTTGATCTATTACTTGCTGTTTTGTGGTTTATTTGTTTGTCTGGTTTTCTTCGTCCTCTGGAAAATGCTGTACCAGTTTTCTCTCTGCTGACTGAACGGCCAGGCTGGGGCAGCAGGCACAGCAGTCCTCTGACCTTTATACCAAAATTGATTAGCAATAACTCTTCTGCAGAAAAGACTGAAAGTAAGATATGGAGCTTCATATCTAATGAACTCTAGTCACCAAAGTGAAAACTAGCTACCTTTGACAATGCGTCTGAGCCCCTTCTTGGCAAAATCTGAGTAACCACTCCTTGACAAGATCAGGTGCCGTTTTGATGCCATAGATAAGGTGAAGAACCTCCCGTGGCTTGCTTTTTTTTTTCCTTATCTATCACTTTATTGATTTCTTTGGATCTTACTCTTTTTGGCCATGGATGGATGTTATGTTCTGGCCAGTATTTATGTTGTCAGAAATGGCATAATCTAGAACTGGAGCCTGTGTAGTCCTGCCAAGAACTCAGAATTATTATGTGCGCATATTTTATTCTTCATAAAGTAAGCGGTCCAATCATAATTTAATTGGTTTTGTTTACTATCAAGTTTGCCATTTTACAGAGAAGTTCCTTGGAAAGTGCCTACATTATTTTCTTTCTCACTTCCCAATAAAAGATAGTATTTAAAAGAACCTTTCTTTTCAATTCTGAAAATACTTTAAAGTTTTCATTAAGCCCAAAATAAGTGTTATTTTTGCCTTTTATTTGTAACAATACAAATTACACACACCTATGATGACATAATTACTATGTTTATATTTTTCTTAGAGAGCAAGCTTGTAAACTGTGAATGTGAAGAGATGAAGCAAGAAGAAACAGACATGCGAAGAGCTTTGCTGCCACTATTGCACATGACATTCTATCATCCCACTCTGCGCCCAGTTTAGGCTCTATGAATGAATAGGTAGGTAAGGCAGACACCATTCTTCTGCAAACAAGGGGCATTTCAGATTAAATAAAGAATTAAAAAATAGACATGAAAATGCATTCTTATGGTGTTAGGAGTAGAAAAGAAACTTCTTTTCACTTAAAAGAAGCTTCTTTTAAATTCAGATCTTTACATATTACAGACAGGCCCCGACTATAATGTCCTTTTTATCCTACCAGCTATTACCTAGGACTTTCTGGTTTTCCCTCTAACACTACAGATGTGAGAGAAACTACTCCATTGTAAAAGCTGAAGATCCTTCTATCCTTAATTTTTATACTTAAACTAGATTTGGGTATTTGAATATTCAAGTAAATTGAAACATCTTTCAAAACTGTGCACTTTGAATTTATAAGCCATTTTGTTAATTGTGGAGGTAATAGATATCATCACCTTTGTTTAACCATGGAAGTGCTGATTTTAAATTACTTGAAGTTTTAATTATTATGATTATAACTCAGTGCTGTCTCCATGACATTTAACATGGAGAAGTTACGTTAGCATAAACCACTTGGGATATCAGGCAGAAATAAATATATCTCTCTCCATGTTTGTGATATATCGGAAATTGAGAGGCCAGGACTTGTTACAGAGGGGCCATCCATTGCTACTGCTTCCCTCCATAGTTGTCCATAGTTATAGTTGTAAGATTCCATCTACTTGATGGTGCAGAGACCTGCTACCTCAGAGAACTCATGGAGAAAATCTGGAAGCCTGTTGTGTTGTCAAAGGGCAAATAGATGCACTTTGAACCAGCAGTCCACAAAACATCTTACCTATATTCACTGAATATAGACATGAATTTCAATAATCAGTTTTCCCAAAATCAAGGCTATCTAAAATGTTTTTTGTCAGCATTAGATGCCGGCACAGAATGCCAGAAGGCTGCCAAAAGAGGGAGCTTTGGAAAGGGAAAATGAAAACAGAAGATGAGTTTGCATCTTCCGTTTTTACAACTTCACAAAAGTTTCTGTTAAAAAGAAAGACTAAGAGAGGCAAAAGGAAAGGTGAACACAGAATGGGAAAAAAATAAAAAAGCAAAAAAAATCAAACTTTAAATATTTCTTTTGACTGAGGTCAGAGGTGGAGATTATGTTTGACCAAAATTCCAAATCCTCAAGCTGCAGCTCACGACTAAGGCTGTCTTGACTTCATTTTTCATTTCAGTGTTCGGCAGAGAAAACAGCCAGCCAGTTCTTCCTCGAGTACAATATAATGAATTAGCATCATTGATAGGCTAAGCAGATGATTTGGTTTTATTGCCTCAATACTACTATTTGCTATACATACAAAGTATACAAATCGGATATTCACTTATACAAGTTCCCAAAGTATTTTTTAATAAGCCAAATAATTTTGACAGAAAAATGTTGAACGGTCCTAACCTAACACCATCCAAACAATGAGCTGTGTTCAATACTGACACAAATCCCATCCACTGAAAGACAGTCAGTGGTATTACACTTACTTTTACAATTTGAAGGATAAAGGCAGAAATACAAGAGATGGAGCAATAAGGACCATGTGGTCCCTCTTCAAGGGTCTCATCCAGAGCCTATTAAGTTAATGTACATACTCCCTTTGATTTTAATAGGCTTTGCATAAGTCAGAAATTACTGAAAATGAATAGCAGAAAAAGGAATTACTCTGTTTATGTTTGGTCTATTACATCCATTTTAAATTATAAAAAGGAAAACAGTAGAAAAAAAAATCTTTATTTCAGAATTCAACCCTTTCCTGTTTCCTGCTCCAATCTATGTACATGACATCACCAACACCAACAGATTTGTTTCCCAAAAGTGGTGTTTTTTCACCAAAACACTCCTTTTCCCATAATGGAAAATTTTATATTTATTTCTTCTGCTAGCTTGTTCCTTATGTAGATAGATATCTTAGGCAAAGCTGCTAATATCAGAGAGTAGTCCAAAGCACAGCACCACCAGAAACACCCCAAGAAGAATTAGGGGCTTGTGTGGGGCTAGTTCAGTGGGCCAGAGCATAGGCCAGGGAAGTATCTGGTCAAAGTAGAGTGCCTAAAAGTGCCCAGAGACCAGAAGCAGTGCCAAACATTATTTTTCTAAGCAAAAGTTTCTAAAATATCCTATTGAATTAATCTCTAATCAAAGCAGAGAGTAGAAGTACTCTCTTACAGTAGAAGCAGAGTTACTCACAGATAAAATCAAGTATGCCAAAGGCCTATAAGGTTGGATGCTAATTCTCCTAGTGCAAATTCCAACAGACGTTGCAAAAACCCAAGAGACTGAGAAGCCCTATGCCAAGTGACAGCGATAGCTTTCCTTCAGAAACAGATAGTCTTGCAGATTCCTTCCTTTCTCTTAAAATCTTACCTTATAAATCTACATTTACAAATGCATGTTAATGTCTGGAGAGACCAGAGCAGACGAGTGAGCAACGAGGGCTAGCAGATGGTT
Organism: Eudromia elegans; assembly: GCA_003342815.1. Classification (NCBI taxonomy): domain Eukaryota; kingdom Metazoa; phylum Chordata; class Aves; order Tinamiformes; family Tinamidae; genus Eudromia; species Eudromia elegans. The sequence goes on along the minus strand of PTEX01000059.1, from coordinate 3,108,295 downwards.
GACCATACAACAGTTTGCCACTCGGGCAGCCAGCTTTCTCATCAGAGTAATGGATTTATCTCCCAGACACTGGTGGATTCCCATTTCACCTAAGGAAAACTGAGGAAAAGAAAGAGGAAGGGATTGACCCAGGCAGGCAGAGGCCTGGCTGGAACCAGATCCCCTGCCCTGTTCGGAAGCTGCCCTTTCCCAGGGCGGATGTGCTGTGGGTAGAAACACGAGCACCGCCGGGCACCTGCAGAAGCCGTTCACCTGCTCTTATTCTGCGTGACGGAGCCCGGAGGAGGAGGAGGAGGTGGGAGTTCCCTCCCGGCCCGCGGGGAGCGCGCTGCAGCCGGTGCAATTCCAGGCTCCCGCGCACCTGCAAGGCTCCATCGATCCGCCGCTCGGTGCTCTGAGAACGCAGAAATCTATTATCAGCGTGAGCACGGGCCTATCGACCACGTTACCTGCGTCTCCGTCTGCTGTGTGCCTAATTGCACACACACACGGGTATATATACGTGCATACATATACGTGCATACAGGCATTCACGTAAGCACGAGAGGAAGCACAGATGTTAAAGGTTTTGCATTTCTTTTGTTTTACAAAACTGCACACAAATAAAACGAACGGACCTTCTCTGGGAAACCTGAGCTCAGAAGCACTCGCAAGTGGCCAAGAGCTGCTAAATAATTAATCAATAGAGCTGTGTGGCAGTTTGAAATGTAAATGTGATGGATGAAGGTGTGATGCTTGTCATCAAGCAGAAAATGATGTGACTGGAATGGATAACCCGCAGTACCTGCTGACTGGCAAAAGCGTGGACACAAAGATAAAGGGAAGCCATCGGAAAGCAGCCTCGGCAACCCTTAATTCTTGCCTTTGACCCGCAATTCACTTTCATGTCCCTGTCCCAGAAGAGCTGTTTAAAAAAAAATGATGAAGGGAGATCTTGGTGTGGGAAAGAGGAGAGGGAAAAAAAACCATCTGAAGAAATGCTACCTGACAAGGCTGCAGGCTACATTCTTGAGAACACCTTTCTTTTCTTTATGTTCTCCTTCTTCTGTTAAATAAAAATGCAGCTCCTCTTTTTTCTCTCCTTTCTTCCAAAACTCTCCAGAGCCGTTCCTGCAAGTGGTTCTGCGACTCAGAAGCTGATAACAGCTGCATGCAAAGGAACAAAGCCTGAGAGTGACAATTCAGAGTGCGAGCAGGTGAGAAAGACACCTTTTACCTATCAAACTCGGCTGTAAAAAATACTCTTTCTACTCAGCAAGCTAGAAATAGAGGTGATCTAACGAGGCAGCGATCCAAATTCTTTATTTGTGCTGAGATGTAATGCTAACTGAATTTTTAGGTTGACTGGTAGTCTATGGCCCCTCCATTCAAGTACTGAAGCTTTCCTCTGACTTGGAAAGAGGGAAATCCATATAATTACTGCGTAGATGTGACAGGAAAATGCATGCCACGATGGCAAAGGGTGACAGAAAATGTCCATCAAAAAACTTGTTTTCAGGGTCTTCTTGCATTAGTCATTTCATTCTCTCTGTGGGGAAACACGATGGGAATCAGTTCAGTTCCCTGAATTTGAAAGGAATAAGCTTTTGGGAAAAAGAAAAAAGAAGGAATTTTTAATCTTTTTTTTTTTCCAGAAGTGCGAGACTGCAAGTAGGATTTGTAAGTCTGATGGCTCTTCTCCCCTAAAGTGAGACTCCCCCCTATTTCTCAGTAAGTACCATTTAGCAGGTTCTCTTTTTCCCCTCTTTGGTTATCAAAAGTCCATTCTTTCCAGAAGTGAAAAATATGATGGTTTAACAATAGATTTCTAAATTCTCCTGAAATATACATTAGTAGATAACACCCTACAAAAGTGAAAGCTAAATATAGACATATAATCATGCACTGGCACAGAGAATGGATGTTTTATCATTTCTTAGATATAAATTATATATACAACCATTCTGTTGAAAAACTTCTTTTTTTCTTTTCCCTTTTGTTTGAGACCTCTGTATACAGGTTTGCCTCTGTAGCAGTGTAAGAAAGCAGCATACTTCAAGAAGGCCAATTGACCAAATTTATCATTCTCCCACAACTAAATATTTTTACTTTTTTATTATAAAAAAAAATCTTTACGTTGCTGTTATACAAGAGGCATTGCGAAAACACAGGAGTATTTTTACAAAAATCAATGTGCCAAACTGAATTTTAAGAGTCACGAATTACAGGCTCTGTTGGAAGAACTCTAGCTGGCTCTGCTCCATAATAAATGACCAATTTTTAGTTTGGGATAGGTTACTAGTGTAATTCCGTTCAATTGAAATCTGTACTAAGCTTGGCTACCTGGGTAAGCTTTAAACAAGGTACCGCCCCTCTAAATATATAGAGGATAACCACACTGAAAAAATATTTCCCATTTAGAGTGACAAAACTGTGGGCAACATGTAATTCAGTTTAAATTTCCTTTCCGGGGCAAGAAGAAGTTACGTATTCTTTCAATTTCAAGTTCAGTTTTAGTAATGAAGAGATTATTTTTGCTTCCAGGACTCCTGTTCCCCCATTAGCTGATGCAGGAGTGGAAAACACCATCCCAAAACTATATTGTCACTAAGCTCATTTAAGTCCATTTATGCACATTCAGCCTATGCCTCAGTAGAAAAACATAAAAAATGCAGGAAGATCTAAGAAAGTGCATCTTAACCTCAACAGTGACCATGACCAAGCAGCTGCAGAAGAGAGAGAGGGCAATCCTGTGATGGAGTACCTGGAGTACCCTGAATTATTCCTCCGTCCTCCAGAAATTTGCAGCCCAAGGACTTCCCAAACTTCAAAAATTTGCCTATTTTTCTGTAGAGATGGTGGATAAAATATGCAGCGATGAGTCTTCTGTACCAGCAGGCTTTGTTTCACCCCAACTGTTATGCCAAACTAGTTGTATATCATCATGAAGAATAACTGCATTTTCCGAGAGTTGATTTCCTATGGCACATTTTACTTAGATACTTTCTCAACACCCTCGCAAATATGCCATAGATCTAAAGCACAATCTCCTTTTCAAAATGAATGGGTCTGATTACAGGCGTATTCATTCTGTAAAAGGTACAAAAGGATACAAATGTGCCTTTCCATCTCATATAATGTCAAAGTAAGACCCTCTTGCCCTTTTATTTCAATCCCCGCAATTTGAAAATAAAAAAAATGACTTGATTATATGTTTTTTACCATTAAGTGTATAATTGCTTTTGTGTTTTGACATTTAATTCCTCTTACCAAAATACATGGTAGGAATTAAAAGTCAAATCTTTTATGCATTTGATGTACAGAACCTTCCATGTATTTCAATGAGAAAAATAGAACAGTGAAACCTTAAAGCAGGTACAGTGAAGCTGTGCAAAAATGAAGTCACTTTTTATACTGAAAATCTGACTGTGGGCTCAATTTTGTCCTCCCTTATCTAGACCAAAGTCTTTTCAAAATCACAGGGAGAGCTGAATGAGTCAAAACTGAGCAAGACCTGCAGGATTTGACCTTTTAAGATAGAACTGGGATTATACAGTGCAGATTTTGAGATTACTGTCCAGCCTGTAAATGATTTTTGAAAGCCAGAATATAGGAGCTTCCTGAAAGCTCATCTCAGCAGGGAAGAGCAGTAGTGAGGAGGTGAGGGACGCGTCGTGGCAGGAACAGGACATCCTGCAGCCTATCCTATATTCCGAGACTGCTTCTCCCTCTGGTTGCTCGACTGGGACTTTTCATCATCCAGCACTTTAGGACTTGACTCTACACCTGGAATTGGGTTTATACTGTGATCTGAGAATCAGATTTACAGATTTTCCCCCCACCTGCACATGCCTTCTGCAGTTGGGAACAGAGGCTAGCCAGGAACTCAAGTGAGTTGAACTAGGCATGGACGGGCTGAGCAAAGAATGGTAATGGTAAATGAGACCTCCCCTATGCTTTTCTCCACATATTTTCTCGTGTCTTGTCCACCCCTGTTCATAAAAACTGCTTCCCTAGGTCTGTATGCCCTTGGAGAAGTACCCAAGCCATGTTTCTGCTTTTCTTTGTAGTCAAGGGCAGCGTATATTCCTTCTTTCATCTCCAGGACGGTGTCTTCGACAAAGCTATAGGACAAAACCAAGGTCGCCAAAGACAGAGATAAGGAGAGCCGGAGCCAGCCACAACAGGAAGAAGTCAGTCAGCTTGCTGGCTGAGGGCGTACGCACACGGCAGGCACAGGGCCAGCGCAGCGCGCAGACACGCACTTAGCCTCCCGCGGCGAAGGCAGCTCGGCTTGCACAGGTGCCCGCTACGAGAAGTCGTCTCCTTTGACCCTCGCCTGTTTGCACTTTGCAAGGAAATAGCCTGGGGCTGTCCAGTGCAACCGAGCAAAGCAAAAATTAGGAAGGATCGGAATGCCCGTGACAGTAAAGCACATAATAGGTCCCACTTTGCACAAGCAGAAGAGGTGGAATGTAGGGCTTAAGAAAATAGACATTTGTGCTAAATGAGTAACTACAAGTCAAAACAGTAATAGACTTGTACCTGTGTAGTCCAGAACTTAAAGAAGTCTCTCAATTAAAGGTTAAGATCAGGGATCCAGGATATCAGGATTTTGTGCTTGCTGGTAGCTATTTCACCCAGAAGATCAGTGCCGTTTCACAGTCTATATCTTTGCCTGTTTCCCTGGTTTAGGGTAGTAATCTACTCGGGGAGATGTTTCAAGGTTAAAAAAAAAACTTTTTTTTTTCCTTAAATATTATTATGCAATTCTGAACTGGGGACACACAAGAGAGGTGCAAATTACTGCTTTCCTCTAGCTCAGGGTGACCAAAGTCTTCAGTGGGTCACCCTGGGTGTTACAGTTCTTCAGAATACACTTTCCATACAGATAAGAATATTAATTAATGCGATTCATGTGGGTTTCTCTGTTCTTGCAGCTTACGTAATGGCTTTGGGGTCATTCATGCTGCCCTTTTAAATATTTTTTATGGCAATAATGTCAAACAACTACAGAATTTACTGCTGTTTAGCTTAAAAGGGAGCTGTTATTCAGAATGTGGAACCTAAGGGAGAGTTTTGGTTCAGCTGGAAGCTTTATGGGGCAGATTTCATCTAGAGCCTAGAAGTAAATGTCAGCTCCCTTGAGATTTTGAAACTTGATGTGTGTTCAGCCCCAGAAATCAGGTGATGAACCAGAACTTGAGGCTCTCAGAAAGCAAACTCCTTGTGATTTTGAGAGGTTGGGGTTGGGGGGGTTTTATTATTTTTTTGCCTTTTTCTTTAATTTTGATGGATGATGTTTTGTTCTGCAGTGAGTTTTAATGCGTGTCGCTGTGGAACAATTTCAATTGTCGCAAACAACAACAACAAAAAGCAATATTTCAATATTTCTCAAGAAAAGGCTTCAAAGGTTTCAGATCTTTTTAAAATGTTTCTGCTTTATTTTGACGTGGCATAAAAGTTTTGTATGCATTCTCGCATCCGCTATTGTGACAGCTGTATTTAATGAGTGCAAAATGATCAGAAAAACATCCTTTACTGTGGGTTGCCATTGCCAGCAGATGACAGAAGAGAGGCAGTACTGTAATAAGAGAAGCAATGAAGTAGCATACTGCGGCTGATGAGGTATTTCTAGCTAAATGTCTAGGTCTGCCTTTTGAAAATAATGCATTGGTCACATTACCTGATAAGTTCGTCAGGTTTTGTTTCCCAGTACCTTTTTAAAGAAAATTGTCCATCCTTAGCCTCAGGTCATGAAGGTTGGCTGTGACACAGTATTTGTGGATAACACACTCAGTTTCCTTAAGAGGAAGAAGAAAAGATTCTTGTCTGTAAATGCAGGCCTTTCTGTAAAACTGGTGCTAGGCATGAAATGCAGATCCAGAGATACGCTAGAAATGAAGCGTTGCAAACTAGATTTGCTGTCTATTATATATGCATATTTAATATCAGAGTATTTTAGAGAAAATTAAAGACAGTATAAAAATAAATCTAAATGGATTTGAAAGGCAGGGTATTTCGTTTTTCAAAGCTTTGTCATTCCTAACTTCCTCTGGTGACTGTTAGCTTATCATGCCTTTGTACAGGAGATCTAAGTCTTTCGTTCTCTCTTGTGTCTCCATATGGTACCATTTCCCAGATAGTCTTTCTTTGGTCACAAGATGACAGTGAGAATGGATTGTCAAACTGGACCACTATGACAATTTACTCTGGGGAAGAAAATCCTGTGGGTGTTTAGAAGCTTTACTGTACGTTATATTTGATTAACTTATCCTTCTACTGACAAATAATTAGGTCAGCAATTAATTTTAAAATGCAAATGTGCTACAAGCCTTCATGTTTTAAGAAATTCCCTTTGTCTTTAGTTTTTACTTGTACTAAAGTCTTAATGGATTTAGCTGAGTGAAGGAACAAAATTATGTTTTCTAATGCTTTATTTACTAGGTTGAGTTGGACTTTTTTAGCAAATATTGACTGCAAATATTTGTTCAGGAATGATCATGTGTGATGGAATTTAATGGAATACGAAAACAGCAGAGCAGTCCCAAATCATTCATTTGGAAATATATATTTTTCACACTTCTGCTGAAAAAATATTTATATACCTTCATGGATTAGAAAGAAAACCAGAGGGTCAGGAGCAGACTGTGGCAGCAAAGTCATTAGTACTTGCTTAAATGGTCTAAGAAACCAAGGTATATCAGCAAGAAAAACATGCTTAATATTGCTACAAGTGTGGCTCAAAGAAACCTATCTAGCAGGCTATCTCAGGGACTTTACTATTAAGCAAACACAGATTAAAGGCTCAGCCCCTTCCCTAGAGAAGCTCATGGGAGTTTTCTGTTGACTTTAAGGGAGTGAGACCTCTAAGTCTGCTTTCTGTGATTAAAATCAGGGGGTTTTTTTAAAAAATATTCAAAATATGTAGTTGTAAACAAACCCAGATGACTAGCCTGATATAAAATCTGAATGAATTTATTTGGTGAAGAACTTCTTAAATTAAAATTTTCTAATGATTTATTTACGTGATGATTCAAGTCAAGACGCAGACCATCCATTCTAGAATTGGGCAAGGCAACCCTAACATGAAGTTGTAGATTGATCATAACAAGCTATATTTTTAATACTTAGTGATGCAAATGGTTTAGGCTGATATAATGATAAAGGAAATAGAAAGTCAAAGTATTTCATTTCTGATTTTTAACTTATTTTTTGTTGTGAAAAGGTATTTTTACATCCCTCTAGCCTAAATTATAAATTGTAATAATCACATGAAAAAAAATGAGGAAAAAAAAGAATCTAAACATTATATTTTTAGGGAATTTTCATTTTGGAAAGAAAAACAATAGCAGAGCTGCACAGGGTTGAAGTGATGTGTCTTACCTACGCAGACAAAGCTCAGTTTCCAATTACCCCAAAGGATTAAGGGTAGGGTGCTCTTCCCATCTCAAAGCAGAGTCTAAAGTCTGAAGAACTTTCTAGTTTCATCAGTAAGAGAAAGACAGGAAGAGAGAAGTTATGCTTTGAACCAGGGAGAGCTTCCCGCTTTCTCCCCAGACTGGTAGGAGAGAACATCACAAATGTAGGTAGTTTCTAAGGAGGTGATGCGGGAAGGAGCCCTGCGCACAGGAGTACTTCTCGTAGTATCATAATATGAGCTCATAAAGATCGTATTGCTCAGTGGAGCATTGGCCCATTTAAAGCCTGCATCTGGTCTGAAAAGCTACGTCTGAAGAAAGACGTGGCTGACTTGGAGATGGTCCGAAAAAGAGGAATGGGAATGATCAGAGCTTTGGCAATCACGATGAGCAAGAAAAGCTGGAGTGGGGTATTTTCGCCTAGAGATGAAAATGAGTGACATGAACAAAGACTTCACATTTGAAAAAGCCCTCTCCGGAGAGGAGGGGAAGAGTTTGTTCGGGGTTACAGCAAAATGACAGAAGGTTTGACATCGAAATGAGGGAGATTCAAGGCAGACATTAGAAAAAACCCATAGAAGCTGCAGAAGGGATTATGAGTGCAGGCATTTTAGACTCCCTCACTGGAGGCATCTGAGAGCAGCCTAGGGTCCAGAATGACATAAAAAGAGTTTATGACTAAAAGTAGTCCCCTAGGAGTTCTTCCATGGATATTTTTGTTGACTCAGAGAAATTGATTGACTTTCCAGGTGGTTAAAAATAAAATTCAGAATTAATCTGGGGTAGAGCACATAACCATGAGTGTGCAGTGCAGCCGTTGTTACGGATGAGAGCAGTTGCAGATGTGGCCATCACAGGAGCAGGATAACCGACAGTTCTGAGAAAAACATCTGCATCTCCAATGGTGAGTCCAGTCAAATTGAAAACTAAATCAGAAAAATGATCATTAAAAGCTTTTAAGTGACCAGCAAGCTTGCATTACATACGATACAAGAAAGAACGTCAACACACCAGAACTTAAGCAAGCTGAGGGTTATTCTCAAGAAGAGGTTTTTGTCTTGTGATTCTTATGGTCAGAGTCACAATAACTGGAACCAAGCAGAATGAAAGCACAAGAGGAACAAGGAGGAATAAGACAAAACTCAGATTCTAGCCCAGCACTAATGTAGTAGAGACTTGATAAAGATGCACAGAAGACAATTGGAATAATGCAAGTTTAAGTGGAAGTGATTATTTCTTTCAGGTAGTAGCTGTTTGTTACACAAAAAAAATATAAATAGAATTCATAGTAATAGAGCACTTCATTCTTAAATTAAAAAAACTAATAAATGTTGCATAAATCATATTGTTTTTGTTTAAAACATAAATCTTTCAGATCTGCATGATCTCTGGAGGAATACACAAAACAGTTAAAGTACACACTATGCTACAAAGAGTTTTAAGATATTGTCACATTCTAAAATCAGGACATTTCAATATATTTTATTAATGTATTTGTACCTATTTACATTGAAACAACAGCACTAAATATTCTAGCTGCTTTATAAATCTTTTCTGCTAGTTTCCCTTTCTTTGGCTGCTATGGGCTCTAATTTTCTTTGTCTAAAACAGGGAGCGATGCATCCAGGCTCTCACAGTCCATCTTTCTCTCATTCTTGGTCACCCTTGGGAACCGAGGGATTTTCCTTATCCTGTTGAATGGTGACTGAGGATTGTCTTGTGGGATCAGAAGGGCATTTCCCTTAGGATTGCGAGGCAATGGAAAAGGCCTGGTGAATATTTCCTCTTCCTGTCACCCACTTTGAAGGGCATAATCCTGAGGAAATCAGCGGGAGCTTTAATGTGGACTTTGGAGACCAGATATGCCTAAGCATGCAAAGATGATTAAAAATGATTTTGTTAAAACTCTCCTGACAATCTGGGAGTTTTCTCTGAACAAGAAACTGAAATCAAATGGCCGCCTTTCAGAAACACTGTATCCCTGATTTTAGCCTTTTCTTATGGCCAAAATGTCATTCAACAGTTGACGGCGAGGCCTGTTTTCAACTCCAGGTAAACTCATTTTGCTAAATCCTCCCCAGGGCTGTCCTGTGGGTCCCAGCTGCTGTTTGGAAGTTGGCCCGGTTCTTATGTGGTTTCAACTCCCTTTCGCTTCAGTAAGTGCTGATCCTGTGTAAATAAAGACAGTAGTAGGACAGCAGCCTTTAAAATAGCCAGAATTTACAGAATTCTTCTAATGAAAATTACTTGATGAACTTGCAAAAAAAATCTGTTGTCTAACCTCATGCTTAGATAAAGTTTTCTTCTTCTTTTTTGCTCAATTTAGACACCCGTTTTGCGTAACACAGCAAGGAGGCAGATTGTCCAGCACCATCTCCGAGCAGGCACTTCACCCATGCCCAGGGCAGCCCCACGGTGTCTACTCTGGTGTATTCCCAAGCCCTCAAGCCCACTGCAGCCTTTGCTCCAGGATGTGACTCTCTGAAACACGGAAGATTCCAAAACATTCCCATTTTTTAGAGCATGCTCTTAGCAGCGTGAAGAGCAGGAGGGCAGCTTATCACGCCTGAAAAAGTCCTTCAGCGCTCCAAAAACCCCACTGCAAGTATGACAACCTCTTGAAGGCATCAGCATCACTCTTGTAGTAACCACTGGTGTAGTACTGGTGAATAGCAGAGTAGAGCGATGCCATAAATCATACAGGACATTTTGTGTTTGTGAGCAATAGTTTAACCACACTCAAAAGCCAAAGCCAATGCAAAAATAAGCATCGGTGGAAGCAGAGGAAAATTCACTACCTGGAATTCATAGACATTATTGTGGGAAAAGTGGAGTGGGAAGCAGCTCCATCCTCCCTCAGTAAATAAATACAGTAGCGTCTTCATCCCCATGCCAAGCGAATATAAAACTTTGGGAATGATTATCTTTATGTTGGCTCTCTTCCTTACTGCCCAAGCCAGCCACCCATGACAACTGAGCCAGATAAAAGAATCCCAACTGGCAAAAGGGGAGAAATAAAATAAAATAAAATAAAATAAAATAAAATAAAATAAAATAAAATAAAATAAAATAAAATAAAATAAAATAAAATAAAATAAAATAAAATANAAATAAAATAAAATAAAATAAAATAAAATAAAATAAAATAAAATAAAATAAAATAAAATAAAATAAAATAAAATAAAATAAAATAAAATAAAATAAAAAAATCCTACACACCCCAGCTGCAGGCATCGTGGAAAAGTGCCTCAGGCCCCACACATGTGACTTCACAGCAAAACCTAGAGCCAGCCCTGAGGGGTCTAGTACAGAGAGCAAGGTAATGCGACTGTGATTACGACATGTGTAAATTAGAGCTCCTCTTGTTTTAAGAAGGGAGGTTGTCCAGCGAGCCTGTTCTGCGCTTCTTTTAACTGTAATGTATCGAACAAAGGCTGTCTGTAGACAATGCTGTATTTCTCTATCCAGTCTATGTCACTTAGAGCTTTTTATGCTAGACTAGTTTTAAAAACTTCAATTTAAACCAACATGAAAGGTCCTTAAACAGTAAATAGCATATTATATCAAAAACAAATAGATTAAAAAGTGAACAGCCATAGCCAGTATATTTCTTTCCAGAAGAGTTTCGCTTTCTGCACTAACTAAAAGTGTAAGACTGGCAGATCTGGGCCAGAGGTTTGTAATGGGCCTTTTACTTTTTTTTTTCTTCCCTCTCCAGTGATAAATAATCAGTTTTAGAGAATTGATAAAAAGAGACAAGAATGAAAAGTGAGTATGACACATTTATGAGACGAATTTTTCATCTGTTTCTTAAATACAGCACCTTTATTTCAGATCATATTAAAAAAAAAAGAGACGGGAGAGCCACCCAATTTATGTTGTGCTGCAGTCGTGAATACATATGAATATATGGAACATAGCCTGGGAGAGCAAGAAAATTCACCCAAAATTTCCTGACAAGTTGAGAAAGTTATGTTATCATTCAAGAGTCGTTTATTTGAAAGAGAAAAATAAAAAACAGGCCACAAGACCAGAGGCAACAGAGGACAAAAACACATTGTTTCCAGACAAAGCCCATCAAAGACATATGACTGCAGATTCTGAGGCCAGAACGTCTTCGTATTTTAAATTTCCATGAGCACTTTCAAGGAAAGCTGGAGTTTTGCTAGATGATTTGCTACATGCTTTCTGCTACTGATTGATAACAAGAAGTAGCATTAGCAGTATTTTTCCCCCATCATTGCGGTGAAGCTAATGGAGTCAAGGATTTGTTACTTGATCTAATGGCAATAGCTTTCCAATAGACATGCACAGAATCATTGATTAGTTTGTCCTGTCCTTGTTTGCGCTGGAACACTGTTCAATTTACACCAATTAAAGAATGCTTGGTTTGTGTATTGAAGAATAATTAAGGGATGGAATCCCCCATAGGCTACTAAAAATGACGTCTGACTGGAATGGTGATTACAGCATGAAGGCAGCATTAGTATTTAAACAGTTTGACTGCTATATAAAATCATTACAGCATCTTACCATGGAAAAGAACATTAGTTAATTTTGCCTATAACAAATTTTTTTGTGTGTATTTGTCTGGTCACTTTAAGCAAATTTGACAAGGCTAATGTTAAAGCGAGTGTTCTGGGCTTGGCGGAAAGAGCAGATAGAGCACTGTTTAAAGTAATCATCATGCCAGCAATATATAAATGCTTCGATCCAGATACAGACATGCACAAATGAATAGCAGAGCTTTGTCAGAGACGTTCGAATCAAGTTTAAACATAAAAATCATCTCCAGAACTTGAAAATCCAAGGGTAACTGTCATGTTAGTAATACGGCAAGCAAAACTTCACAGACTGTAATGGTCACCGCTGTGGCACATCCTTTCCACTACTGCCTTGAATGAGGCATCACAGGAACCTCATGGGTAGGGTGGAAGGATTCACCCATTCAAATGTCTCCCCTGTGAAACAGCCCAAAGAATTTAAAAAAAATGGAGAGTTTACTTCTTTCACGCAATATTTCCTTAGACAAGATTTCCTTTTGGATTTCAAGCTAGAGAAGAGATTCCTTTTGAAAAAAAAAAAAAGGAAAAGATGGCTTTCCTTGTTTTCTTTACTTCCCCTCTGTGCCTATTAAAATCTATCTATCTCCTAACATTATAGTGTCTCTAGTGACGAACTATCCCAAATGTGACAGTAGCGTTACTGTAACATAAGCTTCTTGAGGCCGTTCCTGTAACATATTTACCTTTCCATAGCCTACTTAAATATAATGTGCTTGTTTTACTAAACTTAGATACTGTAGTATATTTTATATGGTCATCGGGCTGCTTCAAGATCTCACATTGCAGCTACTATCCTTCCTATGAGAATTTATGCAGTTGTGCTTGAAGGTTGTCAACACTCTCTTTAATTCATTAAAAGGTTCTCTGTGAAGGCACATAAGACTTTTCCATTTAAGCCTCTGAGGGGAATGAGAGTTATTAGCATGTCTACATTGTGCAATGCATGACTGTGCTAAAGATGCCCAAGCTAGCTCCAAATGAGGTGATACATCTGCACGGCACAGGATAGCCTCTTTTTGCATAGCCCAGCACCCAGGCCAATCTGTAGTGCCTCTTAGCAGATGAGATTAGCCAGGGCCCCATTCTACTCTCATGGCTGTTCCTATTTCAGCAAATAGCAAAAAAATTGTCTTCATTGCTCATACCACACCATATGGATGCACCTATGGCGTGGGACAGGACACTGCAGAATACAACCATGGAGTTTCCCACCATTTTACTTCAACATTTAAAGAGTATTCTCTCCCGGGTTTTGTTTCCATCTTGCACAAAGCAGTTCCTGCTTCTGTAGCAGGCCACCTTTTGGGATCTCTCCCTATAATCTGCCTGGAGTTGGACTAGTGCCTCCTTTCAGTGAATAATCTTCTTTTGCAGCAAGGCTGATATAAGGGTGGATTCTCCCCTCCACCCACAAGAAGAATGTCCATTAATTTCCATAGGAACTCTCCATGCAGAAAAGGGAGAACTGTGCCCTGGGGAACATTCATGGAAGATTAATGGTGAGGAGAGAAAAGTGATACAGTACAGGCAGAACAAAATCAGAACCCACCACACAAATAAAACCGGACAAGGGTTCATTTTTTAAAAGTCAGTCAGAACGGCAGGAAGGCTTTGAAAAAATCAGGGCTGTTTCAGTGCGTTTTTGCATACATTGGCTTTCAGGAGACATGAATAGAAACCTAACAGTAACTCTTTTTTCATACCTCCTTTCACAGGTCTCACTGGCAAAGAAGGATTTAGCACTTAATTCCTGTACTTTTATGTGGCAAATTAGGAATTTGCACCTCAAAAGGAAATTGCTTTTCAAACTCCCATAAATTTGGGATTTTATTTTTTTAAATAGTGGAAAACATTCCCTACCTTCATCCCAACACATAATAAATAGCACTCCCTACTAGATCTCTTTGGAAAGGTGTAGGGAAGTAGACCTGGCCAGAGAGGTGTTTATCATTCCTTCTGAGGAGAGGCTAAGGGACTGCAATGTGTCCTTAACCATTGCATCTCCTCATCCCTTTTCAATCTAAACTCACACATTGCTCTCTTAACCCAAGTGCCTTTTGAGGAAAATATTTAACTTGAGGCTTGAGTCATTTCGTGAAGATGGGTCAATTCGCTGAGTAGCCCAGACCATAAACAGAGTGGGACTGTGATTTACTTTTCAAGTTATAATATCAAGTGAAAGTGAAGACTATGGTGCGCTACTTTTGTCCTCTTTTCAGATAATGACTGGTTGGTGTGCAGCTCTAATGCTGTAGTTAAAAGATGGGACAGGGACCTGGAATGACATGAGAATGTGCAGCAGATCCAGACACTGGTGACCCAGGAGGAAGGACAGAAGCAAAGGCTGCTTCTGCTGTATAAAGCACTTTTCCAGCAGGTTTGATGGCGAGATGGTAACCCACTGCAGTGGGACAAAGGACGCAGTTATAGCACCCCTCGAATACTTTCATCAGCAGAGAGAAGAATGAGAAAAAGCGCTGTCCTTTCCATCGAGGAAGCGTATTCTTCCATAACATGGCAAAGCCCCAGCGACCAGGACCATCAGCAAAACACTCCTCAGTCAGACTGTCAACACCCAGGGGAAGATAAGCTTACAAAAAGGTTAGTACACATCCTGACTTGATTTATTTTTGAGTCATTTTTGGCCCCTTTTCTTCCTCTCTGTACTTCTAAGTGCAACAAAAGGCCAGAGGCAGGTGTCTGGATGGCACTTTTTTATTTATTTAATCTGTGAAGCAACAGAAAAAACAACGATCAGGGAGCATGCTCTGGATTTGTCTAAGTGTAGGGACTCCAACACTAACATGTGAATTTAGTAAAGTTAGAGTCTGCAGAATGGAGATAAATTACAGCAGCAATTGAAGTTGAATGTGATATAGAAATCCAACCAACAGAACAGTGTCTGGAAACAATTATTCAGAAAGCTGCTGACCTTATATTTCTTTAAAGAGTTAAACATTTGGATTGGTTAACTGGCAGCCACAATAATAGGCATATGCTCTAATCTTTGATCCATAGCTGAATTTGCAACTCTTTGTATGAGAAGCAGATCACATAGATTTGCATATTTTTTAAGGATCTATAGGGAGAAAAGGAAGAACAAAAACTGGCCTTCCAAGAATCCACATTGAGATCACAGAGAGTGTCATGAGTACCCACAAGTATACGACTGTTCAGAGCTACTTGCAAGACTCACAGATTTTATAAGTGGCCCTGAACTGTGACATTTACATCTGAAGTTTAATCAGAATTCTCCAAGAACAGACAATTGCAAAGCACGAGTTTGCTTCATAATGCCTTGCGTACCTTTACAAAGGTATGAATGTCTCTCATTAAAATCTCACTTTCACATCCAAATTTTTGTCAAACTTTCCTAAAATCTGAAAAATTTATAGTTAATAGATAAATTAAAAATTGTTTTGAGACTAAACAGGAAACTGTTGTCCACCTTCAAATGTACAAGCAGATAATATACTTCTGCTAAGGTCTAGGCATCATTCTAGGTTTGGCAAAACTTTCCAGTCTCAATAAAAATTCTGCAGACACCAGACAATCATGAGTTGCCCACTGCTGAACTGTAAATATAGGGCAATTTTTAATCAAAATTAAGTTTATTCATGTTCAAGATTCATTTCTTAAATATACCTCTTTTAGCACTCTCTCTAACAATTGAAAGATGCTTAATAATCTTTCATTTTGCATCAGCTACAGTGCTTATGTCAAGGGAGATTTCCTCTACTTGGTAGTATCCTCCAGGAAAGTAAATCCTACCTACAGAACAGTATCTTGAGCAGTGTAAAGTGAAGAGATGGTCATG
Source organism: Eudromia elegans (assembly GCA_003342815.1). NCBI lineage: Eukaryota > Metazoa > Chordata > Aves > Tinamiformes > Tinamidae > Eudromia > Eudromia elegans. Next base: position 3,092,513 of record PTEX01000059.1, on the reverse strand, counting down.
CCAGCCAATCTTCTGGTATGAGAACAGGATGTTTACTCAATTTTAAAGGAATCTCTATCATTTTACAGTAAGCCTTCTGTTCTAATTCTCCTATGCAATATTTTTGATACCCATAAAGAGAATAATGATAGTGGCTGTTTGGTTTTGCACTAGAGGTTGCTCCTATACATCTCAAATGAAAATATTCGTGCGTGGATTACAGCTTGAGACTATCCATGGGACTATGCAGATATGTACAAAAAAAAAGGCAGTCCAGTGACAACAGTCTCCAAAAAATGTTCAGTCTAGTTTTGCTATAGGTCCATGCACTAGCCAAGTGAGATCATGGAGGAATGTCAGACAAGGTTAGCTTGACTGACACAGGACGCAGCATTTCCAGGTAACGTGTCTTGCCCTTTGTGTTGGCAAAATTTTGTAAAGATCTGGCAAAAGATCTCATGAAGAGGAGAGGAAGATGATGATTATTCCTGGATAAAGTGCAGTGAAAAGATGATATGGTGCAGCAGTATTCAGAAAATTTCTTTTGAGAGCAATGAGACCACTGGCAGATGAACCAGAAGGCAAGCCAGAAACAGTGGCTTCAGTGACTGAAAAAGAGAGAGAAACAATAGAAAAAGAATAGCGCACAGCTTTTAGTGAGAAAATTATTTAGTGTTGCAGCATTTTTGAGAAAGGGCCAACCTGAGTCATGACAATGTGCACATTCCACAGTATAAGCAAGCACCAAAAATAAAAAGCCAAGGCTAAGCTTCCTGCATTTCACAACTTGCCAACGGCGTTAGTGATCAGCACTACTGTCCTTAGCAGGCCCATGTAACTATGCCTTTTGAAACTCCAGGAGAACGATGAAAATAAAGAGATTCGCCTTGAAAAATTTGCCCTGCTTAATGATTAGGAACATCATTTTTCAGTGTCTTGTCTACTTTAGGTGTTCTTTCCTAAAAATTCGAAAGATTTCCCAACCTTTCAGTAACTTCCTTAATGGGTTGGGCAGCCTACTTGTTTTGTGTGAAGGCAGGGTACAAAAATGGAGGAGATGGCTCTGTAGTATGATTGTGAAGCAATTGCTTCCCTTAGTTTTTACAAACCATATTTTATAAATGTCATATCTGTGTATTGCATTTGTTCTGGTCATTGGAATGATACTTTCAAACTGATCTGAAAATATACTGTGATGTATTTTGTCAATGTATTATTATAACTGTACAAAATTGATAATATCAGTTAGATGAGACATCTTTAAACTTGCCTCTCTACAATCCATTCTCCGCATCATAATTTTGTGCTGCAGTACAAGACCATTTGCTGAAATTTTGCTCATGCACTATTAAGTGAGATCCTGGTATATCACTACAAATTGGCAAAATCTTGAAAGGTAAAATGAGAACACCTTCAGGTGATGAAATGAGACCAACAAAATCACCTTTCTTTTTAAATTTTGTAAAGCAGAAAATCCAAAAAACTTTTAAGTGAAAAAAGTGAGTGAAAAGATATTTTGAGGGACTTTGTGATTATTATGGACTATGGGAAAAAAACAAAAAGAAAGTCCACTGTACTGACTTAACTTAAAGGTAGACAATGAACTGAGTCATTGAGGGTGGCTGTCGTAATGTCATCACAGTCTTTTTGCACAAGATATTCACCTACACCCTTTCTATGGGCAAAAGAGAGAAGAAGAGAGAGATTCCACCAGCAAAAGGGAGCAATTTCACTGTGGCCACTTAACAGGCTGTTATAAAATGACCACACGAAACAATTGAACTGAGTAACATTCAGAAGTGGCACCTATAGAAGAGAAGGAAGGAAAGTGTGAGCTGAGACTGGATAGAAATCTTTAAGACGACTAAAAGCACGGTGAACCCCACACTGAAAGGGAATTCACAGACTTTAGAGAATTAGGGACCCAGTTAATTTCTAAGACTTTTTCGCTTACTTCAATGCATTTCCTGGAGATGAACATGCCTGATGGTATCTTGGTGTGGATTTCAAGGACTGAACTTAGATTTACAACTCTGAAATTGTGGATCTTGAAGCATATTAAGCTTCAGCATAGGTTTAGGAAGGTTAAGTCTTTTATCTAACCCAAAGAAGCCAATGATAAAATAGAACTGTTCTGTGTAATAATTTTCCTCTTCTTCACTTAAAACAAGAAAGCAAGTGAAGTAAGGATACCCCCTTTCCTTTCAGAAAGCTTGGACAACTTTGGTCACAGGACAAATTGATTTCTCTTTTAATGGATGAAGCCATAGAACTGGTTACAGACATAGTTTCCATGACTGTGGCTTGGCCAGTTATGGTTAATGTCTACCCCACATCCATCCCATACCAAAGGGCAATGTTGATTGGCATATATCAAAATCAGGTATATACATCTTTGCAGACTGTAGTATAAATTAACCTAGTAACAAAGGGTCTGATTTGATAAGCAGACTGAGTAATGGCCAACAAAGGTCAGCGAAACAAGTTTTATGTCACAAAGCTCAGTAGTATTTGCAAACACATATTTTCTGGTTGACGTTATAAAGCCAGCCTTCTTCTGAAACAGCTGGATTGATACAGCACGTGCGGCCCAGGTAATCAAACAGGGCATGGAGAATATTTGCCCTGTTTCCTATGTTCTAGTTTTGTATTTCATGGTCACTAAATATTGGGTTGGTTGTATGGCAATCTTTGTCTTTTTTAAAAGAAAAAAAGCCAAGGGAAAAAAAAAGGAAGGAAGGAAAAAGAGAAAGGATTTCTGCAACATTCTGACTTTGCTTAGTTAAAGACCCTGGTCCAAGAGGCTGATCAGTGGGTTGAAAACATCCCTGTTTTCACTCAGCCTGACCCTCTGCTGCAGAATCCCTGAGGGGTAATCTGGCCTTAGTGCTGCTGAGGAGGGCTCCTATACGGGCCAGCTCTTCACCTGACTTTACTTCTTCCTGTGGACAAGGCCTGTTTGTGTCAGTGAGGATTTAGCCCATCTCCTTTTCAACATGTGACAGATGTTCTGGCAGAATGATACTGGGCTTAATAAGGCAGACACGTAAGATGTGAGAGAGCAGCCGCAGCAATATGCAGAAATATCCTTCCATGGAGCAGTGACAGAGCACCATCTGAGAACCAAGCCTCGCCTCTAGGTGCACGTAAAGCTTAACCTGGGTTGTGCACCAAAACACCCCGGAGAGCCCCACAAATCTACACAAAGTGGGTCAGGAGAAGAGTGCAACAAGCTAACAGAGGAGTTAAATGAATCTCTTGCATCGTATCTGCTGTTGAGAGTCGTGGAGAAATTCCTGTGCCAAAGGCACTTTGCAAAGAAAATCAGAGTGTGGCCTTTATACAGACTGAAGTCTCTAAGGAGGAAGTTGTAGAGTAACTTGAGAAACTCAAGTGCAGTAAATCACCGCAACCGGATGGTGTTCATCTGGGAGTTCTGAGGGGAAATAAAGTGAGAAAAAGCCAAGATACTGACAAGGGGATGCCTTCCTCCCTCAAAAAATGCAGCAGCAAAAGGAATCTGGGAAGCCCTATTATGTTGCCTGTCTTCAAAAGGAGATGAGGGAAATCCTGGGAATTGCAGGGCTTTGATGTTTACCATAGTTTTAGGGGACCTGAGAGTCAAGTTTTTAACAGCAGTTTTAGAGAGTGCTTGTTGGACAAGAACACCCCATGAGGGTACAGTCTCTCAAACAAGTGAGGCTGCTGCAAGGGGGAAACGTACCTCTCTGTCTGACTGGAGCACTTTGAAGAAACAGGGAAAGGCCTTCAGAGGGAAAGTAGGATAAGAGGAAGTTGTCAGAGGAAGGTGACCACGTGGAAGTGATCCAAATGTTCAAAAGTTTTCGCCGAGGTCACTTATAAGCCGTTAATATAGAAGATATTAAGAAATAAAACTGAGAAAAAATATCTTAAACATGATAAGTTGCTGGAATTAATTAAAAATCAGTTCAGAGGACATAAATATGCTAAACATTATCTAGTGGCGGGAAAGGTGAACACCCAGAAGTGGGTATTAGGACTAGTGTCAAGGCACATAACCGAGTCTGAATGCCAAATCCTAATGCATTCAAATGAGCATATTCAGAATAAACTTAGATCTGGACCCAAGCTACACATGTGGTTCCCATCTTAAAAGAGGACAAATCACTTTAAACTCCTTGAGCTGTGAGGTTTCAATACTCCTTATCCAAAACACACAGCTCCAGCTTACATGATAGCTGTGTGTGAAATATGTGGGATGGGAGTGGGGGGCTGTATGCGTGCACCTACATGCAAGGGAAGCAATTAAATGTAAATTCAAGCCAAATTAAAAAGCAGTTCACCTAAAGTATCGGAGCATAAAGCGCTCTGATGTAGAGATTACATTACGTGAGTATTTGCTCTTGACAGTGACTTGCTGCAGCTGGTTCAAAGGGCAGAGGATTATGAGCAATAGGACAGTAAAAAACTTGCTGAGTTTGGTGAGCGCACTTTCTATAAAACATTTTAAATTACTTGGATTTATAAGCCTTCATACCCTTTCGGTTTCTCTCTCTTGTTCTTCAGCTCCTCCAGGCCCAACACATTGAAGGCAAAGCTACTTCTGTTTTAACTTACTGTCTCTTTTAAATTCATTAGATTTTGATGGCTTTCGAAGGAAAGCAGTGGTAGGAATTAGACAAAATGCGGAAAGTGGGACATTTCTGACTGGCTTCTGTGCTTTTAGTGTCTGAAAAGAAAGCCTTTTTTAAGGCAAACTGTAGGATGGCTTTTAAAAATAGATATTTACATTTACATACTGGGACAGATTCTCAGCTGCCATGAAACAGTATTGCTCCATCATGCTGGACAGAGCTAAAATGAGTTACTACAACCCCTGTCTGTCACGCATGTACATATATGTTTGAAACATGTTTAGGATTCTAAGCTATTCTATATGTAGAGAAGTATATTCTTCCAGATGCTTTTGTTTGTACCCTGAGTTGTGGGATTTAAAGCTCCTTTGTATTTAAGCTACTTAGTCTTGCAGGAGGCAATACAGGGAGGAAGGGTGAAATGGAAGAAGGAGAAAGATGCCTGCACAAAGAGACAAGCACGAACAGGCTGTTTTGGAGAAGATGAAGAAGATGGTTGAGAAAGTAGAGGGGAAAAACCACTATCCCAGGCAGCCATGCTATGGACTCAGGATACTAGCCCTTGATAGCAGCTGAAACCGAGCAATATCTGCCTCCACAGCTACAGAGAGTTAAACTGCAGCTGAGCAGGGACCGTGACTTTCGGAAAACACCTCGGGTGTTTCCTGCCAGATAGCACAAATAGCTGGAGACCTGCTGTTGATAGCGAGGTGGAGGGAAAGCAGCTCTGTGCTGAGCCGCGCTGCTGCTGGGGTCGTGTAGCACAGGACACCGAGTACGTGTCACATCCGATAGTGCTAATAGGTGCCAGCAGGCACCTTCCCTCCCTCCCGCTCTGCCTAGCCCTGGGTGAAAGCCGCTTGGGGATGCAAGCACGGATCAGGACGTGCTCTTGGCCACCCAGGGGGACCTTGGTGCTGGTTCAGACAGCACTGGGCTCGGGACACGTAGTGTGCACGGACTGCCCATAATAAATAATAATTACCACAGCAGGGGGCAGCAGCCAGCTGTGGAGGAGGAGGAGGAGGGCCAGCTGCTGGAGGGGACGCAGGCGCTGGCCGAGCACGCACGCCAGGCCACAGGGCCATGGCTGGGAGCCAGCGGCAGCTCCTTGCCAAGAGGAGAGAGATAAAAACACAAAAGAGGTTCCCCGACGGGAGCTGCTCCCAGTCGCCCCATCGACAACGGTAGCAGCCCTGCTCCAGGAGGAGCAGCATGCTTGTGCTGTCCCCCTTCAGCGTGTCCCCAGGGGCACCTCCCGCTGGAGCAGGGGCAGGGCTCGGGGGGCAGGTGCAGGTCCTGGGAGTCTGATGGGCACCAAGCGAAGGCTTTTCTAAAGCACCCGGGGGGCCAGGTCTCCTCGCTGTCACTGGGAGACGCGTCCGGGCGTTTCTGGAGATGACTGAGTTACTGCGTCTGCGCTGGCTACATTTCGTTAAAACTCCGTGCTCCTTGATGCTTGGAGTCCCCAGCTGAAATGTCAAATAGCGACTTGGGAAAGTGCAGTTAAACACAGCACAAACACTGCGTAGTCTGGCGACACAACTAGAATTATCAGATTTTGTAAATGATTTCCTACCCACCCCGCAGTGAAAAGTCATTTCTAAGACCGCTTTGTTTCACCAGCCTCTTTTTCACGAAGTTGTTCCTAGCGTGCTCTCCGCACGCTGGCTTGTCAGCAAAGTCAATAGCATCCCAGCGTTGCCTCCTCCCTTTGCCCTGTGTGCCATACGTACTTATTTCATCAGCACACTATAAAGTTAATTAGCTCATGTTCTGTGTAGTAATTATAACAGTGTGGAACACTTCACTTGAATTTTGCTTGGTGAAATTTTGCCTTACAATATTCATATGTTACCTTCAAGCTTGCATTTTGGGTCCAGTTATTTTTGACTGAGTTCAAATGCAAATAGATAAAATTTGTTTGTACTTCCTTCCAAAGGAAGAACCTGTTTATTTCCAGGTCTTCACTGAGAAAAGTCATATTAGACAGCTCTTTTTTTTTTTTTCCTGCTATGTCCTTTACTGACTGAACATAGTGTGTGTGATGTATAAGGGAAGCCACTTTCTCTCCATTTCTCAGTGGTGAGGCTCTGTATTTTGTCCCAATAGAAGCCAAAGCCAGTCAGTGGGTCTCATTTTATGTAGCCCACAGAAGATCAGAGAATTGCATAGAGGACAATCTCAAACAAACAGGGCAAGATATCAAGGAGATGCATCCATTTTTCTTGCAGATAATGGCAGAACATGTGCCATGTGTATGCTCAAACACAATTCCATAGGCAATGAAGAGCCTATAGGTTGAAGCTATGTAAAGGTCAGATAAAAAGAAGTAGATTCTTTCTAAATAACTTTTATCTGATCTGGAGAACCAGTACTAAATACATGCTGGAAAACATCAGGATTTGGAAAGAAGTTACGAGGTTCCCACAGGTCTATTTTGGACCGTCTGTCTCCAGGAGAGTCTGCAGATACTGGTCTGCATTCAGCCTGCCGTGGCTGAACCTCATGGTAACAGGCTGATGGAAGGCATTGAGCCACGATTTCTTATGTGTCTTTATGTCTTGAAGTTTTCCCTGGTATAGATATCACAGGTAAACTTGGAAGATATTTGTGTATATGTCTCTCTATGTGTATATATGTACATGTGCACATATTTATGGACATACATACATTTGGATATATTACATGTAAATATATATTAGAAAGTGCCACGGCTTATTGCTGAGTTCACCACAAATTCTTACAGTAGTTTGCTTTATTATACAATAAATCAACCATAGAAAGTTAATGCCTTCTTTAGAATAAATAAGGAACACAGGAGTTATTGTAAAATATATATTTAATTATTTTGGACATCTTTGTGCCCACATGAAAGCAAGAAAATATGTATTGAATTGGCACTATAATTATTCCAGCAAGGAACATCCATCCTATACTTCTAGAAGTGTGAGGTTCAGCATCACCAGGCAGTAGCATTATGTCATCAGCTGCGTATACATTTCACAGCTTATCTTTCCTATCTTATAGAAGTAAACTCCAACAAAAAAATTACCAGCACTTTTTAATGATAATATTAGTCAAAATGTGTTAAAGAAGGTATATAGGCCTTGTGTTTATGTACGTGTGCACTCATGCGTGTGTATATGTATGCACATAAATATGTGCTCATATGTATGTGTTATTATATAAACTGTCTTAAGAGATCTCGTTGTTTTAAAAGGCCGATTCTGAGTACATTAAGCTCAAAACCAGCGTTCTGTGTGTGCAGCTGACCAATTTAAAGAAGCCCCTGCTGGTGCACAGAGGAACGAGCTAGCTGATATCATTAAACATCACCAGATGAGGCTGCAGGTAGCTGAAACGTTCCTTAATGAAAATTTAAAGAGAGCAGATTAAAATTATATTCCTCCAATCCAACAGAACACAAAGGTAAAGACATTCAATTACAACCAAGATCTCATTTAGTAGTAAAGAAGTGTTGTTTGTTGATCAGAATTTATAGCCTGAACAGCTAGGTTTGTGACTATGTACATAATTATTTTCTACAATGTGCTCTACTAGCATTTACATATTGCTAGTCCAGTCAACATCTTTGATAACGTTAGATAGTGATGCCCATGACCAAGAGTTGGAAAATTTAAACATCAATCAAATATTTTTAATCTGTGCTGTTTTACCTCTTGTAGCATGAAAAGAAATTCATAATGATAGACACATTTTAAAAAAAAAAAAAAATGTTTTACTGTTTTAAAAGGTTACTGTTAACCAAGAAAATAAGAAAAAGTGACACCAAGAAAGTATTTTGAACCAGATATTCTGCTCATGCATCTGTCCAGAAAGCTGATAGTTTTCCCAAGGGTGCATCAGGAGTGTTTATTAGTAAGAAGACATTGAGTGTGCTCACATCTATGCCACAATCTGTTCTTAGTTCAGAGGAATATGTCGTGTCTTTGAAATCTCATAACCAAAAAAAAGATGCTGACAGGCAAGATGTGACAACAGGATAGGAAGAATAAACAGGAGACGAAATGGACTGGTTTGTCAGGGAAGATTAGATGAGTTAAACAGGTATAGATTGGATTAATGATGTCTAACAGTAGATTAAAGATACTGGAGAGAAAATGCACCAAGGAAGAAGAACTGTGAAGGAGGTTTGCAAAGGAGCATAACTAGGTGAAACATGGTGATGTCAAGAAAGGAAGAAACTTATGACAATGGGATCTATTAGGCAGCAAAATCCCTCCTTAGGGACACAGCATCACTTAGGACTTTTAATCTACATACATAAAACAGCCAAAAATATGCCATAGGAAACAATCTCACAGTGTCAAGGAGCTGTACTGAATGTCCTAAAAGGTGCATTGCTAATTTGTGTGCATCTGTTATCTGTGATTTTCCTTCCTTGTATGTCCAACTCTGTGTTACTTGTGTGTATTTGGTTTCTCTGGGCCCAATCCAACTCATGCTGTTGTCAGCAGAACTTTCCGACAGAAGCAGTTAAGACCTCACTGCTTTTGCTCATGCCTTTGCTGTTCTAGAAAGGAAAAAAGAAAAAAAAAAAAGAAAGAACTATGAATATATGAGTATACACAACAATTAAATCAGATGATCCTCTTAAAACATTAAGGGTATTTGAACCTGTGTTTATCCTTATAGGTATTCAGAAAAACATTAATTTGCTTTCATACAGTTGAGCTAAAATGTTTTCTAGGGAAGAAATTTGCAGTTCATCTAAAAGTAGCTTCTTATGAAAAATTGTTTTGGTCAAGAAAGAATTAAGACAATTTCCCACATTAAACCAAAAAAAAAAAAAAAGAAAGAAAAGATATCACATAAGAATAGTAAAAGAATAGTAAAGTCATTTAGTCATTTTTACTGCTAAAACAGTAATGCAGCTGATGAAAGGAGCTAACAATGAACTCTGAACTCAAGTCTGTAGTTTTCAACTGTTATTTTTATCCAGTTTTTGAGAGTGTATAATTATCTGATGCATAAATTCAGGTAGAGTTACAGGTAGAAAATAACTGTTTTGTGGCAGCTCAGTGTTGGCCTCCCGAGAGGCATGAATTTGTGCCTAAGTGAGGCTAAATGCTCAGGGGCCAGGGCTGTGTTTTGGTCTTGTCCACAAATCTAGAAGCTGGTACTGTAAACCTTTAGAGGAGTGTTTCTGAAAACACTAAACAGACATCTCGGTAGTCGTCACTGAGCCTGTAGCTATACCGCTTCAGGCTGTGATCTTGTTTGCTTTCACGAGATAAGTAGGGTCAGGCAGGATCAGCACTTGGATTGGTAACTCTAAGGAAAGTCAGTAGCTGCGGGAAGCGTCTTTGGCAATAGAGTAGATGTAACTTTTTTTTTTTTTCACTTGAGCCTTTGCTGATACCCTGATGAATACATAGTGCCCAGCTGTGACATGAGAGCAAGATCCTCATCCTCTGCAGTTATCAAGTGCCACCTTTTCAAAAAGATCTCCCCTGACCTAGTGTGGGAGCATGTGGTGCAGTGAACAGAAGACCACAGAGCACAGACCTCATGTGCCGCTTACGCACGCGCATGACCCTGGGGAACATCATGAATATGGGTCACTCAAGCACGCTTCGTTGGGGGCGGGGGTACAGAACAACAACATTTTTGACATCTTTGGGGATGCTGGAAGCTCCAAAATCAATATTTAACTGCATTTATTGTTTCAAAGGGTATGCAAGTCAAACTTTCGAGGCAAGGTCTTGCAGGCCAACTTTCAGCATCAGACTTTTCTAAAGAAATTATAGAAGGGTTGATAACAAAATCCTTGCCCAATGGTCTACATTGCCAAGAATTTTAAATTATAAGTTAACCAATTTCTCCTCTAAAGTTCAGACAATAAATAAAATTCTATGTGAAAAATGGAGCCTTTTATTCCTTTGTCAAAATCTGATCAGAGTAAACTACAGATGTTAAAAGGCACTGTAGTTCAAAGAATTAAAAAGAATCTTATGGGGTTTGTATGAAGAAAAGAGTTTTAGAGAAGAATATGGAAAATATTATAATGCCATTATATAAATCAGTGGCACATCCTCACTTTGAATACTGTCTTCAAATTTGGTCATCTCATCCCTGAAAAAAAAGGAAGTAGAAATAGAACAGGTCCAGAGAATGGCAATAAAAATGATAAAAGTCAAAAAGATGGTGAATTTCTTGAGAAAAGATAAAGAACACAAGCACCAGCCTGCTCCTCAGGTGAGAGTCACCCTCATGGGACTGCAAATCACACCTGAATCCCTTCCCTAACCTTGGAACAAGCTCTTTGGCTTGAGATAATGTGGAAGATATGCTTGATCCCTAGCAGTCCTTACAGTTCTGCTGGAGGGCTTTGGGCCATTGCATGAAGCAGGTGTTGCAGACACTTTCCTCGATAGGAATCCTACCTTAAAGAAATTTCAAATCACTTCTCAACTAAATTCAGGCACTGGAAGCCAAAATGACTTATGGACTGTGAAGGGGGCTCAGAGCTATCCACTGAACATTCCTGTTTTCTTTAACAAACTACAGCCTAAACTACAAGCTCTTTTTTTCATCCCAAACCTAGTAACTCCATTTTTTCCATTCCATTCCTTCTCTTAGTCTTCAGATTAATATTTCAGAAATGCATAGGTGATTCAAAAAATATGAATCCACTGGCTTCTCTGACGTTCTTTCTGGTTAGATCATTCAGCTCTTTTCAAAGTGTGTCTATTCAAGCAGTTTCAGCCCCGAAGGACTTGCATTGTTCCCTCAGCTCATGCAACAGAGTCCCCAGACTTTGCCAGGGCTCTGCGTAAGCATGACTGTAATATAAATAACATTTCATCCCCATGATCTTTCAACCTAATTAGCAGCAAAGGAAAAACAAACAAAAACAACAACAACAACAAAAACTTCCCTATCTTGCAAGGTGAAACTAAGAGGTAGCAAATTTCAGGTGGATAAGAGGTATTTCTTTTCTATACAACGTATGGTTAATTAATGACACTCACTGTTGCAAAGACAGTACTGAGAGAAACAGCATAATATTTGTAAATGATGAGGCATTTCATTTCATGATCAGATTGGCTGAAGTTCAGTGGCATACATTATGCAGCAAATCGGATTAGAAGATAATAATGGCTGCTCTTAGCCTTAGAAAAAAAATCTGTGAGAGTTTTACCAATTAAAAGTAGGCAATAATGTCTAGTCACCCCAGAAGTTTTTGGCATATGCTAGTCAATATTAATAAGTAGTGTCATGGTGGCATCATCTTCCAAGCTGCACTGCTGTGCAAAAGGAGGAATGGTCTCCTTTGACATCATCTGGTATTGGCTTCTGCCAAAGACAACTTACAGAGGTGACCAACACTAGTGATGATTAAGGCACAATTATCCTTAAGGCCCCGTTATCCTTAGAGCAAATGTAGAGCATCACTGAACATTGCACATGTGAGGTGAAGGGCTGTCAGATCTTCTGAGAGATAATGAGTTGAGGACAGATATTGACCACTACAATATGCCTTCAGAAACCCAGAACAGAGCAGGAAGCTTTTCAAACCTGTAGCTCCTCACCTCTTTTCCTAGATCTGGGCAAATCTTTGCTTCTCCATCCGTTCATAGGAACCGTGGAGGCAGCAGTCACATTCACTCTAGTCTAGTTTGCCCCACAGCACAGTCTGTAGATCGGGAAAAAGGGAAAGTGAGGCAAGATTAATAGGGTCTTGGTCAAAAATGTTTGAAGGGTGGTGGTGAAACCAAACTCTCTGTGGTTTCATAGTCGTTCTATGGCAACTAGGCTTAACTTTTAACTAATGTAAAAATGTTAATGGGCACATCCTAAAGCCCAAGTCCCCATCACCCAGACCGACATCCCTTCAGAGTTCCTGTGGAACCCAGGAGACGTGAGCCTCATCCTCAGCTGCACATGGCTGAGTTGCACAGCTGAACCCCCAAACAGAGCAATGTTCCCGGGGCTCCCAGAGACAGGTGTAGTCTATGATGCCTCTAGTGACCTCTTCTACTTCAGATTTCTCAGGTGGGCGAAGTGGCCTGGAAATCTGCCATTCATCCTTGTAAAAAATGCCATCTTATTCTAGTAGTAGGTGATGGATATCTGGATCATCTCTAAATAGTCAAAGACATTGGACTGGGATACTTCATGCTAACAAAGCATTCTCAGAATAAAGACATTTTTTTCCCCCATGATTGCACTTACCTGCAACTTCAGTTATCTTACAGGCCCTGTTAGAAATCAGGGAGGATGTCTTCTTGAGAATAGCTGTGCTGGAGCCATTTTTATTAGGGGAAATGATTCAGCCTTGTAGTTTGAAAAAATTGCCTAGTGAAAAATACAAACAAAAGCATAGTTAAAGAAGCAAAACCGGTCCTCAAACTAGTGTTTTTACCCCAACAGTCCATACATTCTAAAGCATCTACTTAGAGTAAGCACAAAACACCTGGGCATTTGTGAATTTGTTATGTTTATAAGGGCCACTTAGATTTTAAATTATTTCTCTTTTGGGCAGATAGCACAGTGGAACAAATATATATTATTCATAAAAATGATTGTCCTGTTCACTTGTATACTTCTGCAATTTATTCTGTAACAGCTTTTTACATCAAAGAAATCACTAGCTAATGACATCTCAAACTTAAAAAAATCCACTTATTCACAACCCTGTCCCTGAGGGAATTCCCGTATGTTATCAGAAATTTTTCCAAAGATCATTAACAGATATTACAAACCAATTGAAACTGAGTATTTTCTTTGCAAATTACTTTTAACTTTAGAGCTATTGAAAAAAGACATTGAGTGATTTAATTTACTTAATCTGTCTACAGATTGCAGCTATGTGCATATTCTGTGATTGCATTTCCAACAAAAAGCATATATAACTATCCCTAATAGAGATATTTTTCTAAATTATTGTACAAGATCAGTAAGATCTCTGAAGATATTAATGTTTACTTTTTCATTTAGAAAATTGCACTCAGGAAAGAAATGGGCATTCTTATTCTGTTGTTATCTTGGAAATAATAACATGCCGCAATACTTATTTTACCTGATATTTTAATTAAAACTCCAATAATCATCACCTCTGTATATCCTTTGAGGATACATTTTACCGATTTTCCTGAAAAATCAGTGCCATTTCACCAGACTGTGAAACTAATATTTTAGAAAAACCTTACACAGCAGTGAGTATGCTGAACAAAACCCTTTGGCTTTTACCAATCTAAAACAGCTAAGTGCAGAGAAATATAATTCTGCAGAAGATAGAAGGTAAGAGAAGATATCTTATTATCCATCTTAATGTCTTAAACTCCTCCCAGTGAAGCCTCTGTGTATCGGCACCACTTCTACAGGAAATACGGAAAATATTTTCCTCCATGAATATTTAGCTTGTAGCTTCCTGGCTAGAGTTCCTGCTCTCTTTGTAGATAAGCAAAAGGAAAATTGTAGATGTCTTGAGATCTCTGTTAGCAAGAATTGGGGTGATTAAATTATTGCGTATGCTGAGATCCTGAGCTTAGTTGTCTACATCCCACCCAAGGTCTCAGTCAACTGCTTGTGTGGATCCAAGCCTAAAAATGACTATTGAGAGAAAGGAACAGATCTGTCATAGCAACTAGGTGCCTAAACATCTTTTCATAGCTGGCTTAAGGTGGTGGAAAGTGTGTGGAAAGGGTGCAAGTTTGGGTGTGCTCTCTACTGCTGTGCCTTGCTCAGATAGTCACCTTTCCATTGGCTCGGTCACAGGCCTGGCACCAGCCCAGTGACTCCTGTGTTACCCTCACTGTTTAAGCCTCACTCTCCTGCTATTTTCCCTTCCTTGCCTGTAACAAGTATTGCAGTGAAAAGAATTTTTTTCCTAGTGTCCCAACAAGCGTAAGTTCTGATGCCTTGTGCCAATTTTGAGAAAATGTCAGAAGTTTGTACAGGCTGAAACCATTGCTCACTGATGCCTGGGTTTGTGCTGGGCAATGTGGGTATCTGCACTGAAGGGGAAAACAGAAATCTTTATTGCCCAAGCTGCCACACAGTCAGCTTGGCAGTCTGTTCCTTCTCACCATCCTGCAGGGGCAGGTGGAAAAGAGAAAGGGGACAGAGTAGCTGCTCCAGCCACCAAACATCAAACAAGGAGCATCTGCACGTGTCACTTGCTCAGTTTTAACTTGTAGCACAACCAAATAAATGCAAAAGAGGATGGTAAGCTGTTCCCATTTTTTTGTCAAAAATGCAGCCTCTCAGATTTCTGTTCTTCATTCACCTACATGTTCAAAATACTTCTCTAGCCATAGCTCCAACCCCTGGTTTATGGCTACAAGAGCACTGTGCCTGTAGGTGACTAGCATTGAGGAAAAAAAAAGTTATATTGGATGATTATTTCTTTTGAGAGGCATCTCCCCCACTTTTCTTTCATGTGCATGCAACTCATTACCATGTTAGCTCAGGCTGTGCACACACAATGCCAAGGAAAAACAGAGCCCCACCACGTTTGCTGGGGGGCTTAGCATCAATGACCCAGTCCCTCATACACACCAGGCTCCAAGGATGAGTTGATTTAGCAGTAAGGCTTCATCCCCACCTTTTTTGTTGCTTCCTATTTTAAATATATGTTGCATTGCCCATGCTTCAATCAAATTGACAGCCCTGAACCTCAATGTGTCCTTCTATGCCAGACCTTGCAGCACAGCCTGGGTAGCAGGGGCCATGCCTCAAGATTAACCTGGAATTTCCACCCGCTGGCAGAGGGAGCAGATCTGGCAAACTGGCAAGGATCCACAGGCATCAGCAGCACTCATCAGCACCAACTGAGAATCTCCATTGTCACTCAACCCAGAGCATCTCCACAGAGTCTGATAACACATCTGCTAATGAATGCCAGTTGTGATCACTGGTCAGATTCTCAGCTGGGATAAATTGACATTGCTCCATTTAAGCCCATGACAATTAGTGGCAGCTTAGAGCTGACCTGGTGGTTTTCTTTACAATGTGGGGATAGTTCTTGTTGAAAGTGAATAAAACACATCACCTAATTGCATATAAACTACCAAGCAATTAGAAAATGAAATGATTGTTGGTAACTCCCAGCCTGGGCCAAATTACAATGGTGGCAAAGGAGTGGGAGCCTCAAACCTGTTAACAATCCTCTGAGCTACCCAATTCTCCTTATAGCAATAATAATTACTAATAATAGAGGTGATTCTAGATACATTCACCTTTTTGTAAGGCAAACCTAATAAGCCTGTCTTTTAAAAATAGAGACTGCCAGGAAACTCAGATGTGATTCTATTAGCTTATAAGCATAGAGTTTTACATTTTAACAACTGTACTGACTGAATTTACACATGGATTCATTTTTTCTTTTATTTTGACCCTTGCAAGCAATACCAGTAAGTGAAAAGCAACAACCTAAGAGCTTTTTCAGAATTCTTTTTGTGACATTTGTCAAAATTTCATTTCAGACAGAACTTCCACCCTGTTAGGTCATCTCACGGGTCCTCTCAACCACAACAAACAGAGCTAGGTAGGTAGCAGTAGATATTAAAATTTAACTAGCAGCAAAGAAGACACTCGCAGAAACAAAGCAAAAGTTTGAGAGGTTGTGTCAAAAGGAACTGCTGATATTATTATAATTTATTAGTTGCTAAGCACTGACAGTGTGCTCAGTTCTGCTGATTAAGTTTTTCTGAGCAAGTTCTACTCATTAGCTTCTAAGGACAACACACTGTACTACAAAGGAGATATTTGACAGCTATCAAGACTCTTACTTTCAAGGCTCACTTAGCAAAACAATTACACGCCAGTTATGCAGGTTTTATGAAAAAAAAAGAGAGAAAATGCATAAACTGAGTAAATATCATGACTTTTGTGTTCACTAATTTTCCTATTCTAGATCTCTCACTTCAGCACTATCTGACAACCTCAAAGTTGCACTGAGATTTGAGTAAGATCTAAAGCCCAATTCTTGGTTATATTCAGTTTTAAACATCACACTGTTTAAAGGCAAGTGCGCAGGTTGTGTTGTTAAGATCCACCTTTGAATTTGGGACTTACTGCCTTTGGAGGGTAGAGATGGCTCAACAGGGCCTGCCGAAGAGGAGGGGGAAAAAAAAAAAAAAAAAGGAAAGAGAGAAAGAGGAAAAGAGGGAAGGAAGGAGAAAAGAGTAACTTCAGCCACACATTTCCTTCACACCAGAAAGCAGATCAGATAGCATTAGCCAGGGTTACACTCATGGGTGGTGACCCGACCTTAGAAAGACCTTTGCAGGTGCAAGGTGAAAAGTCGGAGTGTTTCCTATCACTGTGAGGTTCCTCCAAGGCTGCTGGGTCTCTCCTCTGCGGTAGAGTAGTTGCTAAGGTCTCTCCACTCCGTGCTAAAAGCTTATTTTTATAGAGCATCTAGGAGCTGGGACATGGGGTTTGTGCTGGTCTGGAGCCACAGAGCCACTGCAACAATGATGTTCCCGAGAGGATAGGCAAACTTTGTGGCTGTTTCTCATTGACTTTAACATATAAAGGAGTCACAAGGAGTTTCTTCACCTTTACTCTCCTGAGGTAATTTTCTTGCAGTCTACCTGCAGAGTGGAAGATCCTCAAACAGCAGCATCTGACAGCAAAACGGTGTTCGTGCGGGTGTGTGTACGTGGCACGGGATTGCTCTGAGCTGCCGGCTGTACTCTTAGTGTGTCAGGAGGGTGGTGAGGAGAAGCTGTCCTGACCCTGGCCAGGCATCACCCAAGCTTTCTAACCGCAGGGCTGCCAGAGCTCCAGCCGTGCAAACGTTCTGAGACCAAAAACTCTCTTTTGTGCACGGCTCTCCTCTAGTGTGCCCGCTCCCCTAAATCCCGCCGGCACGCGCTCCTCAGAGCCAACGGCGGGAAGGGAGCCCTTATGTAAATCCTTCACACAAAGATGCATGCCTTTGGAAGTACATTTTAGGGGAAAGTCTGCCCTAAAATAGTCATTCCAAGTCATCTGCGCAGTGTATCTGAGTTGACTGCCTGCAAGGCCACCCTCTGGAGCAGGATGAGCCCTCGCAGATGGAGGGAGGAGCATGGGCAGCTCGGGGCAGGACTGGGCACCGGAGGGAGGCCGCTGCGATCCACTGCGCCTTGTAGACCATGCCAGCCGCTGCATAGGCAGAAATCTGTGGGGCAACTCGGCAGCCACACTGGGGCAGGCAGAGAAGGTGTTTCTCTACTTACCTGACAGGGACTTAACAAGCCTCCCCTGCTCCTCACAATCTCTGATTCAAATCTAGCCCTAATTTAATAATAGAACAAGGGAGGGGCAAATTTGTTTTAGAAAACATAGCTTTTCTTTCAGAGACAGGTGAGTTCTTGAAATAGAGAGAGGAGAATCCACAAAATGATCCACTGATTATAGTGAGACTGAGAAAAATCTTTTTAACAAATGACCCAAGTGGAAAGCCCACAAATGGAAATAGAAGAGCAATTTTTGGGTCAAGTTCAAAGTGATCTGGTGTTTTATAATTTAACAGTATAACTTAACAGTGGACCAGAAATATACTCAGGTAATAGGTGTAATGATGATCCCCCCTGCAATACCAAGAAATAGCAGGACTCGCCAGAGCAGAGTACTTTTGGAAAAAGCTTGCCTCTCTCCCCCCAGCCCTTCTTTCTCTCTTCTTGTGCTCCAGATTTGCTTGAATACAATATAGCAAGAGTTTTATAGTCAGCCCTAATTTTCCCAGAAGGCAAAGCTCTTAAAAAGAAGCACAGATTCTTTTACTCTGCCCCATAAAAATGGGTTCATGCTTAAATGTAATCACCTGAAAGATGGATGAACCAATTCCATTAAAATAAAAACATTCTATCTTTGCCCATCCTCCAGCAAGGTTTCAGCTACAGCTAAAGCTCAGCTCTAATTTAACCTTCATTAAAGTTAAGAAAAATCAACTTCCTTTTATTCCTCTATCCATTTTCTGTCACTGTGATTTTCTGAATTTCTGTCAAGCTCATGACCGAGAGCTGCAGGGCCAAAAAGGGCTGGACTGGCAGTATCACCGGCCCAAGTGGAAGCAGGAAATACTAAACATCTTGCATGGAAGCCTGTACTCATCATATTTATAGCCCAGCTTTTTCCAACAAAAGCAGCAAGGATGGTATGGACAAGGTTCAGATATGCATCCAAGCATATGGGAGTATATCTAGACTAATCCTCCCTTTGAGCTTCATCCAGCACTAAATCACAGCCACACAGTAAAGAGGAATCATGCAAAGGCCTTGTGGAAAACCCATTGCTTCTCTCTGTCAAGGTGGGGAAAATTAAACAACATAACTCGCCTTCCTCCCAAAAAAAAATCTTGAAGGAATATAACAAAGCAAAGCATTCCAGAGGCTGGAAATGCCAAAAGTCAGATACCAGCTGAACTTGGCTGCCCTATAGCAGTAGGATCTGTAAGGAACAGGTCGATGCTGTGACAGCAGCACAGCATAGAGAGCCTTGAAAGAATTATGTGGCAAATGGTAGCTGCCCAACTGCTGTGGCAGGGGCTACAAAACCCACCTGAGATGGGTTGGATAGGCAATGCACGCCATGCCCACCACCCGGGGGCTAGGGGACTACCAGTGCTGCCCTATGGCTGCTCTTTGCCCACACAGTGCGTGCTGGGATGTCTTTGCCACCCAGACACGGTCCTCAAGAGCATCCCTGTGAGGCCAGGGCAAGAAGGGCTGCGTGGCCTTATCCTCCCAGGCGGAACACAGGGCACACTGAGGGAAGAAGAGGATTTGCTTGACTCGTACAAGTACAAGCAGGCCCTATGGCCAGCACATGTCCTGAAGGGTGGGTGCCATCTGCACACAGCGGACAGCACAGGGACAACCCATTCCCGTCCCTCGGCCTCCTCCCGGCAAGGTGCCACAGACTCTGCACGGGAACGCCAAAGGTTTTTCAGGCTCATCCCCATCTCCCACAACAGGGTTGCACGTGGTCACAGTCTCTGAGCTCGCTTACCGAAAGCCAAAAGACCCACAGGGGGACTAGAAAGAGTCGTGTGCCAACAAAATGAGTAGGAGTTAGGGATTTTAGGTAGTTAGGAGAGGCTTTGGCTAACTCGGTAGACAGGAAAAATAAAATATTGCTCACACACACACGCTAATGCAGAGCCAACATATGACTCGGGCAAACAGCCTACTGTTTCCACCCATAAAAATCCTCAAACTGGATTTTTCTTGATGGCATTTATTGCCTTCTCCTGATTAAAATTGGAAGAAATCATACTTCTCTCTTCTCTTTAGAAAAGGAAATTAATATGTGACTCCATGGAAAGCCCTCTAAAACATGCAATTCTTAAAAATTACAGACCAAGATCTCAGCTGGTGTAAAACAGCATAGTTATGTTAACTTCTAGGAAGCAGAGCATCTTTACACCAGCTTAAGATCTGTCCCCATATGCTGTTTCTTTAGAACAACTTGTCTTCCCTTTTTTTTTTTTTCACAATATGCATCTGGTTTAAGGTGACTTTTTCTTTCCCAGCATATGGAGTTGAATGATTATGACAATTTACATTTATTTTAAATCACAGCCTATTAAATGGAAAAATAAATGCTAATATGTTGATATGGTTTACTTCTGAATGAATTATTGATATGAATGAGTAGTTGTAGCTATCATAATTACTGTTTATTAAATAAATATCTTTTGAATTAGAGACCCTTGATTAAGAAATCACATTTTTGTCTGAAAATTATTTCCCTGCCACTATTATAAGAATTACCTTACATTTTTTTAAAAAAATGGTGAAATATTTCTATTTTTTTAATCTTTTTCTTTGCTCTGTGAACTTGGCAGCGCTTTGTGCATATTTCCTTTCACTGTTTCTCTCCTCTAATCAGTTAAGTGAGGCTCTTTCCCCTCTGTTGTTTGTGTGGATCTGTCACATAGCACCTAGAGACACAAAAAGACATTTTAAATAGAAAAATATGAAACAGAGAAACGAAAGGATTGAGGATCAGATACCTGAAACTCTTCTCAACATTTTCTTTTAAGCTGAGCATGTTTCATACTAATAGTGTCTCTTTAACATAAATAATGATCTAATGAAATAAATATGAAATTGAAAGAATCATAAAAAGAATTTTACATTTAAGAATGCCATCTGTGTAACGCTTAGTCTAACAATGAAATCATTTCAGTGCCAAAACAGCTCACTCTGCTTCCAGCATAAGTTACAGAACAGCGTAATGGTTTTGTAGAATGGCATAAAATCTGACTTCAATTGCAGAATGAACACCTGGGTTCAAATTTGGTTCAGTTCACAAAGGCAGTGAATATCACACGTGAGTTTTAAACTGGTCCCTGTTAATTTTTCCACATCGAGTCATCACAATTTTTTCATTCTGATGCCAATTTTTATCAAAAGAAAATTTAGATATCAGGGCAAAAGGTTTTGCAGGTCAGCATGAGCGTATGTTGCAAAAACTAGTAAACTAGTTCTCTGTTTTTTCATTATGTAGAACTGTCACAGGGTTCAATGTCAGTTTTGTTTGATTAAGGAACACAGGATTCGGACTTGAAAAAATTCAATTATATCTGTGGTATGAAAAGTCTGTCTCTAAGACAGTGTGACTTAGTTCCAAATGTAATGTCAGCCTCTAGGACTGGTATCCTAATTCATAGGATTGCATGGGCACAGGATGAGAATATATGTGTTGGAGGACAGTGGTGCTTTTTCACAAAGTAAATTTGGAAAAACTGAGAAGCCAAGTTTGTCTTATATAATCCAACACAGCTTAGCCATGCTGAGCACAATAGAGATTGTTTGTTTATACCAGCTGAAGAGAAGGGAACATATTTGTTTTGAGTGAGAAATGCTATAATACATATTGTTTTATATGCCCAGGCCTCATTGCACATTGCTAGTCTTCAATATGGATCAGATCCTAAAGCTGCTCTACATACCGAAATAAATGTGAGCTCTACCCACAGAGACTTAGGCCACATGTCTGTCAATGTCATCTCGAAAAAAATAAATGTTCAAGAAAGAAAAACAACAAAAGTGTCTTAGAGACGGTGCAGAATGCTCACGTGCCGTAGATGCCATCCAAGGGGATGCTGAGGAATTACTTGGGGAGAGAGAAAAATCCATATAACAAGGCTGAAGAACAGAGTGGGCCTGGAAGAAAATGAGAGGCAATTAGGGTTCACTGAGAAACGTGACTCGTACCAGGCAGCTTTGTATTTTAGAAGTCGTCTTAAAACGACAGAGTTCCGCTCGGGGGAGATTCCTGCCGCGCGTCAGCGACGAGGGCGCACCGGCGTCTCCCCGGGCCGAGGCGGCCACGTGCCGCGCTCTGCAGAGCGACGCAGTCGTGAGCGCGCTCGCCGCGGACGAGCCAAGGCCCTGCTCGATGAACAACCCGGAGTGCTCTGCCCTGTGTTCACGTAAGGGAGGCGTGAGCCGGCTGAGAGAGACGCTCGGGCGCGCAATCAAAGAGGATCTGAGCCTAACTGGGTGCTCACATGACAGCTGGGATCGTTTCGGATCCCTTCCAATGAAGATAAAATAGCATCAAAAGCAAGGAGGCTTTTTTTTTTTCCCTTTCTTTTAAGGATGAAAACATAGCATCATTAGTCAGATTTACTCTGAACTTCCGCCTCCTCATGTTGATTTGTACTCAGGTTGAGTAAACATATCTTTCCATCAAGGTAAATAAATGTAAAAGCCTATCAGTAACTTAATTGCTTAACGAATGAGCCAGTGTGGGGTGTAACACTGTTTTTGACTATACTGCTGAAGTTAACAGCCTCTCAAAAACACCTATTATACATCTTGGCAGAAAAAAAAAAAAAAAAAATCTGTTACTACTTGAAAATTTGCTTATAGAATTTCAACCATTTTGAATCATTCTTTTTTCATAGTTTTGAGGAGCAAGGGAAGAAATCTCCTAGCATTATTTTCTAAATGTACCAATATAAAATGGGATTTTTTTGCTTTGAGACACTCCCTTTTGCAGGTCTGCATGCCACAGAGAAATTAAACTGGGGCAAGAAAGGAGTCCACAGTAAGGCCAGGAGTTGCAGAGGGTGTGGGGAATATCTTTGGATACAACTAGCCACAGGAGTGAATTGGAAAAAACTGCACGGGCGCGGGGAGGTTCAGCCCGTAGACGTCGGGCGGGAGCCTAATCTCCGATGCGCGGCACACACCCGGCTCCCACATCTGGGAATGTGCACGTCCTGGCCTCGCGTACCTCGTGCCTTGAATGGAGAGGACTCGCGGGAGAAGGCAGTTGTGCTGGTTAAAATAAAGCAGTTTAATGGAGGGGTAGGCAAAATTCATCCTCCAGCAAGCAGACGGCCAAGGGGGGAGTGTGTGCCCCGCATCTGAGATTGCAGCTTGGCCCATGGTGGGCTTGAAGACAACGTGTGGAGGCCTCGCTTCCTGTCTGACGTGAGAGGTCAGAAAAGCCACCAGACAACCTTGGCAACCAGGCAATGCAGACAAGAGAAGGAAAGCAAAGCATGAAAAGGCAATAGGATGGCCCGTGTTTACAGTCTATCAATTAAATAATCATCTGCTTCCAAAGCCATATTCTGTGCGGAAGAGTAGATATCCCAGCATGTGATCACCACCCAGCCGGAGGGACAGGCACTGATAATTTTGGACAAGTTATTCTGCAGAGAGCTCCTCAGAGGAAATACCTCAGAGGGTACTTTGTGTTAATTATGTAGTCCCATATCATCTTTACCTAGTCCATTGCCAAATAAAAGTGCGTTCAAAAATGTCCAGCCAAAAATTTTAGCCAAAATCTCACCCTTATCTTATTTGACCAATAAGCAGTGGCTAGAGTGCCCCTTCCTCTGCTTTCTACAGAGCCCTGAAGCTTTTAGAAAGGTTCGTTTCTGTTGGCACCACTCAGGAGCTCGTTGTTAGGATTTGTTCTCATTGGCATGCGTGAACCAAGACTGATGTATGAGGCTATACGGAGTGACAGCCTTCAGCCCAGGGAGTGGATACCTGCTTCTCCTGGAGTCCAGAGACTCACACTGGACTCAAAGGATCTGTGCAAAAATTACCTTTCCTCTTTCATTTGCCTGTGTTAAGCCTAAGTGTGTTCACCCAAATTAGCAGTCAGGCAAAGCGTGCATGCACAAATCTACATTTGCGCAAACTGAGCATTTTTTTTTGTAACATTCTAAATTTAAATATCTTGATAAAAGGTGAAAACTCTTTAACAAATCTGCCCCTAGAGCAACATAACATTTTTTTTATTCCATTTACTGTCAAGCAGCTTAAAGAAAGTATAGCTGAACACAGTTCTATAGGCTGATTTGTTGCTTTAAATAATGTCACTAACATCTAGATATCAAAGTGATGGTGGGGAAAAAAAAAGCTCACATTGAACCTCAATTCAATTACAGCCCCAGAAATCAGAATTAAGTCTGATGCCACCTGCTTATTCATGTTTGCATGACTGAGAAAGAGTATCTGGTTTACCTTGAATTTTCTGCTTTAATGTAGTTAAAACGTTAACCGTCACATTAATGAAAACATTGTTTTCAAATGTGCCTTAAGTAATATAGCACTGGCAGAAACAGACATTTCTTTTCCTCAATATGTTGTGTGATGTAAAGTAAGCTGCTCGACATTTTTAACTTGATTCCAAGGTAGTTCTCACAATTCTCATGGATGATCAGGGAAAAAATATAGTGCCTGCCTTACAATTAGAAGTCAAAATTTCCTCCTTAATTAAAAATGTAAGCATTTATCCTTCAAAACTCATGATCACCTTCTGATCAAATAGACTGAAACAGGTGCCTAATGGCAATGCCCCATCCAGGTCTACACTTTGTTCTCTGTTGTCTCATTTGGGCGTTGCACACAGTATAGCATGTCAACAGTAGAGCGCACAGAAATGCTATATTATATCAGTGGAGTTTCAACCAGCACACATTTCACTATTGATTTCACATATGGGTCTGGGAGTTACTTTTCTCCTAATATGGTGATAGCACAGGCACTTTTTAAGCCATTCTCGAGTCTTGCAAATACACACCAGATGTATCTTTTGTAAACGTTACGTTTTGCAGCATCTCAGCATTTGTGAATAGTTGCAGGCTCTTCCAGCCGTGCCATAACGGGGCACAAATATGCTGCACTCAGAGAAACGCAGTAGTTAAAGCTACGAGGGCTGTCAGAAGCCCCATAATATGAGGGGAGGCCTCTAACTAGTGCATGTTTCCATTTATATGAATGGCAGAGTGGTTTTTTCCCTCCACGAATTTCATGTTAAAGTTAAACCGTGCCCCTCAGTCCAGCAACTTGGCTCAGAATCAGAGCTAGGTGACACACGACAGTAAACTTAGGGGGACGAAACTGGATGCAATGCCCCGCTGCAAGCATTATTTCCAAGTTCACAGGCTTGCAAATTAAAATGTCCCTGGATCTCTGCCATGAAAAAGAAAAAAAAAAAAAAAGAAATTATTCAAAATCAGAAGAAGAGGTCTGGGCATCTGTTAGAAGCATCTAATATATAACAAATGTGTACGCTGAGCTTTCTAGATATATGTGTCACTGAAATATAGTCTACAAGTAATGTAAAAGAAGAAATATTTTAATTGTATTTTTCCATTTGATATTCAAATGAAAAAAATATATCTTATTAAACACAACACTTGGCTTTGCTATTTTCATAAAAAAATAAGTTGTTGAGGAAAAGAAAAGCAAAACTACTGATTCCCTTCCTTATGATGATCAAATGAGCCTTTCATGTTTGTATCTTATACTTCACTTTTTAGCATTTTGAGGCAAATAGCAGATATCAAAACTTAGTAAATAATCAAAGACTTACTCAGTTTTTCCAAACTGTCATGCTGCTTATCTTGTAATAGCTGATCTCTTAGGTAGCATAAGCTATTTAATTGCTACTGAAGATTATTTGAATGAAAAAAAAAAGAGACGACATTCTCCCTTACCCCTCAAAAAGACAAAACTATATTCTTCAAAAAGACACATGACGACAGATAGATTCTGATCTCTTATGCACATGCACAAGTGCAAGAGCTAATTTTACAAGATTTGATAGGAGCTGCATATCTGAGATTACACCCTGTCCTACGGAGTGCACATTCCACATAGAAAATGGCTTAATTTGGAAATAAATTCCGCTGATGATAAATCTAGGCTCTGTGGTCTCGGGGTATTCGAATAACTTGATCTATTAAATTATTTTAAAAAGCAGACAGGTCT
Organism: Eudromia elegans; assembly: GCA_003342815.1. Lineage (NCBI taxonomy): Eukaryota > Metazoa > Chordata > Aves > Tinamiformes > Tinamidae > Eudromia > Eudromia elegans. The sequence goes on along the minus strand of PTEX01000059.1, from coordinate 3,066,706 downwards.
GCACAGCAACTGTATTTTAAAGGGACTTTTTACAGTGTTGGCAAAGTGTGTGTTCATGTATCCCCCCTGACATGATAGACTGTAATGGCTTCGGTCTGTCATGTCAACCATCTGCATATTAAACACTCCCTAAGTACACATTGACACAGCAGACCCTAATAGCTCTGAAGCCGTAACAATCTATTGAGTCAATAATATGCATGTTAAAGAGCATCTCATATACTTCCATCAATATCTTTTATCTTTTAGTTAATTTGTCTCTTCTTTTTATACGTATAGTCGGAGTTAAGGTTTTAAGACCCTTTATCCTTAACATGCTGCCACGGATGTGGCACAGAGAGGCACACACAGCAGCAAAACCCTTCCCTAATATCTGGGGCATATCTTAAAACGATGACAGTAATATTTTTGCACTGGCAGGACACATCCCTCCTCCTGTTCCAGATAAGGTGGAAATATCCCCTCCTTTCAGCTGGACCTGATCCGACGCCCATGGAAGTCATAGGAAACATTACTGGTGATTTCACGGGCTTTGGATGAAGCCCAGTGTGATGCTACTCATTCCTATTACACATTTCCTTCTAATTAAATGAAATAGGTCACAAGGGGGAAATGAAACAAAAGACAAATGTATTTACTTACAGTAATATCAATCCCCCCCAAAAAGACAATCAGAAACAATAGAAAAGATAACATAAAATACACGGTCTCTTCATTGACCTGAAATTACATGTGGTACTACAGTTGTAAATCTTTCCTGTGTGAGCCAGAGATACTTTACACTATGAAACTGGGAAACTTTTACCTAAACTTAAGAAAATGGTGCTTTAGTTTCCTTTGTCTCAATAACTGAAGAAAACCCTTGCTTTGTTTTTCCTCTACTTCACATCACAGCAACGTGGGCGCTCCCCTCGCACTCTGATCACAGGACTTTCCTGCCTTCTTCCACTGCCTGTGCTCTCGGCAATCGTCACAATTGGGCTTATGCTTTTAGAGGACAAGCCCAAAGCACAGTGTGTGTTCCAAAAAGGCAGCAATGGAGAGGTTATTTGACCCTATTGGGTGATGTTGCCAGCCTCTTATTTCCACTGACTTGGTGCTGTTGTGTCCTTGCAGCGGAGAGATTTATCCCTGTACATCACTGACTAACTTGCACACCAGAGAGACCAGAAACGTGTGATTCTTTCTTTGCAGCCCAGCCTCTCTGCCTCAGCCCATTTCAAGTCTCTGAGCAGAGCAGATGACATCACGCTCTCCTTCATCACAGCATCCCCTCGCCATGGACTACCCTGCTGGTCACAGACATGCCAAGAGCAACCTCCACAACTCTCCTGCAGTCACCAAGACAAGAAGAAACTTTCTGACAGAGTGGCAGGAGAGTCGACTAGGCTCCACATGTGCTCTGGAGTATGTCCCACCACGCGGATGGTCCTCAGAGCCTCTGAGTACCAGGATCCTAAGTGCCACTGCATGGACCAGAGCAGGTCCTTCAAAGCATGGTGAGGAGCACAAAGCTTGTACAGGCATTTGATTGTGCTATTGAGGCTGCCCACCAAAGAACTAACAATTAGGATAAGTTTAAGGTGGGAGAGACTTTTTCCAAGTGCATAAAGTTATTGCAAATATCAAAGCAAATGAACAAGCCTCGGAGGATGGGTACCATTAAAAAAAAAAAAATATTAAAGTGAGAGCCTCTGAAAGCCCTGCTCTCCAAACTGCCAGGATTTCTCTTAACTAAGAGAGTCAAGTGGATCCCTGTGATGGCTCCTTCCTGAGGCAAACAGCTCATGCCCAGCTACTCCATGATTCAATGCAAGTCATCACCAAAGCATAGGCCAAATTGCATTCCTTTGACTGCAGCTGGCAATGGTATTTGAACAACCATGTCTGTTTCTGGATAATCCTCCCTGGATTTATTGCAAGAGCTCTTCCTCACTATTCTTGCTGCTCAGACATGGCACTTGCAGGGTAAATGTGCCGAGAAGGGTTTAGGTTTCCTGGCAGCCCAACAGCGAGGGCAAGATCAGACCTAGTGAAAATGAAAATGTCACATGCCAAGGACATACTTGGCCTGAATCGTGTGTAAGATTCAGTGTACAAGTCTACTCATTTGGCTCCTCTATCTGTGCTCGGCTACCCATGGAGGCTTCCCTCCTCTTACCAGAGCTACCAGATGACAGAGAAGGATGGGAGAAGGAGGCTGTACAGACAGAAAGAGCCCTTTAATCCAAGTCGTCCGCACCAAGGATGACTAGATCAGGTAATGCTCAGTCAGGGCTCTGAGCACTTCCAAGAATTGCTCCATTGATTTGTGAGGAAAGGTCACCCAGTGCCATCCCACATTAGAGCGGCTGACATCTATCATGAGGCAAGAGAAGATGCATCCGCCTCAGTCAGCAGGTGAGCTTGGGACGTAAAGGCAATGAAGAGAGGGTGACAGAGAGAGACGTAGTGCCCTTGAGGGGAACAAGGCTCAGTATCCTCAGGAGAGAGAAATTTGGGCAGGGCTGAGACTTTGCTCTCTGTGTGCCTAGGCTGGCTCCTTCCCCCCACGGAGCATCGTTGGCCACCCTTCCCACTTTTTTGGTTCTCAGTGTTCAACACTGCACCTGGAGTTATCTCCCATTTACCAGAGAGCTGATTTAAGTGTCTGACTCAGTCACATATGTTTGGCTCACTTCTCCAGAGTAAGATTTGGCCTACTAGCTGTGAAAACAGCTTATATCACATGTGCTGCAAAGCCTAGCCAGAACAGGCTGAATAAAGGATGAAGTTTAATCATGGAAATGTTGACCTACAAATAGAGAACAAAATGTTAAACCACATGGTATAGGGTGCTGCGCGCCCCAAATATCAAGGAGAGGAAAGAAGAATTGAACACACTTGGAAAGTCAGGCTCACTGTTTGGGGTTTTTTCCTTCTCTTTCTACAGATTCCGAGAGTCAGACCCACACTGTTCCCGCTCGCGATGACACCCTGGCATCTGAAGAACAACACGACACCCACCACAAAGCGCTGCTGTTGGCTGGCGCTGCCTAAAGCGGTGAGGGTGGCGAGGGAGGTGAGGCAGCCAACGGAGCACGAGTGGGAGCGTCAAGGGGGACGGGGCGAGCGGACGGGGCTCTGCTCCGCGGGACCTGCGGGGAGCTCGGGAGAGGCCAACGCGGCAGCTACGAATGCCCCTTCCACCCTGCTCCCTTGAAAACAACCTGCGGGCTACCTCTAATAACTGGGGGGTTGTGTTTGTTTCCTTGGGGTTTTTTTTTTTTCTTTTTCCTTTGTAATGATTTTCACAGCACCTTTCATCTGGAATTTTCTTACCTTTGTGGGTTTCACACAAAGAAGGGTAGTTTTTCTGGCAGAGAATCCATTTCCATTTTTAATCGCAGCCGTCACACAAACAGTTCATCTCGCAGGATGGGAAAACTTTCTCTCATAGGCTTTATTTAACATATCTTGGTGGGTTGAGGGGAAAAAAAATGAAAGACAAAGGAGAATTTCTAAGCGACTAGTTGCCTTGCTTTCAGTAACTTAGATGCTTTGTCCTTAGGTATGCTGCGTTTGAGAGGAACATAGTTAACAGCAGCCAGCCAGACCTTACTGACTGACAACTGCTTCTTTACAGGGTTTCTATGTGCCAAGGAGCTGGACAGTAATATCCATTTGGTATTCATGGGAAGTACTTGCAGAACAATAATGACAATAATTGCTTCTGATTCTTGTGTTTACAACACTGCCAAAGTATCATTAGAGCCTTATTTATAGATAATAATGCTTATTAATCACACATATTTGAATTTTGGAATGTATCAGATTAATATTCTTTTGTGACTTGGTTCTGTACTAGTGCAAGGAGCAGCAGTGTGTGAATGCAGCTACTTGCTGGGAGCGCTTGCCTCGGAAAAGCGAAATCCTCCGAGCCACGTGCAGGTGAGGGACGAAGGAGACGCCTCTTCCTCCGCAGGCGGACACGGGACCGGCCAGCTCAGGTCCCCAAAGCGTCTCCTCGGCACTAAAATCAGGTTCAGGCTCCTGAAAAGATATTGCAGAAGGCGGGATAGTAGTATCAGATCCTAGCTGGGTTTTTGATGCCCTCCTAAACAGGGTGGCTTTTTTTCTGCTTGAAGGAAGAAACCTCTTTGGGGAGTGAGGAAGAGGTCCACCCAGCGCCTCACTCTGCCCCATGGGCAGGTTTTCCCTGGACCTTAGGGCTCACAAATGCCTGAGAGGGTGAGCAATGAGAAGCACGGTACAAAAATCACTGCTAATTTTGTTTATTAAATAATTCCAGCTTTTCTGTATCAATGTCTGCTGCGATTCAATGGCATGATAGAATGAAAATGGATTTTTAAAAATGACAGTTAAAACAAGCAAAAATGTCACCCAAATCTAAATATCAACTGCCATATATTCATATTCTCCTTTGTCTCTCTGCAGCCCATTACAATGCTGAAAGAACACCAAAGCAACTGCAGTACCAAACTCTCCAATTTTTGGTGTGTGGCCAGCTCCATAAATTTGCATTTAAACAAATAAAATCCAGAACACTGTAGTATGTCTTTTTTTTTTTTTTTTTCCTGAGATGGTTCTTCAAGCAAATTTAAAGAGGCTCTGTCAGTTTAGAGATCACATTTCTGTCTCCCTTTTCTTTTTCTTGCCAACTGCTGATGTAACGTGACTACTATAAATGCTGCAAATTAGGGGAACTTTATTTTGTTTTATTCAGTGTATTTTATTTTGTGCTTTTTACAGCACTTTCTGTGTCGACGGCGTAACCTGTGCCTCCGTGTCACAGTCCCCCATTGTCCCCAGGGTCTTTTACAGAGCCACAGTGGCAGGAAAAAGAAAAAAAACCAGAAATAATTAAAATGTAGAAGCTTTAGCTTACGAGGAGCACTTGTGGCTTGCTGCAACTCCCCCAAACTGCGCCGAGCTCGTATATTTTGACTGTCCGAACTGGAGAGCGAGAGTGCCCCTTTAAAACGTGCCTCACCTCCGAATATTCTAGCTTGCTTTTCTGGCTGTATCTGTAAAATGCGAGTGAGGTTTTCCCAGAATTTTCAAACCAAATTGCTTCTCAACGAAGCAAAGTTCTTAAAAAAAAAATAAAGGCAAAATGAAAATGCAGGAACCTGCTCAGAGAGGGGACCCAGCAGCGAGGTTCAAGGTGCGACGCGGGAAGGAGCGCTGCCCGTACCAGCTCCGTGCCCCAGGAGCTCGGCACCGGGGGCACCGGTCGCGCGGGGGTCGCCCTGATGCCGTGGCAGGAGGACCAGCCCCCGTGTCTAACCCACAGCCCGTGGACAAAGAAACCCAGAGCCCGGGAAGCGCTGGGTGTTCGCGGGCAAGGCGTCGGATCGGGCCCCTTCCCCGTTTTCTGCTCAACAACGTCCAGCCAAAATGGATCAAAACACTGACCCTGCCGTCCTGCTGGGGGTTCCACTGAGAAGCACCCGTTTGCTGGAGTTGTCCTCGTTCTGTTGCAATAAATGAAATTGCACAAAGTTAGTTACGAGCTACACAATTCACCAACAGGGAGGAGTGTACGATATATTCTCTTCCTTGCTGTCAACTACTGACTGCTCCTCAGAAACTTTAGATTGGTTTTGTTCAAGTTTCAATGTATTATAACATAGAAAACTCTTATTATAACATAGAAAACTCTCTCTCTAACAAGCCTTTATAAGGCTTGTCTTAATGTCTTAGTATTTCCTAATTTTAGGAGAAAATACATGGAAGTGTTTAGTGCTAAGAACCTCCTGTGGGAAAGTCAAAATATTAACATCTAAAATCTTAATTCATTCTTTGTAGATTCCACTTTTATTTTCTTAATTGAGTAAGGAACAATAATTTCTAATATTGGTATCTTTTATTAAAGAGGTGGTGGTAGTTTAATTATTTCTCCTAACTCTCTGAAGGAAAGAGCAAAACCAACAGCTATCACATGGGAAAAGGTAGGTTTGCAATTATATCCATAGGGCTGATGCCAAACCTAAATGAAGATAAAAACAGAAATTTCCAACGATACCTTTTTTTTTTTTTTTTTTTCAATTAGAGAGACTTTAACTCTGGTTTCTGTATCGATATCTGACTTTCTAAAGAAAATGTTCTCTTTTTTTTTGAAAACGCTCAGTTTTCTCAGTATTCTCACTGTGCTCAAAGTCAGCTGTTACTGCCCAACGCCTCTGGAAAGCAGGTCCTCTTCCCAACGTCTCTGGAAAGCAGGTCCTTTTCCTGCAGTGCCTATCCCGGTCCTGTGCGTGTAGCGGGATTCGTGAGCGGGCGGCTGGAAAGGGCCACGTCAATGAAGACGTCGGTGAAGCTGCAAACGGCGCTCACGGCAAGGTGAGCGCCCGGCCGGGAGCGCACGAGCGCGGATCCCCAGCGAATCCCCAGCGCCAAACAGTGAAACCACCTCCCTAAAGCGGGGTGAGGCAGGCTCAGAGACAGGGGGGCTCAGAGATAGGGGGTAGGAAAACCACGATGGAAAAGTTCTGGTTAATTTGTTCCCTGACAGTGTCTCTGTGCAGCAGGTCACAAAACTCGAACATTCCCCTGGAAAAGGTCTAAACGTGGAGAGAGGCAGACAGAGAGGGTTCCAAAAGCATCTTTTTTTGTTGTTATATCATTTTATTTGCTACATTTCTCAGCAGAACAATATTGTTCTCTTTGTATTTAGCATTGGTTTTATTGTCAAATAGTAATTTTTTTCTGCTCTCACATTGGGTGATTATTGTGTATTTATCCCTCCAGATACGTAGTGTGAACATTTCTCTTCCTTATTTTTATATCATTTATAGCTACTAAAATTTTGAAATTGTAGTTTCATGTCATCTTCATAGAACTGCAAGACACAAGCAGGAATAAATATAAAAACATACCTTTTCATCGAGTATGCTACTAACCCAAAGGAGAAAAATTAATCTTTGTGTATTTTTAAATAGCCTTGTAGGAGTCATATACTTTTACTACGTGCTGTGTATTGTATAGTTTCTTCCTCTGTTATGACATATCTGATTACTTTAAGAAAAAAAATAGAAGAAAATGTTAAGGCATAAGCCTTTGTATGAAGTACTTCTAGTATTTTTTTTTACTGTGAGAAGATTAATAATTATCCTATAAGCACGACACAGAGTTTTAAAATGTTGTTTCTGGAATGGGTTAGCATCATGCATATAGGAATAAACGCAGAAAGAAAAGTTATTTCACAGCAGAGAAACTTATGTTTAAACGAATGAAGGTGAAACGGCAAAATTGTTTAAAAATAACAAGAAAAAAAAAGTTTTTTGTTCTCTCATCACAGCTATTTTAAAAATAAAATACCAGTAGTAAGTTTTAGAGCAGGACTGGGCACCTATATGGAAAACAAGAGGTACTAAAATTAACCAGAGGTGGGGAAGTGCATCAAGTGCTTTCCTCGGGGTTTGGGTCAAAAGCACCCAGAACGAGCTCTGCTCTGCAGGGGAGGGCAGGCGTTTTTCCCGCTTTTGCCTTCTCTTTTAGTGGCATCTGCGACGCTCTGTGGGTAGGAACCAGCCCGGAGACCGCGCAGGCTTTTGGTCTGCTGCAACAAGACCAGTCTTAAGCGCTCGGAGTCCCAGCCAGGACCTTCGTATTTCCCAGGAAGGGGCACTTCTTTTCTAACCAAGCTCATGGGCACCCAGTGCTTTCCGCTTGTGCAAACACACTTTTTGTGCCTAACTGCTGGAAAATTCCCCGTCTCATGTCTCCTTCCCATGGGTCAGGTTTTCCTGGCCTGGTTCCCCCACGGCAGGGACGGTGTTGCTGGACTCAAGTGAGCAGGGTGCAGCCTTTAGGTCAGCTAGGCATTGAGCACAGGCAGGATGGCTCTCCCTTGGACCTGATTCCAGAAGAATTCCCTTTGGGCCCAAAACCCACTTGGATTTCGAGCACTTTGGGCTCAAAAACAGTCCCTCGGCTTGCGTTAAGTTCCAATGGGGCTGCCCCAGAGAGAGGGCGGACGGTCAGATCCTGCTTGCTCCAGGCACGCAGAACCCCGCGCGGCTCCGGTGGCCGGGACAGGCAGGGCTTGTCCCAGCTGGGATAACGGTATGACACAACAAAGTAGGATGCTGGAGTAGGTAGACGTCATGTTAAGGAAAAGACTGAGGGCTGCAGCTTCTTCTCACTGACACCAATGGCAAGAGAGCCGGGGGACCACGCTTTGCCCTGAGCCGAAACGCAGGATTCAATCCCACCAAGTTTCCTGCTAGCTTTTCTTGAAAGAGTAGATTTTAATAATTATTAATATTTCTAAATAATTTTAAACAATGCAATATCAAAGGCCTTAGGGATCGTTTTTTTACAATTCCGAGCTGAATTGTCTAAACTCCTGTTCTAGATTTTAAACGCTGCTTTACTTGACTTCACGCTTCCCATAAGTGTCCCGCTGTGGGTCTGGTTTCACGGCACTCAAGCCCACGCGGAGAGCACTGACTGTATCAGTTCATTTCATCTTATTAATCAGCTACTTAGAAATATGTTCCTTTCAGTGCAGGACAAATTGAAACCTGTATTCTCTTTTTGTCATTTCCCAATTAAATCTGTATGCTGTAATGGATATTTTTCATGTGCAAAATAACAATATGTTTACATATTTTTGCTTCTTTAGTGAACTGCTTTGTTTGTAAAATGCTGTGTCTAAAACTGGAATCTAAATTTTATTTTTTCGTGATATGAAGCATTACTTAAGTTCACAGCAATTTTAAATATGATACATTTAAAATATTAATTTTTCCCATATATTATTCACTGACTTTCAGGTTTCATCTCAAGTTAGTGGCACTTTATGTTTCAAAGGAAAAATTGTTTCTTTCTTCAGTACTAATGTTCTATTAATTCACTTTGTAAAATGACTCTAGTTCAGACAAATGAAATTGCACTAAATTGCTTATGCCAAGAATCATGCTAAAGTTGTTGACATTATACAAAACTCCATTTTCCATTACTATTTTATGTTTTTATCTCAGTATCATCTTTTTAGTTATAATTCATAGCCCTGTTTAGTTAGTTTTCAAAGGACAAACACACACATCAATATTTTTGTATTGAAATGGGGGCATATGTGGATTTTTACAGTAAAGTCTATAACTTAAGCGACTTACAAAAAAATTAAGTGCAAACTCATAGGGGACTATCTTTGCAGTTTCCTTTAGAAACACTTTCGTTTTGGGTAGTTTTCTTGTAGAAAGGCGTCCCCTTCCAAAGTGTTTCATTACAAACACGCTTACGTGCACGCACGTGCTCACACTTGTGCAGTTGTGAAAAATGAATTTGTGTGCAGGTAGATCTACTTGCAATGCCACCCAAGTGTGTAACGCAATGAATATTATTCATGTATTCATTTTATATGCATAAACAAAATGCATTATATATATTCATGTGTGTGTATATATAATGTGCGTGTTTAAAATATGTGAAGGTGTTCCTTAAAGCAGCAAGAAAGGCCTGAATGTAGCCAGATCTTCATCACATCCAAAGAACTGGGAACGTGTGGGGCACAAAACAGAATGTTCCGCATGTCCCTTTATCTTCTATACTCCCTATAAAGCCCACGTGGGGATGCAACTACTGTCAGAGATAATGACAGAAATTATACCTGGACAGGCTGAAAGTCTTCAATGGGTAAAACAGCATAAAATCCTACGAAATGCCTTTCAGGAATGAACTAATGTACCAGACGCTGGAGCCAGAGCAGTAGGAAAAATAAATAAAGGTAAATAAGAGCGAGGCACGAGAAAGGGAGACACGTCCGCCTCGGGGTGCGCGTGCCCGACTGTCCCTGGCTGTCCTCAAAATCCCATGTTCCGGAGTTAGGAGTCCCGCTCCAAGGACTTACACACAACAGCGCCAACACACTTAGATTCATATAAAATCTGCACTTTAAACTTTATATTTGCAACGTTGCTGATGATGCCGTTGCCTTTTTGTGTGACTGATATCCGCTCCCTTTGCAATTTAGAGAACTAGATTTTTTTTCTCTTCAAATTTCATCCAATTCTTCAAAATAATAAAAAAAAAAAAGTAAAATAGCGGATGCAAATCCCTGTCCTTTGTGACCACAATGAAATTACACGGAGCCGAGTGAGCAGCGGGAGAGCGCCCTGGCCACAACCAGAAAAGAAAGCCCCGTTCCTACGTGTTCTTTAAGCGACAGGACCTTGAAATCTGAAGCAGACCTCAAGTGCAAATCAAGCTCTATACAATAAGGCAGATAGATATCTCAGTATATAGAAGATATATGTAAGATATACGCATGTATATACACATGTACACGCATATCGCGGACGCGCTCCCGGTCACACGCGCCTCTTCCTGCGCTTGTCGGCGACAGGGCGAACAAAACAAGTGCCCGCCGCGACAGGGCGGCCGGGGGCGGCGCGGGGGGAGCCCCTGCCCCTGGCTGCGCGGTGCCCCCCGCCCGCCCCGCGCCCACCCCCCCGGTGCCGCGGGAGGGGACCGGGCGGGAAGCAGCGGGACCGGGGGTTATTTCGCGACCCGGTGGCACGCGGGGCGGGATGAGGGGCCGGGCATGGGGCTGGGGGTGCCCCGCGCGGTGCAGTTTTTGGTTGTATTTTTATTAATAAGGAAAGCGGCTGTGGGGAGGGGACGCGGCTGTGGGGAGGGGACGCGGCGCCGCCGCCCGAGGGGTGCGGGGGGAGGGCAGGGAAGCCCCGTCGGGGCGTGGGGAGGGGGGCGCCCCCTGCTCGGGTGTTCTGTGTGTGTTGGGGGGGCGAAGCGGGGCCGCCCCCTCCCTGCTCCCCACCCCCGTCCCGCGCTGCCCCCCCCCCGCTGCCTCACCGCTCCCGGCGCTGGGAAGGGGCGCGCGGCGCCTCGCAGCCGGGATCGCCGCGTCCCACGGTCCTGAGGAAGGAGTTCGGGGC